>CAEMYA010001339.1:1819806-1843827 GCA_903131615.1 Diplodus sargus
AGAAGCCCCCCCCCCCCCAAATGGGATGTGGAGTCATTTGGAGGAGAGAGGGAGGGTGTTTGTGATTCTGGTGCTGTTGGTACTTGAGCGTGTCTCGCTGCTCTGACATGTTCTCTGTATGCAGGATTAGTGCGTCAGGGCTTGTATGTGCTCCGTGGCGACGCGGATAACTTGTTATCAGGGAAGCAACAGCGAGAGGAGGAGGCTGTAATACTGCGTGATTAGATTCCTACTTGATTGATCCTCTGAGCACTGGCTCATCACCTGCTTCTGACTGAGAAAAAAAGAAAAAGAAAAAAAGACAAGAAACGCCTCGATGTGTCTGTGTCTGCCTGGGCTGTCTGTTTTCATCAAGGCTTCTTGTTTGTTCTCTCAACTTTCTTTGTTTTCTGTCGACTTTTCTCGTCTCTTGTTCCCGACAGACTCTCTTTGGTGGTAGTTTTTTCCTCCTCCTTGCGGTCTCGTCTGCCATCTGTCTTCTCCCTCACCTGTCGCGTTGCCCTCTGACAACTCACCTCTCTAGCAAAAAAAAGAAAATGTCCCACCATTTTTCCTCCCCTCTCCCTGGTGAATTTCTCAGTTCTTCTCAGTCCCCCATATCTTTGCCTTTCTCTGTTATTCCTCACACCATTGTTGTCTCAACCCCCCCCCCCCATCACCGTCTCTGTCACTCTCCTCTCATCTTTCCCTCATTTCTGACTCCTGCCGACTCCCTCCTCACCCTTCAACCTCGTCTTCTGGCTTTCACATCTTTCTCTCTTCCATTTTGCCCCGCTGCGTTCTCCTCTCCCTGTTGTTTCCCCCCCTCTTCTCCCTCCCACGCTTGTTTCTCTTCATCTCACTTCTAATTCCCCCCCCCCGCCACACTCTCTTATGCCACCACCACCACCACCGCCACCACAATCTGCTCCTGGCACCCTCATCTCCATACCTCCCTTTCACTGCCTCTCCTCTCGCTTTTATGCCTCCATTCCCTCTCTCATTTGCTCCCTTTTTTTTTTCTCCATCACCCACGCTCCCATTAGCTGGTGTGAGTGCTTATTAAGTCATCTCGTCATTCTCCTCTCTTGGCATCCAGCAGTGTGTGTGTGTGTGTGCGTGTGAGCACGTGTGAGCACGTGTGTGTGCCTTTTGTTTGTGTATTTTCTGCAGATTCTAGAGTCTAGACATGTATTTACTCAAAAAAAATCAATATTGGCATGCTGCTACGTGTGTGTAAATGAGCTCTATGTGAGTCACTTTTTCCAAACATAACCAACAGTGGCACACTAAATATGTGAGGAGGTGACACTAGGTTGGATTTCTGTGTGTGTCTGTGTGTGTGTCTGCGCCTCACGTACACACAGACGCACACTGCAAACACCCTCCAGCACTTCAGCTCTCCTTCACAGGCTGAGGATTAGTAAGCAAACAGATATATATGTGTGTGTGTGTGTGTGAGAGAGAGAGCACGCAGGCATGGGAGTGTGTTTTGCTTTATGCACACATGAGTGCCCACTTCTTTATCTGTGACCCTTAAATTAATGTGTTCATGTTCGTCTCGTTTGTGCAACTGGATGCACGTAGCGAAGTGTGCGTGGACGTGGGAGTCGGACTGGACCGCCATCCCATCCCGTGTCCACTGGCTCGGATGTTGACTGTGCAAAAACAACGCGTCTCAGGGCTCGAATTCACACCGCCGAACACGATTATGTTATGCGGCTTTGCCGTGGATTAAATAGGACTGCTGCAGCCCCGAAAAAAAAGCTATTTTTAAGATGTCTCCATCCATACCTCCGGGGAGTGCCTTGGACACTCTTGGAGAGCCACCATTAAAGAGGCCGGTGAAAGCGAGCCCTCTCTCCGTCGCCGCCTGGACGGCAGATTAGGCTAATTCAGATTATGCAAATGGCAGACGCTCCCTGGCAAGGATTACAGGCCACGGTGCGAGAAGGAAAGGGAGGAGAGCGCGGCGGAGAGTTTTGGCTGGAGTGAGAAAGAGATAAGCAACGGAGGAGAAAGGAGGATGCGGCGGGCAACAGAAGAAAGGAAGAGATGGAGGAGAAATGAGAGTGAATGTTAAATACAAGCGGCAGTAATTAGAGGGGAAACTAGGAGCTATCCTGTTTTCTGGGCTGGATGGAGTGCATGTGTGTTGATGTAGGATGTGTTTTTTTTTGGTGATAGGTGGCTGGCTGGGGAGAGTGACAGGCAGTTTTTCCTCGCTGGCAGTTCAGGCCACTGGTAAATTCTCCAAACAAGCTCTGAAAGAAAAGGTGTTCCAGGTGTTTAGTCACTGTCAAACGCCACAGCTCATAATAGCTCGTGTAACAGATGGGAGTGAAGCTCTCCTGGCGGCTTTCTAGGTTGGGTTCTTTCTGGGCTTTTGTAACCTGCTTATGTTGCAGATTCGGTTTCATGCAGGTTTCTAGAACTCACCTGCTAAAAAAAAATAAATGGTAACAGTACACCCAAAAAGAACTCACACGTGTTGATATAACACTTCAAAATATGTTTTTCCTGGGTCAGAATCTTGTACTCACACTTTTGCTCAGTCAGATCCAAATTATTCATGCTTTTTTTCAAAAACGAGCCAAACAAAGTGCTTCCTGTTCACTGGGACTGGAGGGGAATGGCAGAAGTGCGTCATTCACTCCTCAATATTAATGTATGGATTATTGAACAGGCCTACAGCGCAGGAGGCCCAGTGGGTCAGAGGGAGCCTCACTTTGAAGTGTGTGATATCGGGAATGTATGAATAACGAGATCCTTGCAATATTAAGCACCCGCTGCTACAGCGTCAATTACGGAGGGCGAAAAATAACTTTGTTTCATCGAAAGCTCTGAAAGTCGCATGTGCAAAAGAACACACGTTCTTTACTGAAGTAGTGCAGAGAATAGTACTGATTCAACTTTTTTAATCAAGTAAAAGTAAGAAAACAGACTCTGAAATGTACTCAAAGGTTAAAAGTAAAGAGAATCCATCTAAAGAACATTTCCACTGGCCATTTCTGTGCAAAGCTAACTGGACCTCAAGTCATAATGATGTAAATCAAAGACTACTGAACTTAAATCAGCAGGGTTTGTCCGAGCTGCTCGTAAACGCAACAGAAGTACAGCTGATCGTTTGGTCTCATTCCCAGGACATCACATGCTGACATTTTGGGTTGGTTAAGCATCCCGAGCAGCAGAAAATTAAGAAAATAAGAAAATCCGGGCAGAGGGCTGCAGAGTCTCTGCAGATAAGAGACACCAACATGCCTTTTCTCTCCGTTCCCGTCTCCCTCTGTGTCTGTTTCTCTCCCGTTACTCCTTTTGACATTGCCTCGTCTTGCTGCGGCTGCTGTGCCTGATATGCTCTGACGAAATCAGTCTTGTGATGTTGGGAAGGCGATGTGCAATGACGCAGAATAGAAATAACAGATAATTCCTTTCAAATGCCTTAAAACTAAAGTAACGAGTCTGTTTTGAAAATGCAAGGAGTCCAGATATTTGTGTTAAAATTAAGGCAAAGTAGTCAGAGTAAGTTAGTTAAAAATACAAATGCCTAAAAGAATCTACCTAAGTACAGCAACAAAGTGTTTGTACTTTGTCACTTCCCACCTTTCACACTATGTGAATTCATCACACTTGCAATGTGTTTCACATTCTCTTCTGTCGATGCTTCACACGTGAAATGTGAAATTCACTTGTAGAGTGTGGAAGTGAATCTACTGTGTGTGAATTATTACATATGAGATGTTCTTTCCACGAAGCCCATCTGCTTTGTTATTGATATTTCTATTTCTGCAATGAAAAAAACAGAACTTATCTGCAACGTGAAACATCTTTTCACTAATATGCATTTATTGACACTTACTTAGGCCATGTTACAGTAATTTAATCTCCTTTAAAGATCTGTTTTAAGAAATTATAACATGTGTTGTGTTGGATTAAGAACTGGTAACGGGAAGCTTCTCTTAAACTTCAGTTCCAGCCAGGCTCAGTGCATTTAGACGGATAAAAAGTGCAATTACCCTTTTTTGTTGTTATTCTATTCTATAGTTATGTAATGGTGTTTAATGTCCAGGGTGTCCTCTGGTGTGATCAGATAGCTTCTTCATTTTGGCTTTTTTATTTCTAAAAGAAAACAGAGAGGTTTGTTCACATTCAAACTCCTCTCATTTGTAATTTTATACAACTTACACACACAGTTTTTCTCCCCCCGGCATACTTTCTTTATTTTGTGCCATAATTTCTTTTAGATATAGAACTATAAAGCAAGAAAATGGCTTGACGTTTATGTGAATATCAGCTCTTTTTCTCTTTTTAAATTGCTTGATAAATTTTGTTTTACATATGCCGAATATAGACATTTAATGACAGCATCAAATTCAAACATTTGATCTGTAGCTTTCTTCAGATGGAAGATTAAAAATGGAGAGCAGATGATGCTTTTTTTCACTTTCAACGCATTGGGGGGAAAAAAAACAACCTTTACTTTAAAGGTTAAGAAAGAGTCTCATTCCTAACTTGTCAAAAAACTTACACAACTCAACACTTTGGCAGAGAGGATGAGTCGGCCGCCGACCCAAAGCCTCGGAGTGAGACACAAAAATCAATTTTTCTTACAAATAGGACCATTAAAGGCTCTGAGGAACTTCTGTTGTGCTCTAGAAGCCGGCCGTTAGCACAACGTTAGCTGCTGTCGCTCTCTGTTAGCAGAGCGGAGAGAAGCGCTGAGACAAAACACTCAGGAATGTGCATAAAGTCACAACCTTTGGACCGTCAAGGACAATCAAACCGGTTGAGCAGCATTAAACAACTTAAACAAAAATCTAAGTGCTGTATCGTAGGCAGCCGAGGCGGGAAGTTCCCATCCTTCACGTCACGTTACAATCCGCTCACATGCGGCCATTACAAAAGGGATTTGCAACAGATTGTTGCATAGAGCCCCTTTAACAGTTTGTTTTAGTATCCTACAGGCCGTGTATAACATCTGTGGAAAAGAGGAAGCTTTGACAGAGATGACAGGAATATTGTCGACTGGTCACAGCGAGAGGCCGCTGAACAGCGATATACACTCAATCATGCTTACCGAGTGATGTTTACACTGCCGAGCATCTTTTAAACGCCTGGCAAATTAAATTAAACGCTACTCTCGCCGCTAAATTTAATTTCAGCCGGCGCTGCTGGGTGAACAGTAAACACAACGGTAAATAAAGCAAACCTTCGGCTGACATCTCTGTGGGAAGCCTCTCGATACGGCAGAGCCCCCTGCAGTCTGCCAGGCAGCAGCGACACCCGAGCTCGTCGGGCAATCACAGCCCCTGTTAGCTGTTCACGCTTAAGACTATGAATGAGCGCCAGCTGGTCGCAGAACAGGGACGCTGAAGAGACCATTTCATCTTTATTTCATTGTGATTTGTTTTCTAAAGCCTGTTCGACCTTCCCCAGACGTGCTTTCTGCTTTGAGAGTGTGGAGCTTTTTGTTCTGATTCGCTGAGCGCTGTCACCCTCCGAGTAAACACAATCAGCTAAATCTGAGGTAACACATGTACTGACAACACACAGCACATCTTCATTAGGAGCCCTGACACACTCCGGGGTCCTCTGCGTTGGTTTCTGCTGCCCCCTGCTGGTCCACTCGGGTCATAGCAGGTTTATTCATACTCATATTATTACACATGTGGTACATTCCAATTAAGTCTATGCAGAATGGATGTTGGGTGATATATAATTACTGATTTGAATAAAGTTTTGTTTACATTGTGGCGCGAGTCATATGATACAACTCAGGCATGTTTAGTTAGAAGAGTCACTTTGTAGTAAATTAAGCCTCCTGTGTGTCTTAATGGGGCCAATTAATCATGTGCTGATCTTCACACACACACACACACACACACACACACACACACACACACACACACACACACACACGTGTAGACCACAAAAACAAGCCCCACACGGCGGTACAGTAGAAGGTGAGTTTATCATTGTTACAGGTCGGACCCTCCAGTTGGAGCCCGGCTCCCAAAGAGTGAAGGACACAGTGACTGTAACACAGAGAGGGGAGGAGGGGAGGGGGGGAGGGGGGGGAGACGGTGAGAGTTAGTGGGATGGAGCGAAGGTCAGGATAAAGAGAGAGAGATGCCCCGGGGAGTGGAGAGACAGGGGGATAAAAAGACAGAGACAGAGAGAGGCAGGTGAGTTGCTGATCTCACTGTAGGAGGAGGCATGATGGGGGGAAGTTTATAGGCGGAGAGAATAGAGAGAAACAAGTTTAAAAGTTTAAAACACAAGCTTTAAAGAAAAAAAAAACTGGATCGAGTGGATTAATAAGAGGGGAGTTGGCTCCTAGAGAAATAAAGAGGCGATCAAAAATGGAAAGAGAGCAGCAGAGGGACAACAGCCTGCAGACTATAGCCATCGTCCTGCTGTGCTGCGGGGCCGTCAAAATGCTGCACATGCTGGGAGTCATCTCTGTGGAGGGTGAGTCGGTGCTGCATCTGCTCTCGGTGTGATCACAGCGCTTATCCAATCAGCAGAGTTGGAGTTGGTGTTTTCACTTCTGCCTGTCTGCGAGCAAGTTTATTAGAAAAAGCAACATTCGTGTAGGAGTGTTTGATACGCTGCTGCCGTCTCAGAAAATCGAAGGCTGTCGAGTTGTTGACTCTCAAACACGTGTACTGTAGGATTAGATACCAGACTGCTGCCGGTAACAACTCCTCACACTATGGACTCGCGGTAGAAGCCTTGTGTATTTCTTTTCTCTGCTGCTTTTAATATTTTAAAATCATTGTTGATGATGATTTTGCTGCAATGCTCAATAATTAATGCTATGACCACAATATCTGATGCCACAAAACATCCAGTACACAAAAACCTGATCCTAAAGCAGCTGCAACCAACTGAGCCAAGATTGATTTTTTTGAAAAACCTCAACATGTTAACTGTGACTCTTCAGGCTACTTTACTCTGAACCTTTATAGATGTTTTGATTGATGACGTTGATGAGGAACTCCACAGCTTGTATGTTAAGTTTCCAACCAGTGATACAAATGTACTTTATATACTTGAGCCTTTTTCGTTTTCTTCATTTACTGTTGCTCCCAATGCATCATTCCACATATCTGGCTTTTTAACTGCATGCATACTCAGTACATCGCGTCTTTGTACATGCTGATTTGCATGTATTTTTTGCTCTATTGACATTGTTTTGTTTTCGTTTTACAATAATTTGAATAAAAGAGGGAAATGGGACGATAATTGCCTTCAGTTCACAAAAACAGCTGTGGACACTTTACCCTGTGACCATGAGTTCACTGTTTCCTGTTAAGGACGATCTGGAAAACACATTTAAAGCTGAATATTAACTGATACCGACTCTAACACCTGCATGTTAATTAAGTCGAGTCAGTTTTGTTTGGATCACAATAAATCACAAGTTTTCCTCTAAAGGACTAACATACAACCCACTCTCTGAACATACTGATGATATATTGTGGGTCATTAGTTGATCCTAAGCATGAAGAACAACTACAGTATAATATCGTTGTTTTATGCTCATATATATGCTAACTGACAACACCAGTCGATGTGTGGTTTGTCTTTTTATTTCCTTTTTTAAAGAGGCATAACTACACACTGTACTGTAATTTGAGATAGGACGTCCTGTGCATTTATAGAATAAGCTCGGAGTGTGATGGTGACTGAGCAGGCGATATCAAGGTTCAAGGTTTTGACATGGACAGTAGAGTCACAGTGACGCCGTTCAGATGAGTCCATATACTCTCAACTGTATTGGTGCATGAGTGACAGAACCACAGTAAGACCGAACCGCTGAGCCGAAGAAGGTGCTGTTGGAATGTTTATTTATGTGTACAGTGAACTCGCATTGGATTTGTGCTTTGAATGCATTCATGAGGAATATGTACACGTGCCCCACATGTCTTATCTGTGTGTCTTTGTGTGTATGTGTGTGTGTGTGTGTGTGTGTGTGTGTGTGTGTCATTATGCTGTATACAGTAGGCTTTACCTGAAGCCCGCTGGGAATAAGGTGTGAATCATCTCACCTTGGGCATGAGTGTGAACCTCCACCCCGATGTGAAAGACTGAACCGCCTGAGTGATGAAACGGATGGCCTTCAGGGGCAGTGCGAGCGTGTGTGTGTGTGTGTGTGTGTGTATGTGCGTGTGCTCAACAGAAGTTACACAAAATCATAACGTAATAATGAACCCATAATCTAGAAGATTGGTGGCCACAGTGCATTGAGCTCCTGCTGGATAACATTATTGTACTTTATGTTGCCTATTACTGTTTCAATTTAGTGGCATTGTGTTCGACCCAATCGCCAGAGTAAATGTTCGCAACGTGGCCTCCTGCAGACCACGGACATGTTGAAACATTGCGTTTCTTTTGGTTCAGTTTTCAAAAACACTTGGTTAGGGTTAGGAAAAGATCATGTTTAGTCTTACCTATCACCACAAACACTGCTGGAAACTGTCCCGACATCTCGCCAATATATTTTGTTGCTCCAAATGAGGTCAGAAAATGTTCCCACTTCTTCCAAACAAATATCCAGTGGCTTCACGCTGACGAGCCACCATCGTCTGTTCCTACTGAAGTGAAAGACAGCTCATATATACACAATAAAATGTGATTATGATATAGATATTCTAGTAATGTTGATATAGTAATGAAATGTCTTCCTGGCTCGACACCCTTTACATATATTTTATAGAATTTACCTGTATCCGACATTCTGCCAACGTTATATGCAAACTGTGATTTTGTTCTGTTCTGTACATGTGACGTCTATTGCACGTCTGTCCTTCGAGGGAGAAAGATCCCTCCTCTGAGGTCTCTTTCATTCTTTTTTCCCTCTGTTTAAGGACAGAAGATGTCACTCACAGCACAGATTGTAAAGTCCACTGGGGACAATGTGAGTGTGATTTTGGGCCCTATAAATACAATTGATTTGATGGTATGCTTGACATGAACAGATCTGAATGTGTATCTGTTAAGCATGTGACATTTTAATCTGACAACGATGCATCTACAGGCATTTGAGGGATAAATTTCAATGGAGTCGTTCAAAAAGGTTGTACAATCACAGCTGACATTTAAATTCCATCCCACTTTCGCTCTTGAACCATGATGACAGCGAGTCTGTGCAGTAACCTGCATGAAAGGGCCCACAGATGTATCAAATGGGAACGCTAGATATATAGAATCCAAAAGAAGGGCCGGGCTGTTGACTGGGGTTTAATTTAGCGGTGAGATGAAGTTGTCTCTGCCTGGCACAATAAAAACGCCGTCCTGGCGTCGATGATTCACTGAGAGTTGGACTGAAGAGGTGTCGGTGTAATGAAGCTTCACAAAGCACTAACGGCCGCGCCTCGCAGATGAAAATGTTTCCATTTCAAAACTGTTGATGTTTCAGAATCTGGATCGCCAAGGACGGTGTGAACGTTGCACTCTGTGACACTTCATTAAAAGCAGAGCAGGAGCCCTTAGAAACACTCCGGCTCACCCGCCGTATCCTTAAATCAGACAGTGACAGTTCTGCAGACTGGTGTGATGACCGCATACTTCACATGTAAATGCCGAGAAGACAGAGGGAATTGTACTTAATCGCCATGCAGTCCTCTGGATGGGAGGCATTCATATTATAAGGATGTATTAGAACATTGCACCTGTCCTCTGTAAGAGAAACCCAGCTGGACAGACTGGTCAGTCAGACAGACATTATCCCGGAATGGTCTTCATAAAACACACCGTCTTATTACTTAACCACCAGTACTTTCTCCAGGTCCGGTGTTTTACTACTGCACATTATGACCACTTTATCATATTCTGGATTTTTATTACGATTTCTATTAAATTATGCACAGTTATAACAGTGTGCATAATTATTAGATTGTAGATTGCCGCAGGGAGTTTTTTGTGCGCACTTGTGCAAACGTGCAGATGAGAGTCTGAGACGGAGAGGAGGGATGTCATGTTCACCTATAGGCACTGTGGGTGTGTGTGTGTGTGTGTGTGTGTGCGTGTGTGTGTGTGTGCGTGCGTGCGTGCGTGCGTGCGTGCGTGCGTGCGTGCGTGTGTGTGTGTGCGTGCGGTCTCAGAGGCAGTGGTTTGTCCTCGTTCCCCTCCCCTCCAGCGAGGAGAGTAATGAGTTGTTAATCAAAGGGCCGGTGAGAGGAGGAACATGGAGCTGTTGGACTGACCTCTACCTCTCATCCTCTCCTCTCCTCTCCCCCCTTTTAATTTCTGCCAGATAGAATAAATATAAGAAAATTCAAACCTTATGTGCAGATGATTTCACTGTGGATCTGTGTCCTCCTTCCCGGTCATTTATCCATTATTATCCAGCCTTCCCTCCTCATACTTTCTCACTCTTTGTCGTAGGAGTATGAGTTATGTGAGTAATTTTGTGTTTCTGTGTGTTTCTTTTCCAGACAAAGCTGACGATGACTTGGAGATGACCATGGTGTGCCATCGACCGGAGGGTCTCGACCAGCTAGAAGCTCAGACAAACTTCAGCAAAAGGGAGCTTCAAGTGCTCTACAGGGGTTTTAAGAATGTAAGCGATCATGCACATTTCACGGGAAGAGACAAAGGAGATAGAGGGAGAGAGATGTCCACGTCTCCATCAGCAGATTCATCGCCTTTTTCCCCCTAATATGTACTCAGGAGATTTGCACACCATCAATTCGAGACATAAAAGCTTAAAAAGGATGAAGAATACTTCGGCAAATAATTCTGAATTATGTTTGAATTTATCAAATGCGTTTGTGAATCAAACGGCTTACTAAAAGAACTTGAATCCTCTGGTCTTATCCTGGCTTGTGCTGTAAACTAGGCAAAGATCTGCAGCAGCCCCAAGACACTGCAAGTGTTTTAAATTCAGTCTCTTGCGTGCAGATGGAAAAGCCGGGTGGAGTTTCGTAGTCCACTAAACATTTCTGGAGCTTCACGGCAAAACTGTGCTGAGGCGTTCTCCCAAACAACTGGGAATTTTCATTTTTTGGTGAACTCATCCTTTTTTACTGTCCACAGAGACGTGGAGGGATCCAACATGATCTGTTTGATTGATTCATGTTGCATCCTGGTCAAATCTGTTATCTCAGTCTCTTAACTGAACAAATGATTAGTGCATAAAATAACGACCTTTTGTGCAATTAAACTAATGCTTCTATCATAATCAAGCAAGTTAAATAGTGATTTATCCAACACCGTGTTAGAGGTGATTACATTTGATTTTATTGAATAGTAACTAAATGGTCACCACTTTTCTCCTGGCGAGCCAATTAGACTTTATTCCAGCAGCAGGAGCTTTTCACAGTTTAAAAACAGTCTGGTGCAGAATGGCCTCATGTATATTTATACTGATAGACTGTAGCTACAGTAGATTTATTAAAACACTGAATAGACTGATGTATCCAAAAAAGGACAAATATACAGATTTCACTGGGTGACTGAATGATGTTTGTTGACACTTTGGCTATTTGCTTGCCAGTAAATTGAATTAATGTTTTATTTTTCATTACTGTAACTGTAGGAGAACAATCTAAACGTGCTTTGTAGTTGTGATTAATGCAAAAGCATTTGAATACAATCAGGCATCATCAGTGAAAGACGGGTGATTTTGGTGCTTGTTTTTCCAGCTTACAGCTCAATTAAAGCTCCTTGTGAAAACTACACTCAACAGTGACACCCGGAGGCAGAATGTGCAGCTGCAGGCTGATGTACTCCTGGTGATAAGAGACAATAAAGCTTTATACAACCTGATAAATATATATTTTACTATAAAAAAGGGTATCACAAAGAGGTTTGACTGATACCCAGTGTCTAATCAACTTGTGATCCTTTAATTCGTTCGATTTCTCACTCCATCAGTCTCTCTATTTGACGCGTCCCTCGGGTCAGTATCTGTAATTTCTATCTCCCCCTCCTCCTCCTTCTCCTCCTCGCCCTCTTTCTCTGTCTCTGTCTCTCCAGGAGTGTCCAAGTGGCGTCGTAAATGAGGAAACTTTCAAGCAAATATACTCCCAGTTCTTCCCACATGGAGGTAAAAGACAGAGTGTTTGTTTTGCTGTTCTTTGTGTTGTTTCTATCCAGTGTACTGAAGGGTTTTCTTCCTCCTCTCCTGCAGACGCCAGCACCTACGCACACTTCCTGTTCAACGCCTTTGACTCAGCACATAGCGGCTCCATAAAGTTTGAGGTTTGATTGACCTGATTCAGTTTTGCACATAAACACTGCGGTTTTAAAGAGATAATCTTCAATAAAAACTCCTTTTATAGCACTTCTTTGTGTCCCTTTTCTCTCCGTCAGGACTTCGTGACAGCTCTGTCCATCCTGCTGAGGGGCACCGTCACTGAGAAGCTACAGTGGACCTTCAACCTTTACGATATCAACAGAGACGGATACATCAACAAAGAGGCGAGTGTTTGTGCCCAACCCTCATTATTTTGTGGTTTTATGCACACTGTGTATTGTATTGTTATGTTTTAATGTCTCATTTGTACGCGTGTTCCTCTGTTTCGCAGGAGATGACCGACATCGTCAGAGCGATATACGACATGATGGGGAAGTACACTTACCCCGTCTTGAAAAATGACGCACCCAAGCAGCATGTGGATGCATTTTTTCAGGTAGCAACACCTGAGTCCTTTTTATTCAAGTCTTATAACAATCCAAGAAAATAAATGTTGGTGGGGGATCAAGTAAGGAGGCATCGATCAAGCATGTGAGTCAGAGCAGGCCCGAGGCATAAACGAACTATGCGGCTGCTTAGAATTTTTTTCTTTTTTACATATTAAAAACATTAAACAAGTGACATAAATGAATGAATGAATGAATAATTCAAGACAAGATGATTCTGACTTCATGATCAATATACCTGCCTGCAACTGCAACTGCGTCTGCCAGCGTTTGAGTCATGCGCATAAACTCGACACCTCGTGTGCATCGACAAAGCAAGGATGGTTTACTGAATGAGCCTACTGGGCCCAAGAGGTCAAAGGGGCCCTGAAGCCCGAGTCGTTGCGTGAAGCCACTACCTCATTAAGTCAAAAAGCAAAAGGCTTTGAATCTGAACAAATTCAGGTATTTCTGTTCTCCATCTGGCCATCCCAAAAAGGCACCAGAATACAGGAAATCACATCTACCAAACTCAGAATTTTGTCGGGGAGGACCCCCAGACCCCCCTTCCCCCATTTGCACCCACTTTTGTACAAATAAGGTAGGGGGGTCTTTATGCATCTGTGCCCAGGGGGACAGTAGTTCATAATCCGTCACTGTATTAATATAATTTATAGTGTAACAATATAGTGTGACATTTGTGTCAATAACTGTCAAGCACAGGTGGCTCCGCGGCGGTGGGAGGGGGGCCCCCAGATCAAATTCTGCTTAGGGCCCCCAAGAGGCTTGGGCCGGCACTGACGGGAGTTATATTCCCAACTGTAGAGAAGACAAACTGCGACTAAAGAGCAAATAAAAGAGTTAAAACAAAACATGAATAAGACGATTGCAGCGGACACACTGACAGAAACACCACAGCAAAGCAAAGCGGGCTGAGCGACAGAAAAGGTGACACGGCTCACAGGAGTTGTGATTTAAACAATGATGAGAGAAGTATTCACATCCTTTATTGAAGAGTATAAAATACTGCATCTAAAAAGTTCCTTACTTAACAGAATACTTAAGTTAAAAAAAATACTCATGAAGAAAAATAGTCCGTGCCAGTGTTTTACTGTGATATAAATGACATTTTAGGATTAATATTACTGCTGCAGCCTGGTGTTTAAAAGGTCTCATATTAACACATATATAACGTTACGACCTCGTGGACGTCCTGACAGCTTGTTTAAAAATGCACAGCCTCTGAATACAGGCCGTGTGTATCTCCTGTCTTATAATTTCACAGTATTTATATAGCTTTTTAATCAAAACATGGACATTTTCCTTTTCTACGATATGGGACTTTTAAGACTGTGCTTATTTTAACTAACTGAATGCTGCTGGGTAGGTTTATCTACAGCAATGCATCATGTTCTATAAAAATCATATGTTGGTATCTCCCTAAAGCCAACTTCACAGGAGCTCAGATAAACAGTCCTGCTTTCATCTTTTTGTCGGAAGCTGATCCAAAAAAGGTTTTTAAATAGTCGTTTAACTTAACTAGGAAGATTTTCCCGACCCAGAGAGGAACTGATCAAAGTCAAAATCCCCACTGTGGAGATGCACGGACTGCAAGGGTGTAAAAAAAACAAAATGTCATAATAAAATTGTCGTATTTGTTTCTAAGCTGCCTGCGTATCTTTGGTTATACTTCTTGATATCTTACCTTGGACAAAAAAGCTGACCAGTGTTATTGCTCTCCGCAGAAAATGGACAAGAACAGAGACGGCGTGGTCACTCTCGATGAGTTCATCCTTTCTTGTCAAGAGGTACTTTTGTTCTTTCCTCTCAAAGCTCTCGTCTCTCTTACGTAATCCTGACGACCCCTTCATCTCACAATAGGCCTTTTTTTTTTCCACCAAGGACAACTGGACATGTCACAGTGGGGAAAAGCACAGGTGTAAATGATAAATTAAATGGCTGAACGACTTCCATTTATAGAACAGAGGCACAATTGATGTTATTAATAACACCTGTGCTTTCCCTACTGAGTGTGACAAAACGTCTGCTGTGGAAAAAATCTGTTGGCACAAAATCTCAATCAGTTTTGCTTACGTTTCACAGATCCCTTATTTCTTATTACCGGCTAATTAATTATGGTCTTTGCTACCTTTTTATATCAGCGTGTTTATCTGCGGAGATCTCATTTTTACAGGCGTTCACTGCCCCCTGGTGGCCAGTAAACTGAATTAAAAGGTGGTTGTTGGTTGACCCGTCTCCTCACTCCTCAGCTTCTTACATTTTTTTCCATCTTCTCTGCACAGGATGAGAACATCATGAGGTCTCTACAGCTCTTTGAAAATGTCATCTAGACAACAGAGGAGAGGGGAGATGAAAGCACAGGACGAGAGAAAGGTGACAAAGAGGAGGAGGGAGGGATGCACGCGAAAAAGGAAAAAAAGGAACGGCCCGGCTTGCGGTTGAATGAAGGACCTTGTCCCTCTGTGTGGGACGGCTGCCACAGGACTTCACGGAAGGCGTCTCGCTGTAACAAAATCAGAAGGCACCGAGGCCTTCACTGGTTTTTGGTAAATGTCTGTAAGAACTTCAGCCCCTTCATTTCAACCTTTCTGTGACCATTCACTCGTCTCCGTCTCCCTCGGTTCTTGCTGTCGTCTATGGACATTGTGTACATACCGATTCTCTCACATTTGGCCCGGTACTTTTTCCTGAAATGTGTAAAACTGAACCGCATCGTCACGCAGGACTGGAATCGCTACAAAAGCGGCTTAGCAATGAGATCAAACAGATGCAAACTTTGTGCATTAGAGGCTTTAAAAAAAAAAAATGGCTGCTTCCCATCATGAATCTCTGTGTCCGATACAACAAATGTGAGCAATATTTGTGAAGCATGCAAGACGAGAGGGCCCCTACGGCATATCTTAGCGTACATGTGCCACGAGAAACTCAGCGGCATTGTTCTCTTTCCGCTGAGTCACAGAGTCACATCATCTGTTTACGGGCGACCACCAGATTTCAGACGCAGGCCCGCGAGGGTTTGCGGAGCTGAATCTGAGCTTGCAGCAGTCTTAACGTCTCGTGAAAGGCTTTCTTCGAAGAGCCCCTCTGTACTCCTACTGTGTGTGTTCCAGTGGTGTCAGCCAGTGTTGTCGATTGTCGTGCCGACTCAACTGTAGATATCTAACCGTCGTATCTGTGGCTTTTCTTCTTCTTCTTCTTCGTCTTCTTCTTCTTCTCGCTGTCCTGTCTCGTCTGCGTGTTTCCAATTCTGACTATCTGTCTGTCTTTCTGTCAAACTTGGATATAACTGTAATGATTCTACCTTGAATAAAAAAAAACAAAGAGTCCGTCAAGAGGTTTCAACGGCACACAGATGCAGAGTGACACAGGGACGTGCATGTGTTTGTGTGTGTGTGTGTGTGTGTGTGTGTGGTGTCCCGATGTAAAGTTTTCCCGTTTGCCTGATTCAAATTTAGCGTCATCTTTCAAAAGCATGTAGTAGCTTCAGTCTCGCGGGACAACCGGGTCCCGCTCAAAAATGATTCTGCCAGGGAGGAGAGTTTTGTCGTCAGTTCCGTCCGTTACAAAAAAAAGAAGAAGAAAAAAATGTCAACCAAACCTTTCACTGTGAGGGAGGGACGGAAGGGAGACGAGGGAGAGAAAGAGAGAGAGAGACCTTTTCACTGACTCTGAAGGAACGGAAGCCATGTTTTCGAGCAAGAGCCATCGCTTTGAAGATCGAGCAGGACAAAAAGAAATAAAATAAAAATACAGATTTATAAATGATTTACTGTCATGCCCACTCACTGTGCTACCAGTAGTGTAATTAAAAAAAAAAAAAATCCCTCGCCGAGATGTGTCACGACTCATCTCAGACGTACCCTCAGACATACTACCAGATAAGACTGACAGACAGACAGACAGACAGGAAGGCAAACAGATAGACAGCCTGAAACTGTCAGAAAAAAAGGAAATCATGTGTGTATTGAAAAATTGTATAAAATCATAATATTTATCAATAAACTTTTCAAGAAACAAAATGAATCCACTGTCTGCTGTTTTTCTTCTTGCAACTTTGCCGCTCCCACGAGCTTGTAAGTACATTAAGTGTATTCAGACCTCAGAATTATATTTTTCTACATAAAGAAGGAAAAAAAGAAAAGAAAAAAGGGGTTCACAAGAACGGTTTATACTGTTATTTACACATATACAATGAAAAGTACAAAAAAAAAAAGGAGTTGTACATTCGTGCCTCCGCTCCGGAGGACACGGCCCACAAATAAAGCAAAAGATAATGTGCATATGAAAAAAAAACGTCACCACCGTCACTGAACATGCATCTCTCCCTTTATTACCCAACTTACAGCCTCTTTCATATTTTCCTCACTTCTCTCCCCTCTAATCCTGACATCTGTTTTCCCCCTTTTATTGCCAGCAAAAAAAAGCATTTTTCTCCATAATTTAAACTTTTTGGGGAATCATTTTCCTGCACCACACCTGCGTGTGTACAGGTGACTGCAGCTGGCATCTCTAATTGAGATTTATGTAAAGGGGGGGAGATTATTTTTTTGCATTTTTGTATAGACATTTTTTATTTTCAGCATTTTTAATGGAACAATGGGAGATTTATTTAAAACTCAGAGACATGATTTTATGCAAAGACTCTCAGTGAAGACCTTTATTTGGCCCTTTTTTTTAAGGTGAAGCAAAGTTTGTTTCAGATTAAGGGAAGTTTTTGCCTTGAGGGGAAGAAGTTCTCAACAGAACGACCACTCGTGTTGTGTTTTTTCTCTGTCGCCTCTTTCAGGTCTACAGGGCTAAAAAATGTCTTTCTGCGTCTTATTCTAATAAAAAGAATAAGTACAAGTATAACAGCACAATCACATTGTGACAAGATTTTTTTTTTTACGAGAAAGTTCTGTTTCCTTTTTGGATTTGGAAAAAAAAAAAAAGTCTCTCTGTTCCTCCGAGCACAGAGTCCTAAGATTTATTCCAAGAAAGTTTCTGCTTTCACTCACCATCAAGTTCAGGTCCAAGTTCACAACCATCCACTCAACCGGCTGCTGTGCTCAGCTCTCCAGTTTTTCTGGTCCAACCATTTTTTCATTTTTTTTTTCTCCATTTCATGGATCCAAGGTGCGTCCCACTGTCCTCATGTAGGTCTAATTGATTTCACCTATATCCTCCCAGGGGGTCATAGATGATGCCCATTGATTGGAGCAGGGTGCCTGCTCTCTATTCCCTCTCCTCGGCCCAGGGTTGGAGGTTCTGCAGGGCGTACAGGGAGGAGTTATGGGCGCACAGTGGATCCGACACCGCTGATTCGCTGAGGGACTTCTGGAGGGCGGACTGCTGCAGCTGCAGGATGAGGCGATTGGCCTGCTGACGCTCCGCCTCCCTCTCCTCGGCTGTCTGTCTCCTGGTGGAAAAAACCCCCCAAACATTTAAAAAAACATTTGATGAATGAATAAATAAATAAATTTTAAAAAGTGGGGTTGTGTATGATTTAATGAGAGTTCTGAGAGAATATAGAGAGTTCAGATCAGAGGTGGGAAAAATTACAAAAGCTGCATAAAACGGAAGTGGTAAGTGATGAGAATACAAATTAAAAGGATGTCCAGAAATGCCTGAGAAATAATAAATAAAAAATATGTGTTTGACGTCCTGTTATAATGTGTAATTATTCTACAATTGGGATTTTTTTCTTACAATTTTTTTTGGCGTCTTAATATTGTTTAAATTGCAGAAGAAGATCAAGAACAGGAAATGTAAAAAACAATATCGCATTCAAATTAAAATAGGTGACGAATGTGACCTTGTTGTTTATGTTCCACATATAGTTTAATCTAATTCTTCCGTGTGGAAGAGGTCAGTTCACAGGAAATTGCGTGTGAGGTCATCCAGAGGAGGAAAGTTGGATTTTTCAAACTGGACGTCTCCGTGGAAGAAGACTAAAGTGTCCTTATTAATACATGTGCAGTGTGGTGAGACTTAATTCAACAGAAGTTTGGACTTGAGCGTGAATTGTCATACGGACCTCCACTTGGTCCTGCGGTTCTGGAACCAGGTTTTGACCTGCGCGTCCGTCATCTTCAGGCTCTTGGCCAGGGCGGCCCGCTCGGCGCTCGCCAGGTACTTCTGCCGGTGGAAGCGCTTCTCCAGCTCGCAGATCTGAACTCTGGAGAAGGACGTGCGGGGCTTTTTCCGCTTGGGAGGCGTCCGGTTCTGGTACGGGTGTCCTATCCGCCGGGTGACGGCGAACGGCACCAGAGCCGCTGCGGAAACAAGGAGATGGGGAGAGAAAGAGAGAGAGAGAGATGGAGAGACGCACCGGTGAGAGGAAAGAAGATGAGATTTTATAGCCACAGCACCAAACAGACTAATTCACTCCCCACTCTGTATGGAAATTCGAGGCCATACATCACAGATATCTGCCCTGTTTGACAACAATTCCCTATTTAGACTGTGTAAGCCTGGCGTGAGGAATGTGAGGTGGAATTCATAATGAACGATGAGTGTGGACGAGGCATTGGGATCAGCGCAATTATTGAAAAAATAAATAAAAGTCTCGTCTTCAGGATGTTTTCACGGATCGTGTGTGTGTGTGTGTGTTGGTTAATTACAGAGAGGGCAGCAGGGCCCATTCATCTCTGCTGTACTTGACTGTGTTACAGGCCTCTGCTAATAAAGGCTCCTGTTAATCTCCAATAAAAACGGGCTGATTTAAACCAGCTTTAATCGGCCTCATCCACAAGCTGACGTTCTTTACATTTTGGTTTAAATGCAGATAAAATACTCCAGCTTTCGTCATTCTGAAAAGCATTTTCTCTCACTTTTCTTTACAATTTTAGGAGTAAATCACATGACAGCCTAGTTTTATTCTTATTTATCTCGAATTGAGCCTTTTAATACCATTATGTATAATAACAATAACATTTAAGTACATTTTCATTGCATGATAAATTATGACAGACCGTGTTGGTGCTGTTTTGCTTTTCTAAAAGCAAAGCTGAGCAGCAGCAGCTGTGTTATTGTGCATGACTTCATTTGTTTTTCTCGTCTTCGTGATGTCTACACGAACTACATTCCCCAAATCAGTGACACAAGTCGTTTAATAATTATCTATAAATGTAGTTTTCTCTGTTATTTAAAGGAAACGCTTTAAACGTGTTTCCTGTTTCTTCTGTTTTAAGCCGTTTGAATAATTGGAGCGAATCACTTCCGCTGAGCCCTTCGCAAAAATATTTGGCCCAGGTGTTGGTGTGTTTTGAGCGCTCGGCGGCAGTGAGTAACGTTTTAAACACTATGAAATATTAATGAGGGGAAGCCGTTAGGTCTCACAGCTGGCCTACCTGATATTCTGTCCTTGGCGAACCTGTTTCCTATCCAGGGGAAGCACAGCCCTCCAAACCCGGGGACAGCGCCCTGCACGGGGGCCGGTGGTCCCGGGGCTGTCATGGGTCTGTGAGCCGGGACTCGGATCACTCCCCGGCTGCCCAGACTCCTGCTCTCCCCGTATGAACCCGAAGCCTCCACCGGAGGCATTATCCCGGAGAGGGAGATCGACAGCGCGGTGTAAGAGGGCGCGCTGGCTCCGGTCGGGCTTCCTAAACTGTAATAACCGTCCCCGCTGCTTAAATCGGATCCACTTTGTCTTCCAGCCGTGCGCCCGCTCTCCGGCTCCGTACCGGCTCCCAGGATCTGGTCGATGCCGAAGCTGATGGGCTCGTGATGGGCCGGTTTGGGAGGAGGGCTCGGCGCGCTGGGTGCTTGCTCCATCCCCGTCGCTGTGTCGCAAAAATAAGAGGGGCGAAAATGAACTGAACGAGAGGTTGTTGTTGTTTGTTTTCTTTCTCTTTCAGGGAAAATTCACAGCAGGGTCAAACTGAACCAAAAGTCATCGCCGGTAGTGTCTCCATCGCTGTCCAGAATCCAGCGTGTCCTCGGTGTCTCTGTCAGGCCTCTTTCAGAGGACTGGGTCCTCTCTGCAGGCTGTGCTGAAAGTTTGATGGGCGTTTGGAGAGATGTGACGCTCTGTCCTCCTCTCAGCGCGTCAAAACGCTCCGTCTCGCAGCTCCGTCCTCCTCCATCCCTCTCCACCTTTCATTGGCTGGCATCAGAATGACTGATTGAATGTTAATGGGGGTAGGCCCACGATTTGGCACAATAACCAAGATTTCCCATAACCACCGCGGGCGCCAGATTGTTATATATGCATATGGTAAGATGTGGTGTGTGTTTTTTTTTTTAATGCGTCGCAAGTGAGTCGGCGCGTGATGTTGTCGTGCCTTTATCACGGTAATGGAGGAGAAGTGAAGAGAGAGACAACTTCATGGAAATTTATGTGGCACGCGTAAAAGGATCGCGGCGGGGATCGCAGAACATCAATGTTCCTCCGAGCTTCTTTGGCGACGCGCATCTGATATTTTATCGTCTCAACCAAACGGTGTTTCTGTCAGTCATCCGTCAGTGTTCCGCTCGCCCCCGTGAATGTGTTCCCTCTGACTGGCTTCATAAGTTTTCCAGACAAATGACATCAGATGCGAGGACAAAAAAAAAAAAAAAAGAAAAAAGAAAAAAAACTTTTCGCACACCTTAGGCTCTGATGAATTGATGCTTCTGCCCACTTCCACTTTTTTTTTTTTCCAGGCTGGAGACACAAAGTGCGCATCATTTGTCCTCTCGCTGTGTCTCCAAGCCCGGATCATTTGACACATGTGGAATGTGCGGGAATAATAAGTTCACATGAAAACTGGTTGAAAGCTATTAGGCAGCGCTTCATGACCCGGAGACTATTTATCACGGATGTATTATAAAGCAGAGAACAAAAGGATGAAACGTCTCCCTCAATTTATATTCCTTTTAATTTAGATCTTCCTCGTCGTCCACGCCTTGTAATCCAATGCTGGGGAGTTATTCTTATGTATTTCTTTTGACATCCGGCTGCACTGTGGCGTTTAATATCCAACTGTTTAGAAATGTTAGGAACCAAAACTGAGGGGATGTTTTTTTTTCTCTCCCCCCCAGTATTTATAATGCGTCAGATTTAAAGCCTTGAATGTTCACAGCCACAGAGAAGGAATAATGTAAAAAATCACTGGATATAAAACAAAAAGCACCTAAAGCTTTGGTTAAATGTGTTTTTTCAAAGAGAATGAAAATCATTTCACCGGTGCGTAATTACGCAAAATGAAACCTCACGTCTCTCTATTAAAATAAAAGGACAGCAGCCCTCCTTGAACACTGGCACTGACTCCCCAGCACCCACTGAGCATGGCAAAGCTTTACAGTGGCCCTTGTTTGTTCCTGGTAGGCAGTGCCACATTAAATGGCCTGACAAGGCAAGGCCATGGGCTACCTCAGATAAAGTGTCCGGGCTCTGGAAGCTGCTAACCGCTCAGATTCAATGTAACAGGCGCCCAAAGTGACCAGATAATCACATTTCCACTAACTTGTCTCAGGGACAGACAAATGCGCATCGGGTTCGGATGCGGCAGGTGGCTTTTTAGGCGATCACGTTACACTAAACCAACTAATGACGAGCATATTCATTTAGCGACGATGGGGGTTATATTTGTAAGGCTTTTAAAAAAAAAAAAGAATCCGCCCGACCTGCTCATTAATCATCGTTTTTGTCTGAAGGTCTGAAGTATGTGAATAATTAAATTTTAGTATTTTGGGCCGCTGCTTTCATGGCTGAATTTTTATGCAGGTTATTATCAGGCTCAAGTGTTTCTGCGATCACGATCCATTATTCAAAGAAAATGCAGAAATGATATTGACTGCAATAAATAAAAAAAATAATCTTACAATAAGATGAAGTGTGACGGGTTAAAGTTGGGAGATTAAAGACGACAGAATCAAGCACAAATTCAAAGATACTGTAGTGTGAAATCTGATATATATAAATAAATATATATATCTTTTTTTTTTTTTTTTTTTTTTTTAAAAAGCATCCGCTTCTCGCCCTTCACAATAAAGTCTTATGAAGCAATATGAGGTTGGACAAGGCCCGAGGTGTTTGTTTGGCAATATGGACAGACTCTGGGTGTTGGCTGGTCCACCCCGCCATATGTGAGCTCACCGGTGGCTTTTGATGGGGGAGAATTGGGCTGTTATAGCTGTCATCTTTGTGGACATTTTTATGTTTCTCTTGATGACATTTTGCAACAAAATAAATACAAGTAAGTAAAAAAAAAAAAAAAAAATCACCAACAGTAAGAATATTGGAATGGAATGTGCATATCTAAATATCTGTAAGGCATCTGCACATTGAGGATGACGCATGGCCGAGAATGACGCGTCGTCTATAAAAAAAAAGAAAAGAAGAGAAAAGAAAGTTAATAATTATTGTTTATCCCGACAGTCCCTCCAAGCCTGTCCGGAGCAGACGGGGCCCCACTGGTTGCAGATGTTGGGTGTTAGTAATCCGGTGTAATCCAATGATTATGAGTGATTATGACACATTAGCTCTGACCTACCGGGATAGCACCGTGACACCGGTTATCCAAAACGCGCCAGGAAGAAGCCCCGAGCCCGCCTCCTGCCAGCCGCCCTCTATTTATCGAAGGCCCTGGATGTTGGAGACGGTGTCGGATCGTTTCATTGCTGCGTGATTCCAAAAAAAATAAAAATAATAATGAAATAATTGACACCAAGAGTCCACTTAGAAACACACACACACCATCTCCTTTAAAAAGGGGAGCCTT
The DNA here is from genome assembly GCA_903131615.1 of Diplodus sargus. Lineage (NCBI taxonomy): Eukaryota > Metazoa > Chordata > Actinopteri > Spariformes > Sparidae > Diplodus > Diplodus sargus. The sequence goes on from CAEMYA010001339.1 coordinate 1,843,125, forward strand.
GAGGTGATCTCGTTTAAGGCCAAATTATATAGATAATGGTGCTTTTTCTGCGGAAGCCCGCAGCCTCGCGCCAACAATTAAGACGCGCATCAATCCTCGGGTTTTTTTTTCCTCTTCCACAGGCAATATAAATGCTGACACCCCGATTCCAAAAGTCCAAAAAGAAACGACAACAAAAGAGTGAAAGAGTGCGATTTGTTTGAGAAATTACCACTTGATCTGCATAATCGGGGGTCTGGGCTGCAGCTCGGGTACCCGGGGGCTGCGTTTTTATTGCGCGTCTCCTCGCCGTTATCAATTTCAGCAGCGCGCCTGACTTTTTAAAAGGGGGACGAGGCCGGCTGCTTCTGAATAATGAATGACACGCTTTTATATTGTCGCTAAAGTGCCCGTGATGTTACAATATGAAAAGGCAGCGGTAAGTAATAGTGCATTTAAAGGGGATGTAGTGTATTATTATGATGTAAAAGAGAAAGGAGAGAGGCGGTGGAGAGAGGGAGACGAGTGGAGAACGGCACCCAGAGAGGGAGAGAGAGAGGGAGAGAGAGGGAGAGAGAGAGAGAGAGAGAGAGGGAGAGATTGTTTTATTACAATAAGAGGAGATGAGTTTGCCTCGCAGCGAAATGGGGACCAGTTAATGAAACTTTACCGCAGCTAACGATTTCCCCTCCCTCGCTCTAAAAAAAAAAAAACCGCCCTTATG
>CAEMYA010001339.1:1843849-1854343 GCA_903131615.1 Diplodus sargus
AAAAAAAAAAAAAACAGAAGAAAAAAAAAACGTGTTACACTGTTGGGAGACTTGATTTGGTCTAATTTAGTGCTCTTTGCTCCATGCATCTTTTCACGCAGCTTACTACAGGGCGCGTCCTATCAATATTGAGCCTGTCTTGTCTATAATGGGACGGATAGCCTAGTGTGGCCCCAGCGAGGGGGGCAGAGGGGGGGGGAGAGAAGCAAGGGAGGGTGGGTGATAGTGTTTCATATTGACATGCTCAGTGGGATTGTTGGATGAGAAGAGAGGAATGGGATCCCCCATCAGGGACCCGGTCAGGGCCATCATCCTCATCATCCCTGGGCTGTCACTGGACCACTGCTCTGTTCAGCGCGTGGACCCCAATTCATCTGCCAGACACTTTAAAAAAAAAATAAAAAAGCAGAGGAGAGTCACTGTAAAGTGTCAGATGTGTTGATCGTTGGATGGTAAAGGATTTCAATTAGCAAATATGTCATCTTTGAGAGAGTCTCCTTATCGGAGTCGAAATGTTGATCATGAACTGATTTCAAAAGAGTAGATAAACGTTGTGGTGGATTATGTTCCTCCAGTGCGATTTTCTTGTCCACAAATCAGTCATGTGAGCTTTTCTTCTGCAAGCATCAGGATGCACATTTAACCACATAAAGATGCCCCCCCCCCCTCCTCCTCCTCCTGACATGGTGGATATTTGTCTCAGTGAACATCACATTTTTGGTATACACTGGAGGAACCAGTAATGCTCTCGACTCTCTGTGTGTGCGTGCGTGAGGGGTCGACCATGTAAGCCTGTAAGTCTGATGGTTGAATGCATGGCTGCCTCTTCACGCTGGTTAAAAGTCGTGGAGGGAGGGGGGGAGAGGAGAGGAGGATGGAGAGGAAGAGAGGGAGAATGAGGGTAGAGAGATGGAAGTAAGTAAACCGCACAGACGGGGAATTACAGGGATGGACGGAGAGCAGAGAGCAAAAGAAAAAAAAGGGAAAAGGAAAAACCCAGGATGGATGGATGGATGGATGGATGAGATGGAGATGTGAGAGAAAGAGTTAAAGCATTAATGGAGGGGGGGTTGGGGGGTCGTTTGGGTCTGATGATAATTGAACACATGGCTTGAGTTTGGACGAGAGGATTCCCACAGCGTTGTCTCGTCCGTCTCCGTCTTATCTCTTCTGAGTGCTAAACTTTCTCTGCTGCTTTTTGGTGGAGACGTTGTTTTTTTTTAACCTCTGATCACGCTCGGCGGCTTCCAGAGGGATCCGCCATCGACAAAATGACTGATGCAATTAATAAGTGCGTGCGTTTGCTGTTGCTCTTCATGACTTGCGACTGATTTATGTGCATGTTTGGATAGCCTTTTCCACCGCCGGTTTGTGCTTAAGAGCAGCTGAGCACTCCTGAACGCCCCTGGCCGTCGGCGCTAATGTGTTAATTCATTACTGCTTGTAGTCGGTTGCATTGTGTCAGAGCTGTGTTTCCCGTCTCCCCTCTCTGTCTGTGTCCTCTCCGCTTCATAAAAGCCGATTATCCTGCGTGTCGCTGCCGTTCCACTCATTCTCTCCTGCCTCTTGACCTCCTCACCCCTCCTGTTGCCTGCCCGCGGGGCGCTCATGCAGGGGAGGAGGGGAGGGAGGGACAGAGGACCAGCTGCCACCAGCCATAGTGCTCTGGTGGCTGGCAGAGGGAGCTACTCCAGCCCCCTGCTTCGCTGGGCCTTCTGGCCCCTCAGGGTGGAGGGGGGGCCACCAGTCTCATGCCACCAGCCCCACCTGTCTGGCCCCAGGCGCAAGGAGTGTGACCGATTAGACACACTCAGATATCCACAGCCACACATGCACGTTACCACCGGACGACCCCCAAAACTCTTCTTCTAACTTTGATTTTGGCCTACGTGCTCACAGAAGTGCAAGCAAAACCCTCATTTGGATTCAAAAACAACCAAATTGAAACTGCTTAGAAATGTTCAAATTCGGCTCCACACACACACTTCCAGATTTCCTCGATGCACATGCTCGCACACACACACAGACACACACTACACTCGGCCCCTCCTCACACACACACACACACACACACTCACACAGAACTACACAGAGGCACTTTGCTTTGAGGCGTGAAAGAGCGAGAGCTAAGTGAGGCCACTCCACACTGCTATCCTCTATATTGATTTCCCATTATCAGACCCGAGTCCCTGTGGAGTCATTAGTGCCGGGATCAAACAGACAGACAGAGAAGGAGACTAATACCAGTCACTTACACCAGCACAGGGAGATCACCTTACCTCCCTGAGGGTAGGAAGGCCAGAGAGGAGCAGAGGAGGAGAGGAAACGAGGGAGGAGGAGGCGGAGGAGGAAGGGGAAGGGGGGGGGATAGTGGACGGACGAGTGCAACGGGGCTAACAGATGGAGACGGCAATGTGTAGAGAGAGGGGAAGAGGGAAGAGGTGGGGTTTTCGCAGTGGAACGTTCACGGGCAAATGGCAGACGCTCTTTTGATCACTTTATCGGGCCTTTGTGTTTTCGGCTGTTGCGGCGGAAACGTCTTGTCTCGCTCACTTGCTCCCTTCCTCAGCCGAGCGCCGAAAAACATGGCCGCCTTTTTTTTTTTTTTTTGGTTATTTCTCAATTCAAGTTTTTCCACTGACGCATGACTTTTTCTCTTTTGTCCAACCTTGTAAAATGTAGCCAATAAAGCTCCTCGCCCTCCCTGCTGTCAATAATTTTATGGTAAAGATGCAATGATGAATGGTTTTCATGTAGCCAGCAGCTGGCCCCCACACCTGAGAGAGACAAAGAAGAGAGGGAGCGAGAGAAACAAGTGAAAGAGGAATATAAAATGTGAGATGCTCATTTTGGTCCCTTGCTTCATAATTTCTGTGGATGTATTTATTCTCCATGGATTCAGGGGGAGCAATGAATTCGTGGTATGAATCAACACCATCCATCTTATTTACTTCTGCCTGCCAGAGAGCCCTGGAAGTGGTCAGGCTTTACTACACACACACACGCGTGTAGGGACTGAAACACACACACACACACACGGCTCAGACGGGGGTGACCCTGGCCTGACCCCCCTGCTGACCCCCAATCTGTTCCCCAACCTCACACCATGAGAGACCGGGGCACACCGGGACGGGGACACACACGCTTAGAGACACACACACACACACATACGCGCTCCACACACACACACATTGGCATATTGCACAATGTGTGATGTGATGGATATCTCCTCAGACAGTACCATGTGTGTGGGCAGTGTGCGTGCGGACCGTGTGTGTGTCTAAGTGTGTGTGGTGCCTTACCCTCTGCCCCCTCCCACTGGTGTTAATTGATTCTTGGTGCGCTTTGCTGATTGGTGTGAGGACCCCTAGAGGCGGGCCCAGTCCCCACCGATGCCCCCTCCCCATTTGTGTAGCACCTCTCTCACACACGCACACACACGTATAACACACACGAATATACGGTGGATTGTATATCTCTATACACTGTACATGTCCACATGTCTACAAACTGTTCAAAACACATGTGTTGACTGTGCGTGCGCCGGTGAGAAAACACACACACACACACAGGCCCACGCACTGACATACACAGGCGCACACACACACACACTGATGTCTTTCAGGGGGTTTTCACACCCCAGTAAAGAGGAAGCTGGCTAGCTGACATGAGCAGATTGCGGATCATATGAGACGATCCACACAGAAAAAATGAGTGTCTTAGAGGAGATTCATGAACAATATACTGTAGGTGGGCATAGGTGTGTGTGTGAGTGTGACTGAGTGTGTGTGTGTGTGTGTCTGTGTGTGTGTGTGTGTGTGAGAGGGGGAGAGCGCCAGAAAGACAGTAAGAGAGATGAATCTCCGGTTATTAATTTCCAGCCGCGGCCCCTGGGTGAGATGTTAATATAGGGCTGATTGTGACTAATTTCTTATTAATTGCCATCAGCGATTACACAGTGGCCAGTAATGTGGCTAATTTGTTGAAATGAATTTGGTTTTCTGAGGCATTTTAATTGCTGCAGGTGGGCAGCGTCCTCCTGTTCGCTGTCGCTTTTGTTTTTCAGCAGGAAACTTTTGAAGTTGTGCCGCCGCTGTGTGTGACTACAGAGTGAATTATACCGTAGCACATTACTATAACTGTAGAGTACGTGTACGCACGTCTGTGGAATGGGTTGCGTCTCTGCCTCTCTGTCTGAAGACATGCGCGCAAACAAAATCTTTGCAGCATCACTGTGAACGCCGTGATATATCTTATTCATCAGGTTTATGCATCCTCCTACTCCCATATATCTCTACACGTTCATGATCATTACAGTGGGGACGGAGGGACATTTAAGTTGTTGCCTTTGTTTGTTGAATGTTTATAGCTTCCGTTAGCACAGCTTCAACGACCACTGAGGAACCAGTAGATACAAAATCCAAATCCCCCTATAAAAGAGGAGATGCCCTCTGGGCAGCCATAGCTCATAGTTGGCCTGATTTAGTGGCAGCTAGGAATCTGGGCTTGAATAAAGACAGAGAGAGCGAGGGCAGAGTGGGAGAGAGAGAGAGAGAGGAAAAGATAGCTCCCTGTGTGATAAATAGCCCCGGCTCTCTCTATTGCATTAGCCGTCCGGGCCGATAGATTGCGAGCCCAATAGACCCAGACGTATGCGATTGGTTTCTCATATAAAAGTTGCATATTAAATTCCTTCACAGGACTGTGCCCCCCAAGCATGAAGGAGGGAAGGAAGAAATGGGAGTGAAAAAGCAGAAAGTGGAGAAAGGAATGGAAGAGCAAGAAAAAGGCTTTTTATGAGCGGGGCGAAAAAATGAGAGGCAGAGAGTTGGGGAAGCCGGGGAAGAAGGGGGGAAAGATAATGGCAGGAGAAACTTGATGGTGGAAAAGACAAATGGTGATGTCATGTATTTAATAGGTCCGTGGATATTGGGCGATGAGTGCGACCGAACGTCCATTTAATCAGTATTGCTTCCCAATGAAGATTTCTCTCTTGTTTTGCGCTCGCTCCCCCCTTCCCCTGTTCTCAGCCGTTTTCCACAAGCTAACGACCTCTCTAATTGTTTCCAAGCTCATTAAGATGCTGATGTTTTAATAGTAATTAATCCGTCATTTGCCTACATGCAAACACGGGCCACTGAGGTTTGTTCATCGCCGTTTCAATACACTGATAATGCAGTAGCCTAGTCAAAGGAGACAATATCCTGCTAATTTAGCTCATCACTGTTAATTGGTTGTTAAGTGCCTTTAATTACCAAGCAGGCTTTGGGATTTAGGTCGGCAGAAAGAAGGGGGGATCGCTCTGATTGTCCCTGCCGCTGTAATGGATCTTGTGTGAACTTTGAAAACTGGAATAAATGACCGAAGGGTGGAGGGGAGACACGCGTTGACCCTGTTCTGTTTCCTATCGTCGCTGCGTTCACCCTCGTCTCCTTCCTTCTCCTCCTTCCTTTCCTCCGTCCTCCTGTCCCTTCCTCCATCTCCGTCTCACTCCCTATCTCTTTCTCCGTGATATTATTAACTCATTAAGTTTTTTTCATTATTTTTAATAAAAGATGAGTTATGGCTTTAGCCTCACTGTGGCAGCGCCCCCCCCCAAACCCTCCCCCACCCTCCCTCCTCTCTCCCTACCCCTTCAACCATTTACTCCTTCCCCTCCCTCCCTCCCTCCTCCCTCCCCTCCTGCTCCTCCTCCTCTTCCTCCCCCATTTTCTCCTTCCTTCTTGGCCATATTGTGCCTCCTCCGATACATTTGACCCCTGAACTGCAGTTTCTGACCTCGGTATTAGTGGTTACAACCTTCTGTCCATCTTCTTTGCTTTCGCCACAGTCACTCACATCTATCAATCATCTCTCTTTTCTCATAGCGCTGAGCAGTCTTTAGATGGCATTCATAAGATTTATGATTCATGATTCTGTGAATGTGTGTGTGTGTGTGTGTGTGTGTGTGTGACGGAGAGAGAGAACAGAGGGAAGGAAAAAAGGGAGAAAGAGACAAAGACAGAGACTGCAGAGAGAGAGGAGGAGGAGAGGGGCTTGTCGATGACACAGTTGAATAATGACAATATCTATGATTGATAGCTTATACAGAGCTGGTGGTGTGTGTGTACTGTATTTGTGTGTGTGTGTGTGTGTGTGTGTGTGTGTGTGTGTGTGTATTAGAGTGACAGAAAGAGAGAAAGAGAGTCTATATTTTCTGTTTTTCCCCGCATTAATCTGATGTTAAAGAAGCAATGATGAATGGTTTTCATGTAGTTTGAGCTGTCAGTGGTCACTCTGAAAAAGAGAGACGAGGAGAGAAAGACGGAGACGTAGCAAGTGACCAGAATTGCCAAGGGACACATGATGTTTATGTAGGAACTGTGGGACTTAGTGAGATGAAAGCCTAATAAATGTCTTTCAGTTAGAGAGGACAGAGTACAGACACGACCGAGTTATTAACCACTCTGGTTTTTCAGCCGGGAAAACCCTAAATGAGATATTCGATGCATCCAAACGCAGTTTTTCTTCATGCTTTTAAAAAGGCACTTAAGTTTTCACAGTTGTATTTGTTACTGTTTGGTGATAATATACTGTCATGCCACATACATGAGTGGCATGTGATTCTGTGCAGAAATGTCGAGTGAAGTGGGTATCTTCAAAGTTACAGCTGCTCTGGTAAGAGATTTTTTTTTAGATTCCTTGCCGATACTCGCTCCAAAGCTACAACGGGTGGATGATATTTCGACTATAAACAGAAACATTTCTCAAGAGCATTCCCCGAAGAGGACAGCAAAGGTGCTGCCTTAAGAACTGTTGTATTAAAAGTATATAGTGGAAACACTGATGACTACTATTTAACTATATAGGATGATAAGAAAGTTAATAACTTAAGGTTGTACGTTCAAAGACACAACTTCCATGTAGCTTACTAATACAGTAGTGTGGTCACGTTGACGCACAAGATTCAACCAAGAAGTAGTGAACAAAATAAATTATAGTCTGGTTATAGCTGTAAATGTGTTTTATTGTTCAGTGGTAGAGGTAAAATTAGTTCTTGGCAAAAATTATAATAATGATAATTGTTATAATGATAATTAGTGTTTTCAATACTTATACATATATATTTTAAAATAATATTTATAGTGATATTTTTCATGGACTCCCCTGTCCCCCCATAATTTCCATCTATGCTACAAACAGCATTACCCTCCATGTTAATCTCCTATGCAACACAACACGACATTATGGCAATTGCGATCTTATTTTAATTTTAAATTTTTTTGAGCCAGAAGTGACCAGAGGATGGAGCTGGGGAGAGTCTTGTGACTAACCACGCCCTAAAGCGAGCCCTGCTTAATCTTTTTTAGTCTAAATGGAACTCTAATTTACAAAACGAACGTCATGCCGCATCAAATAAGCATATACACTAGCGATTAAGGCCATAAAGTCATTAAATGGTTTACCGTGGTAATTAATCAAGTGAGACGCAGTGTCCCTTCTGGACTCATAGCTACAGGGCATGCCCAATATATGATACATCATTGAAACGGTCAGGTTTAGGACCCAGAACTACTCGGTTAGGATTAGGTGATGATGTCATGGTGCCCGTGATGTCACATTACCGATGAAGGTAATGAATAAATATTACTCAGAGCAATTCTCATCTGTAACAGCGGTTGAGAGAAAAGCTGCAATTTGTCATCCTGCAATGTAAAGTATGTATCATATAAATATACTATATATTAGGGTTGTCACGATACTAAAATTTTCAACTCGATACCAATACTCAGGAAAATATTCGATACTCGATACCATTTTCGATACCACAAGGATTAAAAAAAGACTCCAAAATGTAAAAGAAATATTTCTATTAACAAGAACAATGCAAAAATAACCTCCGTTACAACATTTAACAATTAACAGAACCACACGTTAAATATTTATAATAAAAAACAGTTGTGCAAAAAGAAACTGCAACTATGATAACAAGTTTCAGGTCCGAGGTAGTGCAAAAAGTAATCGGTATCGATACTTTTGAAAAAGAGTATCGTATTCGATACAACATTTTAGTATCGATACTTTTTTTGAGTTTCGATACTTTTGACAACCCTACTGTATATGGTGATAAAACACAATGGAATAGAGTGCTGAAGGGGTGACGTATTTTTGTAGGCTAACACGGAAGTTAGCATCGCCCTGATTGCCTTCACAGAATGCATATTGGATTTTTCAATTGGATCTTTAATTATGGCAGAAAATTAGCTCCGTGAAAAACACAAGTTTGTATTAAACTCACCTTTTTTCACGAATCAACGCCAATTTGAGTATTTTTGAAACACAAATGCAGTCATCAGAAGTAAAAGGCTAAAGCTAAACGCATGACTCCAACGTCACCACCATAGAGTGCCTTGTGCTACTACACTATAGGGGCTAAGTTAAAACTAGAATATGTTGCATCTACAGTCTGCCTGTAAAGACTGACTTGTGAGCAAAAGAGTCTCTGTGTTCGGCATGATGACGTTTGATTTCCCTGACAACTTCTGCAGTTTCATTTAGCCTCTTGCTAGCAACTGGCTTGTTTAAGTCAAGTGAATGCCTCAAAATACATGTGTGGGGTATTAGCTGATGCTTTATGTCATAAAACAAAACGTGAAAATCTCACAAACTTTTGTTAACCAAAGATCTCATTACATGTATTTAACGCAGCATGAAAAACCCACTGAGGGAACTGGATGTGAGCGTACTCCAACTTACAACAAGCGTAAGTGTTAATGTAAACATTACTTTACAACTCGTCTGTAGACATTCGCTATAGTTGTTGGGGTCAGGGTGTAAAGTACTATGTTATCAACTAAGCCAAACAACTCAAGTGACAGTTATAAAAGTGTCTGACACTGTACAGCGGCAGCAGCACAGTGTAGTAGATGTCAGATTTCAAACTTACCTTAACAGCCCTGGGGTGCCAGGAGCCAAACCAGCAAGAAAACCATCTCAGTTCTATATTCACTGTAGTCAAACTCACCTCCTTCTTCTCTGAGACTGTGTTGCCCTGTTCTGGTCTGGCTGTGTGCACTGGTAGCTGCAGAATAGGTGGCAAGCCCCCAAGAAGAGCACGAGGCTTTGGAGCCAACAAACACACCAGGGCCCAAAAAACTTTCTACATTGACTTGCTTACATTGTGAAAGTAGAATAACAGAAATCACATCCCCTATAAAATGACGCGTTTGACTATCATAAGTTTAGCCATTTGGTCCACTGAAATTGGGAAAGTCTAGAAGAGTCGCAAGATTAAATAACTGTATTTCTATTCAAGTTAACCAGGCGCTAAACTGGAAGTTAGCTAGCTCGGTTGGCGGAGTTCTCTAGTGCGTACGCGCTATGGGCACCGCAACGCGGAAGATCTGGGTTATTCTACAGCTGGAAAGTTGAGTGTTTTTGGCTTCATGAGTCACAGAGAAGCTTTTACAGGAATGGATGGGGCTCCACCTCCAGCGGTGTGTCCAGATTTTAATGTAGTATACCTGGTAGGCAGACCGCCAGCTCCATGGTGGGGGCATAACACACATCAAGCGTTATTGGGTTCCGTAAACGCCAATCAATATCTGTGTCAAGTCCCTTCCTGGCTGCCTGATCTTACAGGAAACGGGTAAGTGTGCCAAAGTACTCTTTCATGGAAACTTTAACGTGAGCGTTATTTTACAACTCAACTGTGGATGTAAGCTACATGTACAGGTCAGTGTGGGGGATGTTTGATAGACCTGGCAACTTGTAAATACCACTAAAGATTGAGGTAGGTGCTCTACAGATATTGAGCATAAAGAAATGTGTTATCAGCGTAATCTTTTACACTGGTGTTGTCACAAGTTTGTTAACAGGTGAGAAAATATCCTCTCCGTAGCATCCCTACTTCTAAGCAGACAGGGGGTGGTTACGGAGTACATATTAAATAAGAGTATAGATTAACTTAAAACGTTTAGCAAAATCTGAACCTATCCTTGAATCTTAAACTGCTTAAGTGGAGTTAATCATTGATCGTAAAGCAGGAAGATCCTCATAAGTGTGATTGGCAAAGGACAAAAAAGCAGGAAAATATACAGCACACCTACCATGACGCGGTGATAGCTTCGCTAGCCCAGAACCGTTTTACATTAATGCTACTGGCACCATGACAAAAATGATTAATGGATCACTTGATTAAGTTTAAGTGGACCTGTATATAAAAAGGAAAATATTGGCTTTGCCTACCTGAATCATCCGTGTTCACCGTCTTGTCAACTGAAGCTGTTCACGTGCATAGATTGTTGAGCATGGTTTACTTTCTTTTTCTGTCTTGCTTACTACATGTCTTGGTGTCACGTACATCACATTGCTGCATGAAAATATCTAATAATCTCATCCAAACCATTAGCCAACCCTAAATTTTAAATACAATTATTTTCTCTGTTGTCTTGTCAGGTCAGGCTATTCTGATCATGCTACGACATTTACTCGTTGTGCAGCTGGCTTCACCCC
>CAEMYA010001339.1:1854363-1930504 GCA_903131615.1 Diplodus sargus
CCCCCGAAAAAAAAAAAAGAAAAATAAAGTGGATTTGCATGATTTACTAGAGCCTCATTTTAGGTCAGAAAAGCCGGAATCAAAGAATCACACCCCTGGTTCCGATAATGGAGGGTTCATCCTCAGCCTAACCACCCTGGATAAATACAAGTAAAAAGAAAAGAACATCTGTGGAGCTGAATATAAGAAATGACTACCCTAGTTGTTATAAATACCACGTAAGTATTTCCATGTGGTTGAATGGGTTGTAAATCCCCCCCAACACTTGTTTTCAACTGGTTCCTGGCATGCAGATAGATATTACGTACCCTTCTGTGTCAATCCTCAAAGGAAATCGCTCGGAGTATGGAGAAGGTTAAGTGTTAATGTGGCAATAGTTTGAGGCGATGTGTGCTGACAGCTGTGATGAATTGTTTCCATTGTACATGTATTCCTTTACACTCACACAGTGTTTCCTGTATCATCCCACATGATAATCCCTATCCATACTTAACAACAGCCCATCCGCATTGCCTCCGAAAATGGTAGTCTATATTATATTATTTATTTAAACGGCTCTTTATTGGAACAGTATGGTTGTAATTTTCTCTTTTTGGAGGAACACATGCCCTTTTCAGTCCTTTGTTTTTTTTACAGTGTGATACAATACATACATTTTCCAGCTTTGTGCCACTGAATGAGCAACTGCAAAGACAAATTCTGCATTTTTTAGAATAGACACATTACATACAGTAAGGTTGCATTACACACATTCAAATGTCACACATTATAACACAGTCCACATGAATGGATAAATGTAATAAAGTCTAGTAGTCTATATCTCTTTTTTGTGAAACATCCATTTCCATTTTATTTGTCCAGGTTCAAGTTGTGATCCTTTGTGTTTCCACTGGGGTGCACTCTTGAGTCACCATAAAAAAATGTAATTCATTAAATTGATGACCAACGAGTTAATCGGCTGGTCTCATTTAGTCCTCCAGTTCATCAATACTATCAACAGTTAGCTCAAAAGCATATCCACATGTTGCCTTGTTTGATGGTTGGCCGTCAGACAACTAGACTTTTGGCTCCATCCACGTAGAAGCCTCATCATTTGTTCTGACCTGGGATGGAGGCTGGCTGTGCGCATAGAGCAGTTCTTGCTGATGACGTGAGGAGTTGCTGAGGTCCGATGTTCTTCCATTTGTTTCTGTTAGATTATAGATGGTGTGATTGCTAAGAGACACACAAACGAAGGGGATCAAAAGCTTGGCTCTCTGCTCAGTCACGTTGGGTGCACAATATGCAAGCAGGAAACAATAATTCTCGTAACCACTGTGGCTCCTGCTCTGTGTCTTGAGATTAGTTAGTTTGCTCAAACAACATTCGGATACAGTAAAGAACATTGTGCACACAGTAAAATGACATATATTGCTCAGTAACTGCTGTGATAATTACTTTTTTTTTATAAACATCACTTTCCATTTAGATAGACAGACAGACAGACAGACAGATAGATAGATAGATAGATAGATAGATATGTTAGCTTGTTAGCTAATGTTAGCTTTCTCTATTCACAAAGTGCAAAAAAAGAAATGAGAGCAGGATGTGAAACTAGATGATGTCTCCTCTGTGCTAAAAACAAATTTCTAATAAGCATATTGCCATATGGCCTGATGCACTGCGGACGACATTGCTAGGGTCTGTGTTTCACAGTTCATTAGTTCTGGGCCCGACACGGTATGTGGGGGCTATAGGGATATCATGTATATCTACTTACATGGTGTGTTATGGGGTCTTCTACGGTGGCACTGAAGGCTTCCAAATAGAGGGGCTGTAAATCTGTGTGTCTGTTTTTCTGCTGCTCTGTTTTCTTGGGCTGATGGATTTCTGCATCTTGGTTGCAACCACAGTATAGTAAACACAACATCCACCTCACCGGGACAGGCTCAGCACGACCTGGGCCCATGGAGAGGAGTGAAAGATGAGAGAAGTACAACACATGTGTGTTTGTGTGACTGTGTTTTAAAATAAAACAGCAACATAATGTATGATCTTGTGCAACAAATCCCTGTCGATTCTGTATAACCTCGCAATTTTGTCCAACCACCCAAACTTTGACCGATAATTTTATTTCTTGCAAGTTTCAAGTGTCAGTGCAGTTCCCTGTTCAAAGCACTGGCCCATACATGTGCGTTAACAAACTCATTGTCTTGTCTCTGGTTGAGACTAACGGCTCACATTTACCACCAAGAATTACTGCTGAAGACCTTGATGTTCTGCATCAAAGTGGGGATAAACTGTTTTGCTCTGTGTGCGACATTGTGGTGGAACATGAATGATAGTCATCAATGCACAAACATTCATCCACCCCCGAACACACCCGGAGAATAGATGATATGTGAAGACAGCAGACAAGACAGTTCACGATGACGGAGGCTGTTACATCCAGATTTACTGCATGATGTCAGAATCAAAGTAAGTTTGATTAAATATACATGGATAATGGTAATGTTAATGTAGTCTAACTTACAAAGTGATAAGAGGAGGCTTGTCTGTTTGCATAACAAACTCTGTGCACACATGTGCATGCGTGTGTGTGCGCATGTGTGTGTGTATGTGGCCATGATTAGTTTTGTGCTATTTGTAAACTACAAAGAAATATAGATTTTTTAAAATTTGCAGTTTGCATTTGCATTTGTTCAAATGTTAAATTTTTGAAAGAAATAGAGAACGTTTTTGGATAAACAAACACTCCTTAGACGAAAGAATGAATGCAGACAACTGAACTGCAGTATATAGAGGTCCCCTCTGCGATAGGTAGACATCGCTCATGGATGCAAGTCCTCTCTTTATTTAAAACTAAGCATTCTGTTCTGTGTTTGTTTTTACAAAATGACATGAGATAGAGGTCCACATTTGGCAGTATAGAATGAGGGTCCACTGTTGTCAATATAGGAGTGTAAGTGTGTGTTTGTGTGTCTGTGATGAAGAAAATAGTTTGGAATTAAAAAGTCTCAAAGAAAATGTTTAAATACTGAGTGCATTAAAATATATAGTTAATCAGAGATGAATAGTGTGTTTGCATCACAATTGTTCACTAATGCAGCCATTGCATCTGGCATTTTAGACTCCAAAACTCCCCCCAAAAGCCCACAATACCTTGGAAGAACTGAATTACAGTACACACCAAGAGTGATGTGTCATACAGCTAGATTAAAGCGCTGATCAAGGGCCTCTCTCTGTGAAAGTTTTCCATGAGTTTTTGTCTCATTGAGCATTTTCACCCCAATTTGAGTGTTAAGTATCACTTCTTTTAGAGTAGTTGTATTAGATTTGATGCATGAAAGAAGGACTCCACTGCTGACATGAACCTCTATGTCATGTCATTCTGTTTATTAAGCATATGCTGATTAATAATTTACCTTTCGTTGCCATTGACATCCATGGCAGCAGTGCCATTTGCAATTTGGACAGTTGCCGTGGCTGTCATGCTGTTCATTTCTTGAAGCATGAAGTCTTGATCTGTTTGACCTGCCCTGCAGGCGGGAGGAGTGTGACCACACAGCAGCGTCACCTCCGTGAGCTCGTCTCTGGCTGAAATGGGCACTAGGAAAGGGAGAATAAAAACAAGGGATAAGAACATTTAATAATGTATTTACGCTGATGGCAACAATTCTTTGGTCAGAAATAATTGTTCTCTCAGAAATGAAATCGACTCTGAAACTCAAGAGCATGAAACTTGGCAGATATTCCTGCACACTTAAAGCTCTTTCTAAATCGTTACCTGCTGTTACAACGGGAGATGGTTGTCGGCTCTTCCACCCACTGAAAGTAGGGCATCGACATCTTAGTAGACGGCTGTAAGCTGACCTGAAGTCTCTGTTAAGGGCTCCATAGAGTATAGGGTTGAAGGCTGAGTTGGCATAACCCAGCCACAACACAAAGGGAAATGCTGGCACTGTGCTAGGGTCTGGATGCTCCTTCAGGCCCAATACTGTGAACAGGATGAAATATGGCAGCCAGCACACAACAAAAGCCCCTATCACCGCTGCCAGTGTCAGTGTGGCTTTGTGCTCCCGGAATGCCACCACTGTTACACTGGAAACCACAGTGGTGCTGGTGGAAGGATTGCTCCTGCAGTTGTAGGTGGTGATGCAAGTGGGTCGGGCACTGATGATGCGTTTGGCCTGTGCCCGAGCTATGCGAAGTATTCGTAGGTAAGTCCAGCACATAGCTATCAGAGGCAGGTAGAAAGTGAGGAGGGCGTCTGTCAGTACGTAGGGTCTGTTGAGCTCAAAACGACATCTCCTTTCTGGAGCCCAAGGCCCCTGGTTCTGGACTGTCCCATTAACGGTGTTCCAACCCATTTGGATGGGCAAGAAAGACACAGCCACGGACACTGTCCAGACGCTGGCCATGGCTACAGCAACTCTCCATGGCAGCACCACCGAGGTGTATCTCAGAGGCATTGTCACAGCCAGGTAGCGATCCACGCTGATGGCCAGGAGGGTGAGGATGGAGGCGGTGCACAGCATGACATCCATTGAGGTGTAGAAGTTGCAAAAGACGGGTCCAAGCGGCCATTCTTCATTAAGCTGGATGAGGGCCGAGAAAGGAAGGACCAGGAGGCCGAGCAGCAAGTCTGTCACAGCCAGCGACACAATGAAGCAGTTGGTGAGGCAGCGGAGGCGTCGCGAGGCGCAGACAGCCAAGCACACCAGCACATTACCACCGACAGTCAGGAGGATGAGGAAGGACAGGGCGACCCCAAGCATCACACTTGACAACATTATTGCTGGTGCTTCACTGGAGACAGAGTGATAACATCATCGCTTGAGCTTCAAGTGAAATATTGTTGTAGTTAAAACCTAGATAAGACTTTGGTTCATTGATAATGTTTTTAAACATGTACACTCAGAGTGTTCAGGTGCTCCCTTGTATTAAAGTTTGAATGCGTCCATGGTCAAATGTGACTTAAGATCTGTGTGTGAGCCCTCTGTCAACCAATATTTCCTCTCTCTTAGATGCTGAATTACTTGACAGTTTGCTGTTCTCGCTGGGCCTGAACCCTACTAACCATAGCTCTTAACTCTTGTGTGTCGTAACCACATCAGCATTCCATTCTGCACCTGAGAACTGCGAATCAGCACTATGCTTTGCTACTGAAATGTCTGTGATGTCTGTTGAACAGCTTTCTGTCTGTGTGGCAGACTTGTCGTGATCCATGGCATCACTTCGGCATCAGCACCATCTTCTATGGCTGTGGTGACACCTAGTGGACATAGAGGAGAAACACAGCGAGTAATCAGCACAGTGTTTCCTATATTCACATATTTCATAGTCACGTTTACACAAAAGAGAACAATTAGTTAGCATTTGGTTATAAGCCTAACTTATTGAATGTAATTTATAGATTATTAATCATTGATTTATTTCAGTCTGTTTGATAGATTACATCAGATTAATTTACATGCATTAAAACTATTCAAACACAATGACAATAACAAAAAATCAAAACTGTTTGCTTACACAGTATTTCATTTGTTTGTGTGTTTTCTCACTGCACATATAATCTTTTATTGATTAATACAATAAATTAGATGATGGAATACATGATCATGAGATGGATAATACAAATAAATGAAATAACACATGAATAAGGTTATGAAGACACAAATACGAACTTGGCTCCAGGTTTGAAGTAGCTGATAAAAATGATAAATTAGCAATCCCAGACAGAATGACTCACAGTTAAAAGGACACAAAAATATGCCTTTGGAATAAAAAAAAACCTTAGAGAAATATGTTAAAACACTGATTTTATTCTCTGATAACTTTCTAATGAACTGTGTGGTGACATTTAAAGAGCTATTATTTAAAGACGACAAGATATATATCTTTAGCTGAATGGCGGAAACTGTGGCTACATGTCTAGCCTTGCTCTTCTTTGCCTGTACATCCTTAACCATCACAATAAAATGCCTTGAATCAACCCTTAGCCTAACTTTATACTAGCCTTGACATTAAAACCAGGTCTTAACTTTCACTCAATTTTTTTGTAGTAGCGATAGCTGGTTCAAATGTCCCCCACACTGTAGATATGTCCTCATTACAATGGTTTCAATCTGACATGGGTCCTCACAAAGATAGCAATACGAGAGTGCACACACACACTTTAACACAAGAACTAGATTTAGTTCTGGCGTGCTGAGATGTGAAACGAAAAGTCGACACAATGTATCTGACTCAAGCCTCGCAATTGCATGCATGATTTATGATGGTAAGGAATTTAGTATGAGACGGCCGCTGTACTAATTAATACAGTCACGACATATATAACCAAATGAACTATGGTGATTTGAAAAAAAAGTTTTATTTACATTTTGATAAACATAATTGTTTTAGATGCATGTTCTTATTAAAAGTGTTTGTTTTAATGTTGGTTCAGTTTTTTTGTGATGAAACAGGCAAAAACAGAGCTGCCATTTCAGACAGTCAGTTAATGGGAATTCCAATCTATCTATGATAAAACCATAAACCGAGGCAGATGAGCGTGCTCGTTGTGTGCACAGTATTTGTGCAGTATGTGCAACTGTGTAAATAGCTCGGCCGACTGTCTCTGAGCAATCTGCTGCAGCTGAGATGATACCATTACCATTACCACTAGTATTGTCTTCAGTGCTGTTAAAAATGGTTCAAGTTGTGATGCAATCATGTGGCAACGCCTTCAAGAGATACCCTGTTTGATTCGTGCAGGTCTGAAATGGAAATCTTGAGTTAGGTTTCAGAGGGTTCTGTCTGGCTGATGAAAGATAGGGAACAGATGTGGTGAATTCAAATATAACAAATTCCCATGAATAGTAAAGAGGTTGGTTTAATTCTATTAGTATTGTTATATTTTTGCAATAACTCACTGGCAGCACTACTGCCAGTGAGTCACAAAACTTGACCTTGTACAGAAATATATCTTTACAAGTGACTCACCGTATTGTGACAGTCTGACAACTGGAAAGTTGTCCGATTTCATCATGGGACACTCTTAGATTTCCTATGTTAGTTGTCACACAGGCAGGTTGTCTGTAGCCTCCCTGTGGTCTTTTATCACAACAGTAACGGTAGTCTTTCAGAAACATATCTAAAATTAGTGTAATGACCAGCAACACCAACCACTGTAACAGTTTCTGGTGATTTAGCACACATTTAGAAATAGTTTACTCATGGCATCAAAGCATTCTGGGAAACTCCACCCACCTACCCCTAACATGCTTCAGTATAATACCCTTATAGCTACCCACTTTTCTTTACAGTATATTTACCTCTCTGCATCTTATTTTTAAGGTATAATAAGTCATTTAATGTGATGAATTACAGGGTTTTCCCCTCCTGTGATGCTATGTGAGCAGATTATTGATGTAAACAAAAGAATACCGCAAATTCCCAAAATTCCATAAATCACTGTAAAATACATGAAACGTCTCAAACAATACCTAGAATGCAATGCATTTTACAGGTGTGGCATTTTGCAGTGAGTAACTCTAGAAATTACTGCAACGTCCAACAGTGGATTTCCCACAAAATGTAATTCTCATGTATATATTGTTAGATGTTTATTCGACTTTGTTGGGAGGGTTACACAGTGTAATTTGTCCTCTGTGAACTCATTCATTAATGGCATGCGGGCAGAGTTTTGAATATGTGCTTGGTGGAATGAGGCTAACTACTTGATAAGTAAGGATGCGTGTGCGTGTGTGTGTGTGTGTGTGGAGTACATGTGTTTTGCGTCAGTGGGTGGTGGGTAATGTTTGCTCGTCTATTCTCTAACACTGTAATGGGTATCGGGACATTTGCCAGACTTGGTCCAGAGCCACTCACTTATCACCTCAAAGAGAGAGAGAGAGAGACGTCAAGAGGTGGACACACTGGTTTCACATGAAGACGAGAAGAAAGAGAAATTGGTCTATTTAATGAAGAGAAGACAGAAAAGAAAGGTTTTAATTAAATCTGGGTCTACACAAACCAGAACACCGTCCCTAATCTTCACGTCTTTGTTTTCCGTGGACACATTTCTGTCACCATCTCGCTGCTTTGAACTTCATCCAGAGCAAACACTGATAACGCCGCCACTAACGTATGAAGTGCAGCTCTCAAATGCACATGACATCTCAGCCTTTTATATCTGACAGCTGCTCTGACTGACTCACCGAGACCACACATTTCAACCGTTTTCATCATTGAAATCTGCTTCTCACACTGTCATCCACTCTGTCTTTCGCTTTGTCTCACACCAACACTTGCTCAAACAAACAGTCGGAACAAGTTTGGCTCCGATCCAACTGTCCGCCTGTGAGGAATGTCCACATATGGACATGGATTACAGTTACTTGAAGTTTATCAATAACCTTGTCTTAACCTCAGGATTAATGTATATGAGGTATGTATATGAGGTATGTATATGGGGTATGTTTATGAGGTATGTATATCCGTTATCTGCCCTCTGCTCAAAACTTTAGTTCCTTTTCCCATGTAACAGTGCATCTGTGAGAGCATAACCATGTTAGCTTCCTGTGTTTATTTCTGCATAAACATTTGTGTTTTAATAAAACTATATTAATATACAACCCTGCCAACTTACCAAGAGCCACAGAGTAAGCACCAACAAGACTTATTTAGTGCGGGAAAGATGCAAGTGACTTATGTTTATTTTATTTTGTATCCATGTCAAGTCACCGTTAGTCTGTCCAGTCTACAGTAGAAAGTCATAAAGTCAGCAATGTTGAGACGTATGAGTAAATAAAGCATCACTCATTCAGACAGAGTGCTACTTGGTTACTGACCATCTGTTTTCTCTCACAAACATCTCATTAGTTTGTTCCTAATGGAATACAATGGCGAGCGTTACTATATCTGTTTATATAATCACAGACTTTTATGCGTATGCAGGTGTTGATGCACACACTAAAACACAACACATAAACATATGTCTTTATAACAGACATGGTCTGAGCCCCTGTAATGGATCATAATAGCTGCTGAGTGCTGTGTTTTCCACAGGATGTAAAGGCTGCTCTACTCATGGAGGTTTTTCTGCAAGAGAATGCTGTTTCATGTTTTCATGAGGCAGCAAAGCATTGCGTGTGTCCGTGGTTTCGAGGGAGACTGCGCGAATGGTTCATCCCAGGACGGGTCTATCTGAGGTGACACCCAGCAGTTGACCGACATAACAAAGTGATTAACTTTCAGGATGGCTTCCTATCTTTTCCCCCTGTCTTCTAGTGCGAGGAAAGATGCAAACGAGTTGGAAAAAGCTTCATTCTCTCCCATCTAGACCTGCTATTACTCAGTGAGTGGTCTGGTGAAAAGAGCCCAATTTGGGTATTGAGATGAAAGGCGCGCAGAAGAGAAACTTGGAACAGCGGCTCTGTACCAGACATGGTCTGAGCCCCGAGATGAGTAATGAGGTTATTTACCTCTCAGCTGCGACTCGCTGCCTGTTTTGAGATTCTCCAAATCCCGAGCATTCATTGTGCGACCTTTTTCACCAGCCAGATGTGTCTCATTAGAAAATACACAGACGTGGAATATCTTCTCTTCTTTAGCCTAGTGATCAACCATGTGTATTGTCACAAATGTGAAGTAATGTGTTGGAAAATGTTTACACAGAATCAAAAATGGATTAAACTCTCCTTTTACAGATCATTGCAGTATTGAGATAAGCTCCGAATTATCAGCAGGGCGTGAAATTAACTTTTTAATCCGATTGCTACAGACAGAGAGAGTAAATAACTAAAGCCATCATTCATTCACCCATTCATTCAGCTCATTTAAACTAAGTCACCGTTAGCTGATCTGCCACCTAATGGTTGGTAGGAGGTATGATATGGTCCAAAGATGACACACTGAACAAAATCACTTGCCTCTTCTCTGCAGTGCTGCTGAAATGTGCGGAGAAGTGCATGCAATGACTCCATGTACTTTTTAATTATATAATATTTGTTGGTGAGACGCAGAGTGGCCAAAAGATTAGACAAATGCAAATGTGAAACTGTCAGTTGATTATGCATCTGTCATATTAGGAAAGAGCTGCAGATTGTTAGTGACAGAGTTACGTTAGGAAAAGCAAGGAATTTTAATTGGTACAAGGTCATCAACCATTTCATTAGTGGAGACATTTATTCTGAAGAGGCCTACAGATGTTAAAAGCGACTTTTCCCAGTGCGCAGCATTCATAAAAGCTTCATAATTCAATCAGACAAATGAAGGCTTCATCTATCCTCATATAATTCAATTGAGCACCAAATACTTGGCTCAGTCACTTCCTCTGCTTTGCAAAGTAATCTATGGCTGTCTGCATTTTTGTGAACGTGCCAACGCCTCTGTGAGTGTGTGTGTGTGTGTGTGTGTGTGCGTCTGCGCCTGTCTTCCTGTTTGTCTTTGTTTTGTCCTTGACTGAGAGACCCTGAGAGAGAGGAAAGTGGTCTGGGATGGTGGGTTGCTTGGTAACAGTTGTGTGTCCTGACCACTCCGAGAGACGCGGGCCGATCTTGACCAAGCGTGAAAATGAAAACACACTGAGCGACAGACAGGTGGCTGCTTCACACAGACAGGGGGATCAGATGCATAAAATATGTATAGACACTAACAGCGTGTGTTACTGAGGCACAGACATGTGCCGGTGTGTCAATCTTGACCTTACCGCACCTCTGTTATGTCAACATTACAGCTTCTGTATGCTGTGCTTCGACTTAATAAATGTCTAAGTAAGTAGACGCACTCAAAGACATTTGTATACACAACACACACTCATACAGGTCCAGAGTCAACTTGTTTCCCCTCGTATCATACTGTTACACTTCCCTGCAGCTATTTAAACAGGGAACTTCTGAGCTGCTCAGCACTGTGTCTGGTTCCGTGACCAAGTCATGACACTAAACCACATCCTCTCACTGTTCTGGTGGATGTTTCGGTCTATGCAGACATAGCAGGTTCACTTTTGTCGCTGACCCGGGTAAACCCCTCAACCCCTTATTTACATTTCTTGCTCTGAATCTTTTTGTAAGAACAGCACAGTCACCAGGATATGTTCCCATTTCAAGCCATTTTAGTGGCGACCATAAGCGGTGTTTTTCATGGGAAGTTGCACCATTTCCAGCCATTTAAGTGGTGATAAAAATAGGCTAGATATCATGGGAAGTTGGACCATCTCCCCTGTTTGCTTTTGGCAACCGAAACTGGCTATTTTTCACCGGAGGTGGGATCATTAACAGTGGTTTTTGTGGCAAACAACACAGGTATTTTAAGCCAAACCATGTCGTTCTTACCCTAACTAAGTGGCTTTTGGGGATACACCGATGCACTGCATGCTGACAAAAAAGAAATAGGAAACTGAACCTGAACAATGGTAGCGTTGCAACATAAAAACGCTTATATTTACTTTGCTGATTGTGCTGGTTCCCCATTTCCCCAACAGGATGGTTTAAGAACAGAGGATGTCGCTCACTGTACAGATTTTAAAGCCCATTGAGGCAATGTGATTGTTATTATGGGCTGTATGAAGAAAACTGATTTGATTCGATTTGGTTAGCACTGACAGTGACAACCACAACTTCAGAACATATAGAATAAAGAGCTCCAGAAGGTCAACTGTTATCAACATAAAAGCAGAGGAAGAGAGCTATGGATCTCTATTGATCTGTCTGTCTATGGGTCTGTCTATGTGTAACTGTGGAAGTTCACACACTGCGTTTGCTTTATGAAACAAATGAAAGGTCGAAAGGTGAAGAAAGACAGAAAGTATGTCAGCAGTGTAACAGGTGAGAGATATATTAGTTCACACACACACACACACACACACACACACACACACACACACACACAGAGTAATCTTACTTCCTCATTTTCAGTACTGATTGAATGACCCCTTTGTATATTTGCCGTTGAGTTCACATGCTTACACCACTCTCAGCTGAACTCTCCAGAACCACAATCCTATGATTTACGTCATAACACAATTGTTTCCCAAGGCTGAGCTGACAGATACTCAGAGCAGGAACTGGTGAGCCTCGAGGCTGCATGTCACTCACCACACACTGCTTCTCTATCACATCTTCTACTTTCCTTTCCCTGTCTTTGCATGAAAATTCTTCAAATTCTAACTCTAAAAAAAAGAAAAAGGCAGAAATGCTCCAAAATCTAATTTGGACAAGTCATAAAAGTGATAAAACTACATTCTTATTGATTGTGCTGTTAATTAAATAAAGCATTCATCAAATATTTGACAAATATTAAAGCAATATTCTCGTTTGGCTGCAGAAATGGAACCGGCAAATCATCGCAAACTTACAGCAAATATTGGGTGGAACTTAATTATCCTGTCACAGCACAAACACCGCTGGATGGATCGTGTTCTCCACTCACAACTTGTTCAAAGTTTGACGACATGTTCAATGGCAAGAAGCAGAGATTCATCAACTCACCTCCGCTGCTTTTCCTCTTCTGTGACGACTGCCCTCGCGACTCTGCTCTGCTCTGCTCCCTGAGAGCAACAGTCTCGCTCATGAAGTGTGCGTGTGCGCAAAGAGTGTGTATGTGCGAAAGACTGGAGAGAGAGTAAGAGAGGGAGCACCAGTGACTCTCTCTCTCTTTCTCTCTCTCTCTCACTCCCTCTGTGTTGCCTCCTATTGTTCTTCTCTATCTCTTTGGGGTAATTTGCTTTTGAAATTATTCTAATAGCTCTTCCATTCTCTTATCGCGCCTTCTAACTTGCATGTGCCAGCTGCTGCGATAAAAGCCGGGTTCCTTTCAACAGAACGTTGCCTTTGGAGACCGTGCTGAATTACCTGGATGATCCAAGCAACCTGTTGCATTCAGTCCTGGTGGAATTGCTTGTTAATAAGTTCAGCATGGAGGGGAGGACACAGGAAGGCATGGTATTGATGCTGGTATTTGCATTTTTTCTTTTTTCTTCTGCTGTCTAAACTATACACAGTTAATTATTTAAGAATAATTTAAGAATTCCTCAGAGCTTCATGGATGGATGGCGGCCGGGGGAAATCTCTGAGAACTGGCACTGGTTGGACTGGAGTGATGTCAATGACCCAATAGGCCACGCAGATTTCTAAATCAATCTCTCTATTTTTGGTGCAGCCTTTCTATCTATTTTTCATGCGCTGCTCTGGTCCCCGGTCGCTGGTGTCAGGCTAACATTCATGAGTCATTACCAAATCTCATTTCAAATCGTTGTCCGTTTCTGCCTCCCATTTCCTCATCCGTCTCACTCCCTGCCTGTCTTTGGCCCCGCTGAACTTAACCATTTCTTTGCCTTCTATCGTGCTGTTCCCCCTCTACCTGCATTTCTATTTCACACCTCCATCTGTATGTCGCTCCACCTCTTGCTATAGCCGTCATTTTCACCTTTTCTTTTCTTTCTGCACACCTTCAAGCTCCACCTTCCTTTCTCCTTGTGAGTCACAGCAGCAAGGTTCCAGTTTTATTCCACAACACAGAACTATGCGATAACATATCTTTCTTTATCTGTCATTTTTTCTTTTTTTTCCCCGTCCCTCTCTCCTTTTCTTCATTTAACTACCTGTCTTTCTCTCACTTTC
This sequence comes from Diplodus sargus, assembly GCA_903131615.1. Classification (NCBI taxonomy): domain Eukaryota; kingdom Metazoa; phylum Chordata; class Actinopteri; order Spariformes; family Sparidae; genus Diplodus; species Diplodus sargus. The sequence continues at coordinate 1,867,950 of CAEMYA010001339.1, forward strand.
CCTTTCTACAGTTCACAAAATAGAGTCACCTCCTCACATGCCCATACTCGTTAATGTTCCTCACCTTTTCTCTCTCAGTGTCACATCTACAGTGTGTTGACAGCTCAGCCTTGTCTCCCTCACGCTTCCATGACAACAGGATTCCCGGAGAGTTGGTGGACAAGACCTGATTAGCACTCCAGTCTCTGGAGTACGTTATCAGTCATTTGTTCGATGTAGGTGATGTCTTATATATTTAGGGCCATAGTTGATTGTTCCTTGGCTTTGGTGCCTTTGGGCTACAGTGTTCCCATGCGGGGTAGAGTAAGGAAACGGATGATTTATTTAAACTGGTATTGAAATAGGCAGTTGGCAGTGGTACCTCGAATTCCATTAGCATTGTAATGTACATTTTTTATTATGAGAAGTTAAACCACAGCTCCCAGTCTTGGTCAACAGCCTGTTTAAAATATGCCATATCTAGAGATAAGATAAGATGAGGTCATACCAAGTGAGTAAAATGAAAAATGATTTAGAACTCTACCACCCTCTTTTGGATTTGCAAAGTAATGGCATCATTTTTCAGGGTTTAAGTCATTTGTTAGTGTTAGCTGCAGGCAAGCAGGACTGGATGAGCGAAAAAATGTCCGTCTGAAGCCAAATGTTTCATTTAATGACAAATGGCAAATGGAATTTTAAAGCAACAAGCTGAATAAACTCCTTGTCCACACGAAGGAATGGATTCTAATGGTAACATACCTTAAAACTCACCAAAACGTCATTGAAAATGTAAAAAATATCAATTCTACATTACTGAATTTTAAACAACATATAGACTATTTGATTGAGCTAATTGTAATAGATAGCCATGAGTGATGGTTTGCAATTGAATTTTTCTTGGATTACATAATTTGAATGGTAGAATTTCTTATGAATCTGAATGCAGATACAGGAATTTCCTACTGGTTGATTTACAATATTTAGGTACACTGAAAAAGCAGAGAAAGTTTTAAGCTAGCCGATCCATTAGACCTACAGTACTTGATCCATTTATGTTCAACAAAGGACAGATATCAGCTGACACAAACATACCATTTGGTAATGTTTATAAATGCCTTGCACAAATTAATTTATACCCAACACTGATCAGAAACATCATTTAAAAAAGCTATTTTGCATTATGCCTACATATTTTCAAATGGTGTCACTTGAGCTCAGCCTTATTTTCAAGTGTCACTGTACTTTTCTCTTTGTCATTTTAAGGACAGCTGGTGTTAATGCGTGGTGAAAGCTAGTCTCTTCAATCATCTTTATAATTAAACTCAAACACATCACCCACACTAGCAGTCAGATGCTGATAAACTGTAAATAAGCCGTTGTCAAGTCTTGACAGCCTTGTTGGATGAAAGTCAACCTGCAAAGCTGCCTCTTTTCTTCTCAATGCTACTTTGGCTGTCTAAACAAATGTTAATAATGGACTGACAGATTTGTACTTCGGGGGACGCTGGTTGCAATTATTCACCAATTAGAGTAAGCATAAAAGTTACGGTTTCATAAAAGTTTTATGAAATTGACTTTATGGAGGACTTAATATGCAAATGGTCAACTTTTGTGAAACACATGCCCTGTGTAGTTGTCCCTTAAACATAAGTTATGTCGCCTTTCACTTTAATACTTTGTTTAATATTCTTTCTCATAAAATATTTGGAAAGTCAATTTTAAAAGAACTCCTTCTTCTTTTGCATCCATGTTTATCAGCTAGCCAGTCTTTCCCTCCCTATCTTTACTTTACTGGCTCCGTGTCTTGGTGCATTACTGTCTCCTGTGGATCGGCAGAAAAACGTGAAACAATATGCAGGATTGTGTATTACATCAAATGTCCTTGTGTGATACACAAAGAAAGGATTTGGTTGCCTTAGGACTGTCGTGCTGATCATACAATCTGTAAAAAAGTGAAGGATTTTTGTTTTGTAGTTTTACTCCTTTACTTGCAATGTTTTGCCACTTGAACTTTGAACAATGTAATGCATAACTGATGTCAGGAGATTAGGCACTAATATCGCAAACATGTCCTAGCTGTGTTAAGTATGCACTCAGAACAGGAAGTTGATGGCGGCCCTGTCAACGTCATCAGAAAGAGGTACAAGTAAAATATACATTCGGTGAGGAAAATGTCTTTTTGAAAATCTCTGATAAGAAATTCCATTTTCTGAAAGAGGAACATTCCCATCAGTTCTTATCATGGGGATTTTTTCTCAGTCTCACAGATGAACTCAACATAAGACGAAGATGAACAGCTGAGACCTGTGGGGCCGCTTCTTTTAACTCAAAGCACAAAGAGAAGAGGTGAGAATAGAGAGTGTGTGAGAGTTGACAGTGCTAGCTGGCAGACCATCGAGTGAAGTGACAGTTCAATAGCTCATTCTATGTTATCCAGTAGGTATTTGTGACCTGCTTTCTGTCACTGTCGATTACATCTGCATCTTAGACAGGAACACATTCAGGCCGAACTCTGCGGTAACAAGAAGCGTAAACTATTTTTTTTTTACATCGTGGTCAATTTGCATAACACCCCACCACTTTTTAAGCTTCTGTCACAGGAAACAAAGGGTGTTTATGTTCAACACCCAAATGAACAAAATGGCGACTTCACATGCTGTGCAGGCCTGAGCCTCTGCAGAACTCCACCTTGTTGTACTCACCCACTTCCCCTTAACCGCCCGAAGGCAGGAAGAGAGGAGAGACAGAAGAGGAAGAGAGGCAAAGGGGGGATGGGCTTATTGCTTTCATTTAAAGTTAAAAAAAAAAATACAGAAGTGAAAAGTTTAGCAGACACCCCTTAAAAGATTTAGTGAGCGACGAATAGGAGGAGAATCAGAAAGCCGAGCAGAGAGGAGGCGAACGACTACACGCAATCATGGCTCCTTGGGCGAGGACCATCTCAGAGCGGTATGGTGTTGGTAAGTCAGTATGTACTCACTTGTGTGTGTCTTTGTCTATGTGTGTATATGCACATTAACATGCTGCTATAGTGTCTTCCTGTTTCAGTGTGATGGTAGGTTATGCATGCTATGAATAAGAATAAGAATAAGAAATGTAGATGCCCATCACATCCTGCTTAACAGGATGTAAGCAGGTGGTAACAGCTTCTTAGAGCTTCAAGATGTTATGGGTCGGATGAAATCCCCTCTAAGAACTTAAATCCTCAAATCGTATTCACCATTTAACTTCAAGGCAACATATCTTATTAGAGCTACAGTTGTTTGTGTGAGGGACATAAATAAAACTACACTCATCCTAAGCTGATGGAGAAATGAGCAGCAGTTGGCAATCTCTGTGCATCACATATTATGCAGCGCATAAATACAGAAGCAAGAAGATAAATGTTTTCCTGAAAATGACAATTTCAGGTGTGGAAAGATTGATTTTATGCACCAGGAGCAAATCCCAGACTGTGACAGCGCAAACTCTCTCTGTAAAATCTGTAGTTTATCCGGTGTGCGGGTTAAACATGGCTGAGCTGATTAGCATGTGTTGCCGTTAGATATGCAAGAAATAAACAGACCCGGCAAGAATGCAGATTTCCGACTTCTAAGAATCCAGATTGTAATTGAAGAGGTTCGCTGGACTCTTGCAGATGATGCTTTGAGCAATTTGCGCTAAGTTACAAATGTAGTTTATAACTTATAGGAAGTGAGTGACGATAATTTGAAGTGTTTCTATGTCAATACTTTTACACCTTACAGCTTAAAATTGACAGTCAAAATGTCAATTATTATATAAAAGCCATGTTGAATCAGTTACTTTTCTGATTACTTAATGAAGTGTTGTTTATCTAGAGTGAATATCTTCCTGGTCTGTGTAAGACTACAACACAGGGAGTGGAGGAAGGAGGAAGGAAGTTTGTCTGAGTTGACAAGTCGTACAGCTCAATAGCTGATAAAGAAAGTAAAAACCACATGTTATGAGGTGCACACTCTTATGTTTTCATTAAGAAAGCATGATATCGCTTAAACTATTGATTTAGAAACTACTTTTTTAGTGCCCAAACTGTTAGGGCATAGCTATGCTGCTACTGCTGCTAACTCCTACTGCAAGCACCTGTTGCTATCACTGCTGCTTTTACAGTCTGTGGCTGCAACTGACGGTTAATCTGATTATTAATTCATCTGCTGATTAGTTTTTTGATTATTTCATTTGGTTTTGACGATCACCACAATGTCCAGAGCCTGAGCTAATATCTTCAGATTGCTCGTTTTGTTCAACTGTCCAAAACTCAAAGATATCAGGGCTCCAGACTAACATTATACGCTGGTTGCATTGGTGTGCATAACTTTTGCAGTTAGGTCCACTAACCCATAATGTAGTTGGAACCATTAATTTAAGAGCCTTAAGGCATTATGCAGATGATTTTAAATGTTAAAGGTGCAGAGAAATCTTTTTATTCATTTACATCACAGCACACAGAACAAGAAAGTTGACACAGCAGTTATGAATAAAGTTTCAAGGTGATGTTTAAAGTGCTTGACAAAGTTTAATCAACCTCAGATATCATTAGGGTAATTTTTAACATCAGAGGGCATAAATGTTTATAAAATAATGTACAGAAAATATGTTTATCTGCTGATTGTTGAAAGGCAACTGTCTGTACTCCAAGTTGTTAACAAAGTATATTTTTATACATTTTATAATCAGACTTGCTTATGAGCAACCAAAACAGCAGCACCCTGGAGTTCTGGATATGCACTTCACATTCAAATGAGATAAAGACACAGCAAATACTCACAGTTGAGAAGCTTACACTAATTAAATAATGTAAGTTCAGGGGCATTTGCTTTCAACTGGAAAATGTGACTGATACGCCCTAAATCATTTTGAGCTCTCTGCCTATTCGAAATCATTTCATTAGCAAGCTTGCCTGTCAAAAGTCCATCATATCGACCATATTTAAATACCTTGACGCTTCCGGTTTCGGTCTCATCCATAGTAACGAAGCCACGCCCCTTTCGTTGAACCCCATGGGACCTTGTTTCGAAAAAAAAACAAAAAACCTTTGTAATTTTGTAAATGGAGAATTTTTGACACAATTTCTCATGATAAAAAATATATAAATTTGTCTCTCCATTCATTACCATACAACGTTTTTTTCTGGAATGAGATCCCATGGGGCAAACCGGAAGGAGCGTGACATCGGCACTCTAATTGTTGTTCTGGCGGTCTGACAACTAAGCCGACCCATAGACCGCCTTCGTTTCCTCATAAGCTGTACTACTTACAACTTCTTTCTTTTTTTTAGCATCAGGCAACGACTTGCTTTCTTCCATTTTAAGTGTTTCTTCTTCGCTGCTCTCTCTCAGTTAAATAGCTATTTCACCTTCATCTTTCTTTAGGTGCTAGCCTCAAACGTGCTGACATGACGACAACTGTTGTCAAGGTTACCAACGAACTTCAGCACTTCACCAATCAAGCTAGCTTACTGTGCGCGCCAACATTCATTACATGAGAGGGTTTGACTCTGCTGAGTTGAGTGGCGTTTAGCTTGGGAAGCTTCATTCGTTGCGCTTCCATTCCCTCATCAGGCTGTTGCAATTCCTTTTTTTTCTTTAGTTAAGTGGAATTTTCGTGGCCAGGGAGAGAAGCACCTTTCCCTCGAAGTGGGCGATATGGTTTTTATCCAGGAGGCCTGTGATGGTAAGAATATGTCAAAACATAAAGATGTTTTTTCGTTTGTTCATCTGTGAAAATGTTAAGGTTCATTAGTATGCTGTGTGCTGTGTGTAGCATATTCAAAAACAAAGCTAGTTAAAATTTTCTTACATTTTCCTATAAACCAGTCCAACAAAATGAAAATTATAGTCCAACTGAGAAAAGACAGTATATGTATTTACTCTCTATGTCACTAACATGTTATTGATTATTTCACAGAATATGATATGTGAAATTCATATGTAGAATTTAGGACCTCTATATACAGTTGTATATTAGGTTGTGTGCATACAGTTAAAGATTGTACGCTTATCAGTCTTAGCACATACAGTCAAGATATAAGTAGCCCGTTGAACATCTAGAGATGTCAGTATGGTGTGATGGCAGACAGATGACAGTCATTCTTCTTTCAGGATGGTACAGAGGCTACTTGGCTAGGAACAAAGCCCAGAAGGTAAGAACTCACTCATACATGACCACACAGCATCACATGGATTTTACCGGAAAGGTGATAAAGCATGACGTTCAAGCTTATTATATGTTATTCGACTTGGGGATTCTCTTTCCTAGCTTTGTGTTTAAGAAAGGGTTAACCCTTTCTTCTTATTCGTTTCCCCTACATGTATTCCTTTCCAGGGAGTGTTCCCTGCCAGTTTTGTCCATCTTAAGGAGGTCGTCATTGAGAAACGAGGGTGAGTGGAAAAAAAAAATGTTAATCTGTCTCCAAATGTTTCATGTATTAAGTTTGAATGTATGTGACTACAGAGAAGAGGAGGTGGTGATGTCTGCAGAGATGCCCTTGGTGAAGGAGGTGACCACGACACTGAGAGAGTGGGGAAGCATATGGAAGCAGCTCTATGTGGTAAAAAAGTGGCAAAAATAAACTGTGTGTGTGTGAATGTGTGTGTGTGCGTCTGAATTTAACACCATACATCTACCTGTCCAGGCCAATAAAAAGGTGCGTGTGAAGCAGGTCCGGAGACTGATGTGTGAACTAATGGAGTGGCGTTCCCAGCTCCTGTCTGGCACTCTGCCTAGTGACGAATTCAAAGAGCTCAAGCAGAAAGTCACGTCCAAGATTGACTATGGCAACAAGTATGTCTGCTCCAAAACAAAATGAACAAGCTAATTTGCTCCTGTCTCATCTCCAAATCCACCTGTTGCCATTTATTCCCCTGTTCTTTATTCACCTTTCATCAATCGCCACAATCCTTACCTCTCCTGCTTCCTCGTGCAGGATCCTGGAGCTGGACCAGGTGGTTCGGGATGAGGATGGGAACATCTTGGACCCAGAACGGGCTAGTGTCATCAGTCTGTTTCGGGCCCACGAGGAGGCCACATCCAAGATCAATGAACGCATTAAAGAAGAGCAGGTAAGGAAAAGGGAGGCAGTGATGTTGGAAGTACCTAGAACAGAAGCCAGGATGATGACTGGATGGGATGGCTGATGTGACACTTACAATTACATTTATTTTGTACCTTATCTGGCCTGGTGGTGGTTTGTCTGCACTAGACTTCCCAGAGACATCTCTACTAAGAGATTTTTATTGGGAAACTGTTCTCCCCTGTCATGGCAATAGTCTCTCAGAAATGTAAAAGTTATTGTGAAGTAGACTTGGATGGGGTCACAGTTTCGTCATTTCATTTAGTTTTTCAATAGAAAGTAGTAAAATGAATCTTTATATTCATGAAAATTAAATGGATAATACATATTCCTTGCCAATCATGTCTGCCAGCCAAGACTAATTAAAAACTAACTTCCTCAGAAATTGGCTTGACTTCACTTCAGCTCAGCCTATTTTACATTTTGACACTGATTCATTAGTTAGAGGAGAATGTACTCTATTGTGATTTTCCTATTCAGTGGTTCTCTTCCCCCTTACAAATCCACAATCTGGGTTTTGCAGCTGTTACATCACAAGAACCAACCTTTATTAATAGTTTTGCCAGTCAATCAGATTTTTATGGGACTTGAAATGAAACGCCTTTGACTGGCATTTTATCTCATTAAACCCCTGTCCCAAGTTCACCTCCTCCAAACTAATGTCCTCTCCTGCAGTCAAACATCCAGACAGACCACAGCGGGATCTCAGCGCGGATCCAGTCTTCGCCCACCCACAGCCTCTACGTGTTTGTGAGGAACTTTGTCTGTCGCATCGGGGAGGACTCGGAGCTCTTCATGTCACTCTATGACCCCATCAAGCAGACCATCATCAGGTGTCACTTCCATGTCTTTCTCTCTTAGCACCTAACTTCACACAGTGAGACGGCTTGTCTGCGTAGCCCCAGATTCATATGGACATTTAAATGTCAAGAAATAAACTGATGTTATTATTGAAGTTAGGCAGATTTATGTATTCATGCATTTGAAATCAGCTTGTGGGTGTAGTTTTGATTTGCATAGAAATAGAAAACAACGACTGGTGTTTCTTGAGAAACTTTTCATCTTTTTTTGGCTTACATTGATGGTACTTCGCTGAAGAGTTTGAATTTAAGGAAACTCCATCCAACTAGGGGAAGAAAACTAAGATCAGGTGGTTTTCGCCCCTTCCATGCCCTCTTAGTGTCCATTTACCCTCTGGAATGAACGAAAACACCTTTAAATTCAAGTTCAGATTTTCTCTACCTCAGCTGTCCGAAACGTGCACACACACACACACACACACACACACACGCAAGCACACACACACACACACACACGCTCACACTGCCCCTGAAGGTCCAGCCCACACGCACTGTCCTCCTTTTCTCTTCCATTTCTTCGTGTCTGTAAATCTCTCCTTGCCTTCAATCCAGATTTCTTCCTCTCTCCTCCATTGTCAAACCACACCAAATAGGAACAATGGTATGCCAAAAATAAAAATACAGAAAACACAAATTACAGTGCAGCAGAAAGTGACTGGCAGCGCTATGTGGTGCCTGACAGGGCTGATGCTAAGCCCCGTCACTCACTGTCATGGTGGGCATATCTATGTCTAAGTCACTGCAGCTGAAAGTATTAAGATAGACCTGGATCAATCATCTTTTTCTCAGTTTGAATCAACGACCGCTCTATCGTCTCTTTTTTGACAGTCGTCCTGATTGTCTTCCGTCTGATCTGCGCCTGTTGTGTTTGTTTGTTTTGGTTAAAGTTGCGTTTTGTACTATCCATTCCTTCATCCTGTCCGTCTGTCTCTCTCTGAAAAAAAGGGCAGATGGGGGGTTTTATAGCATGTTTTTTTTCTGAAGATATCATTTTTTCTCGGCTTTGATTCACCCCACTGTACCCGTAGACACCCGTCTGTCTTTCTGTTTGTTTTTCTATTCATCCTTATGTCAGTGTGCAGTACATGCATCTATGCTGTTGGGAAGAGAGAGGTTGTATTTTTAGCGCTTAATCCAAATTATGCAGCTGCACTGGGGAACATTCGTGGATCCACATGCCTGTCAGGGGTTGACCAAAACATTTTAAAGTCATTTCCCCAGGAATAATGCAATACCACATAAGTAAACTGCCTATAGTGTGCTCATGTACACCAGGCTGCTGTGTGATCCTCTCACAAAGAGTACCAAAAGGCGAGGGCGAGCAGACAGCTTTATCTGGACCATGCACTCGCTCACTCCTGGACTGGACAGAGATAACGTTTCTATCTTTTTGATTCATCTCTGCCTGGAGGTGGAAATGTCATACCCTTAAACAGAATTTCATCATCTCAAGTAGAGTGAATTTGCAGAGCTTCAGTCAAGAGGAATGACATAGTCTTTTCTACAGTTCCAACTATATGTGGCTGAAGTGCTGAACATATATTCTGTGTGTCTTGCTTGGTGCAGTGAGAACTACTTGGTTCGCTGGGGCAGCAAAGGATTCCCTAAGGAGATTGACATGCTCAACAACCTGAAGGTTGTCTTTACAGTAAGTGACCACAAGAGGGCACTATCACACTGTTTCTTAGCACTTCAGACCCTGCACTCTATAGGAATTAATGTGGCTGTTCCCTCATTAAAGACTGCATTGTTTTTTTTAGTGTTTTCTCCCAGTCTCTTCCCCACCAACCTTTTGTTCCCCACCTCCACTTTTCTCAATGTTTTCATCCCCATGTCTCTTTATTGTTACCCTCTGTACGTCTTCTTTTGATTTTTTTTTTTTAATCTCTGTTCTGTGTTCCCTGTTTTTGTCATTCAGGACCTGGGGAACAAGGACCTGAGCAGAGAAAAGATTTATCTGATCTGTCAGATAGTGAGAGTGGGCAGAATGGACCTGAAAGAGATTAACATCAAGAAGTGCACTCTGGGCTTGAGACGGCCGTTTGGGGTGGCAGGTACTTGAATACCAGTCAGCACAGGATGTGTTTGGTCAAAGTATCAATTACACTTCAGTGTGTACAATTTAGGAGGGTTAGAGGCAGAAATTGAATATGATATTGCCAGTAATGGAATATAATAATAATAATTCTGTTTTTTCGTCACCTAAGACTGAGCTTATTATATATCGACAGAGGGAGCAGGTGCTCTCTATGTTGCACCACTGTGTTTTTGTGTTTTTACAGTTTCCCAGACCAGACAAATAAAATACAGGCTCAAAAAAAAGGCCTTTTCCATTTTTTGGTGGCCACTGTAGGGGAGGGTGGGACGAGGGGTAGTCAGTTGCTTGCATTCGCCAGCCACAAAGCTAAATGCAACTGAATATTATGCACTGGACCTTTAAGGCTGCAGTATATTTGATGACAGAATGAGGCTGTTCTGCTTCATTTCTTTGTCCCATTTTAACAGCCGAGTCCACAATTATGGCCTTTAGTAGCCTTTCAGTCATTTTTTACTTTTGTTCCCTAAAGGGCAGAGTAATTTTGACTGACTTGTCAGCTGCTGCTGCTGCTGCTGCAGGCCTTATCACCCATAGGGAGCCACCTGGTGTAAACACAGGCATCTTTTGCAGGAGCAAAACTAAAATATTGATACTGACTGTCCACTGCTATTCTCTACCCATAAGTCCATTGTTGTGCCCTCTGGCTCAAAAAAGTTGCTCATATTCTCACATAACCTCACAAAACAGCTCTCAGGGTGTGTATTGAGGCCTGTTGTGCTTTGTGCATGATTGAGAGCTTTATCCACGAAATGTTCACAGAGGCTGTCATTGCTGACTGATGTGAGTCCACATCAGAAATTACTGTATAGCATTTCCTTTGATTTTGTCAACACAGGCTCATTTGTTTTCTTTTCTTGGCAGTGATGGACATCAGCGATCTCATCAAAGGGAAGATCGAATGTGATGAGGAGAAACAGTTTTTCATCCCCTTCTTCCCGTATGTCCTATATCTCTCCTCCAGTACTTCAACTCTTCTTAAGAAACTTCTGTTCACTGATCCTCACTGTAATTGATATAGCAATATAACACATTTGTGTAGGTTTCAGCATCTGTGCGATTTTGAAATAAAACAGTTTTCTGTGTTTTTATGTGAGGGCACGTGTGTCTGTTTGGCTCCAGGGTGGTTGCTGAGAACGACTTTCTGCACACCTTACTGAACAAAGTGACGGCATTGCGAGGAGACAGCGGTGGCCAAGGTACTGTACTTACAGGCTTCGCTCTCTGTTTCCTGGTGTGTAAGCCATGTGACTATCCTGCTGTTAGTGCTCTTGTATGCACTGAGGGTTCCCAATGGACTGTGTATGCTGCAGTCATTTGTGGTCAGACAAAGTGGCCCTCTCTCATCGCATCCTCGCCTCATCTCTCCACGCCGTGGGTGAGAATGAAGGTCATTATCCTGATGGATAGCGTGCGCCCTTGAGCCGATGTTTTCATATTACTTACCCTTTATTCCTCCCTTGCCAGCCTCCAGTCTCGCTGCCCACTTCCTCATGTTTATGGCTGACTTTGACATCCCCTGTGTGTGACGCTGGCTTGTTCCACAGAGAGACACCCAGTGTTCTGGTCTGCACTGTTATATCGCTCAGCTTTTTATCTTTCCTCTTGCTCCTGAAGGCTCTGGGCATAACCTAGATATGAAACCCGGACGAGCAGATATGGAAGGAGCACCTGAGGCCACCAGATGTCTGTTCTTAACATTATTCACCCCTAATCTCTCCTTCCTCGCCCTCTGAGTTGCTTCGGCCACAGCACACATGCGCTCACATACACACTGACACACATATGCAAAGTATTCCCTGTGGGTGTTTCATTAGCCTCAAAGATGTGGGTTTGTGACATAGTCTAGATTTCACCAGCCATGTTTTCCCCTAATATAACTCTCCCTTATTTCCGCTTTCTGTCCATTCTTTTGTCTTTGTTTTCCCACATAATTTCTTTGAAAGATGTGAGAGCCCATATGCTTAAAGGGCGACATTACTGCCCATTATCAGAACACCTTCATCTTTTCTTTGCCTCCTCCTCTCCTCTCTCTTAGACCCCTTTCACGTACAGCAGACAGACATTTTATAGTATTGATTATAGTCTAGTCTGCAACAACAGCAGACTTTTTCACATCTCTGGTTCACCTTGGGACACTTTAAAAATGTTCATCCCTAGATAAACACTAAAAGTTTATACAAAGTGCATCTCATTTTACAGCTTTAAAGCATGTTTTCAGGGTTGCTGTGGGTCCTGAAAACATCTTAAAATGTTTTGAATTCAGTTGAAATGCCACAGAGCCTTGGCATTCTTTATTCATTCATTTGGGATTTAATTTGGATTTACGTACCTGCAGAGAGGAATGAAAACTTCACTCCAGCTTCCTCATTAAAATCGCCTGGAGTGGCACCTGTTTGAGTAGATTTATAAATATTTGGTAAAAAAAAAAAGAAAAGTTGAGTGAAGTATTGAAAATTACCTCACTGAACTCTCTGAATCCACAATGAAGAGAACTTATTTGTGGATTCAGAGAGTTCAGTCTAGGTAAGACATGACAGGAAGAATACAAGTTTTCTGGATTTTTTTGGAAGTTTAAATCGATATCTCCGCTTTGACTAACTTCCTGTAAGTTTTGCCGTTAGTAATCCATTCCCGCGTCTCTAAGTCACCACGTGAACGTGGGGGCAGTAATTGCCACACATAGCAGCAAACAGGAGGATCCTGCTCTGTGTGCGTTCACACATCCTGCTCTCTGTCCGGATTGGATAAAGTGGGCAGGAATACCATAACATTTTTCTTTTCTCTTTTCGGCATGAGTAGGAGTAACATGGGTTACTGTGTAACAGTGATTACAGGTGGAATATAGACCTATTTAACACTTACTGTAATAAAAATAAATGAACTTACAGCAGCTTTAGACATGCATCTGCAACATTATAGTTAAATATTCACATATTTCAAGAATGAATATCTAAACATTGGATAAAGCCGTTTTATTTGTTTACATATGTGTACGTTTTTACAGAGGGAATTTTAACTCTTTTATTAACCCTAAAAGTTGGAAAATACCATAGAATACTTATTTTCACCTTGTTTTTGGAAATAATATGCTATGTAAATCTGGCTATAAAATGATACAATGATGAATACACCCTTCTGATAACACCTCGTATGGATACAGTTAAACCTGGAAGAGTTTGATGTATGTTAGTGCTACTGTTTCCATATATTTACAGAACACAAATCTTTATTTCTACTTGCCTGAAAGAAGACATGCAATGGAAACAATATAGGACTTGTAATTATAAGATATGTGTATTGTGAAGAAAAAAACAGAAATAAAATCAAATCACATCCCAAATATTAATACATTGTCTTCACTCCTTCTCTACTCCTCACGTCCTTCCAGGTCTGTGGGTGACCATGAAGGCTCTGGTAGGGGACATAGTTCAGATCCGGAAGGAGTACCCTCACCTGGTGGACCGCAGCACCGTTGTGGCTCGCAAGCTCGGCTTCCCAGAGATCATTATGCCCGGAGATGTTCGCAATGACATCTACCTCACTTTACAAGGCGGCGACTTCGACAAATACAACAAGACGACGCAGAAGAACGTTGAGGTCATCATGTGGGTCTGTGACGAGGAGGGCAAGGTCATACAGGTCAGCAGTGTGAGGAGATGAGGTCATACGGTGCATGTCAGTGTATTTGATGGGAAAGGGATTTGTGTAAACAGGGATTGATTTGTGTGTGTGTGTGTTTGGGTTGAGATACGGTGTGCAGCTGCGAAAGTGTGTGTGTACACCTAACGTGCAATGCTTAGGAGATTGAGGTGGTATGGGCCAGTGAGCAAGCTGGCACTGTTGGAGGTCTTACTCACCCTTTCGTAGTCGGGGCACATAGACGTGGCTTTATACCAGAATGACAATCCATCATAAGCGCATATAGATGCCCATGCAAGCATTCTCATACGCACACAAACATGAAATCCTTAAGCTCAATATCACAAGTATTTTTTTCTCCCTCCTTCTTTCCCAGAACTCCATCTGTCTGGGAGCTGGGGATAAAGCGGTCAGTGAGTACAGATCCGTCATCTACTACCAAATCAAACAGCCCCGCTGGATGGAGACAATTAAGGTGTGTGTGTGTGTTTGTGAGTGTTGTGAAGGGAGTTGCAGAGTAAACTATTTGGAGTAGATTTAGAGAGCATAAATGTATTTAGTGGTAGAATTTTATCCCTGTTGATACTAGAGTCGCATTTCAGTTTCCTTCAAGGTGTCTGCTGTCTGTATCACATTTGCATTTCAACCATTCACTTCAAGAAAATATACTCCAGAATGTCATGGTATACCTTGAAAACATTTGAAGATATCTGCTATTTTATATTCTATAATAACCTGAGATGTCCTCCAGGTGGCAGTCCCTCTGGAAGAAATGCACAGGATTCATTTACGCTTCATGTTCAGACACCGCTCCTCCCAGGAGTGTGAGTATCAGCCTCTCGTCCTCTGCCTGTCTGTTGTCTGCGTACATCCACCCTCCTCAACTCCTCTCGTCTGATCCCCTGAGCATTATGTGACACTGAAAGGGCCGAATGATTGGAGGCAATTTGGAAAACGAGCCACGGCGTCATTACACACACTTGATTAAACAAATCAGCAGTTTTTCCTCCTCCAATGCCTGAATTCTCAACCTCCCTCCTCCCTTTTGATTTCCCCGATGTGTTTATCCCACAACCATTTCCCCTACAAATTTTGTTTACACGTTTGTCTTCCTTGTCTCCAGCCAAGGACAAGAGTGAGAAGAACTTTGCCATGGCTTTTGTGCGTCTGATGAAGGAGGATGGGACGGTTCTACAAGATGGGCTGCATGATCTTGTAGTCTTCAAGGTCAGAATCATAAACCAAACTTATGCAGAAAGTTAAGTCATGAAAGGTGGCGTGTCTCTCACTGAAAGCTTCCTTGACCCACAATATACAGCAGAAAACCATTTGGTAACAGTAAAAACAGATCAGCACTTAGAGCTTTCAGACTTATGCAGATGTCAAAGCTCATTCGAATGTGATAAATGACAGTGAGTCTTTTATGATGAGGGATGAAGGATCACAGATCATTACTTTTATCGACCCAACAGCTTTAGATTGAACTTCTATAGAAATATTTTAAAGAGGTATGTCCAATGAAAGTGGCAGCTAGTCAATTGGTAGCTAATAATAAGACCACTTTACAGGATCCGTTTGATTCATCATTCATGGTCACAAAAATGAATGGGGAAGTTTATTCTAACTGTATCAAAGCTCAATGCCATTCCTGATGGAATTTTGGAGTCATTCATCATCATGTGTATAATGGTGAAAAATTAAAATGGTAGATTTACGAAAGTCACCGGAGCAGGCTGGGTTATTTGGCTTAAGCATGGTAGAAAAAAATGAAATGACTCTGAGATAAATTTAAACTTTTGCACAGAACATTTTTTAAAGACATCTGTTCAATCGTGACTGTCATCAAAGCAGACCTTAACATACAGTATAGAGAGTCTGGACAGCGGATTATTGCCACACAGACAGGTTGAGTGAAGCCAAATAGATTTCCTGCCAAATGAGCCAAAGCTAAGATTGAATCCCCTTATTGATTAAATGCCAAACGCAATGAAGATTAATTACTCGTGATTCACTCAAAGGCCGAATAGACGGTCCCACTGTGCCCTCTTTCTCGATTATCTCTCGTTATCCCTGCATTCCCCTCGATGTCTCTACCACTCATGGCTTCAATCTCTTACTCCCTGCTTTTCCCCAACCTACTCGCTCATTATTACTTACTAGATTGGCATTAAATAGAGCATAGCTGAGTTGTGAGGCCCGAATGAATCTATGACCTAAAGACGGTACATTTATATGTGATATATAAGAATGTCCAGTAGGTATAGTATGATCACATTACCAAAACAGACAATTTGCCAAAAGAAGATATCTCGTCTGTTTTCCTCATACATCTTTTCCTTTTCTCGTGTGTTACTCAATCTTTTCAGCACTGAGAAAAATGCTGCCACAGTAGTTGTGGTTGTTTTCATTGCCATTTTTCTAACCTGTCCTGGCCCCACTGTTTCCAAAGTTATGAGTTTCCAAACTGAAGTAGATAAGGCATGGCGATCAGAGGATTACTGCTGTGGAACTGGTGACTTCAATCATTGTTTGTCATTTTTTTCCTCCTGGGCTGTCCTGATAAATCACTGCAGGATGTTGCAAACCCCAGTGCCTTGCCGTCTGCTACACCCCCATTTGCATCAAGAGATTTTGACTAAATGCAGAAAATATGATTTTTGTCCCAATGCTTCATCGACACCCACCAAACATCTGTACCATCATTAGCAAGGTTGATGTGTCAACATCGATGGGTTTTAAAATGACTCTTGTACATTCTCCTCTCAGGGTGACAGCAAGCGCATGGAGGATGTGAACTCCTACTTGTCGTTGCCCTCGACCCGCTACCATCACTGTGACCCCCACAAGGCCGCAGCGCTGAGCCGCAGCTCCAGCAGTTTGTCTGGTAGTGGGGGAGGCCTGTCGGTCAGCTCCAGAGACAGCTTCACCATCTCTACACTGGTCTGCTCCACCAAACTCACCCAGAATGGTAGGTTTATGTGTGGGTTTGTTTGTATGTGTGTAGGCAGGCAGGTGTTCAGATAGCCCCTTTGTGTCATTGTGTCGATATTAAGCTGCTCTGGAGAATTGGCCAAGCCAATCATTTTCATTAAGTGACGCACTCATTCACACCAGCATACACACAAAATTGAAGAAAGGTTAGGGAACAAATTATGAGGCGTGTGATGGTGTTTGAAATTAAACCTGACATGTCAAAAATTCATTATTTATAAATCATTAATTAACATCTTTCAACAGAGTATTAAGGGCAGCAGGCCAAGACAATGAATCATCGCTTGGCTGTGAAATTGGTCAAGGACAAATCCACTATTTAGAAGGTCCCTTTAAGTATGAAAATACAATTGGTTCAGTGCGCATACTGTCTGGTGTTGGGCTAAATGTTTTGGAAATTCAGATTTCTCCTTAAAAAAGGAACAAAATTGGTAGTGAAATGAAGGTAACATTTGTCTGACCTCGTTAGTGTTATTTTTAGGTTCAGGGCCAAAAGTTGAGTCAGTATGACAGTAGCTGAAGGGTGAGGTGAGGTTAGGGTTCGGGGAAACGAGACGTCCGACCAATTAACAGTGAGCCAACAGTATGTTAATTAGGTTAATCGTGCCAGAACTACAAGTTTGTCCGCGTGTGTGTGTGTGTGGTCATGGGATAGTAGGCAAAGGATGTAGGGAACTGTGTGTACACATAGGATCTATTAGTGGCGAGCAGAGTCATTTTGTCCTACACATTCTGGCTGGCAGCCACGCAAGCGCACACACACACATGCGTGCTGTGTGAGTGCACCTCCACATCTACAAAGGCATACACACACACAGACTCCAGACAGTAAGGTGCATCAGACACAGGTGCAGTGCAACAGCTGTTACTGAGGAAACCAGTCCATCACTATAATGAACATTATCCTGCAGTATTAATCACCTGTACCACACACACACACACACACACACACACACACACACACACACACACACACACACACACACACACACACAAAAGCTCTCAGGCACACAGGCACACAATGTTGTTTGGGGCCACCCAGCAGATGTGTGGCTTGGCTTGGTGAGTCAGAAATTATTGGACAGGGAAGGCAGTGAGTTTCAAGCGGGCAGCCCTACAGAGACGTGGAAATCTGCCCCATGTCAAACTGTAGGAGAATTAATGACAGAAACTGTGGATATGAATGTTCAGCAGAAAGTGACTGCCAGCATGACAAACCATCACTTGACAAATTACTTCTTTGTCGATGCTTTTCAGTCAGACTGAGAAGCACCGACTCGAAAAAAACCCAACGAAATATAATATAAGAGAATAAATACATAAGATATTAGTCACTTTTATACATGAATCAACAATTGTGCAGTACACAAGGTGACAAAAAATAAAATTTCCCAGAGTCTAAGTGACATCTTCAAAGAGGAACTATATTCTAAATATAGCAGGAATGTCTAGGCACCTCACGATTTGAATTGATTCTGAATTAGAGGGATGCGATTATTAGAGCTGTGAATCTTCACTGGCCTCACGATTCGATCAGTGTATGGCATCCACAGTGATCTATATCACTGCACCTGGCTACTTTTTCATCATTTAATTCCCCCTTTATTCAGAAAGTCCTTCCAACCAACCAGACTGCAGCAGTCTACAAAATAAAAGCTGCATCTTTTCAAAACATAAACATTGCAAAAACAACACTTATCCATCTGCAGTGCCGTTAACATTTGTTTTAATCTACAATGATGACATGGCAGTTTTAAAATGAGGCATCTGTTGACTCTGCTGCACACACCTCTCTCAGAGTTGGATGGCAAAGTTGACAGTGCCTCCTCTGATCTTGGCTGATTAGCTAGGCTTGCTGTAAAGGCTATTTTATATTGCGGCAGAAGTTAGCTTCTGTTGGGAATTGGCTAACTGCATTAGTAATTGTTGTGTGGCAGAAATCTCACTCAGTGCAAAAAACTTCAATGCAGTTATGCTTGGCGCTGACAGCTAAGCTACTAAAATGCTCCCTGTATTGAACAAGCAGCCATGCAAGCCAAAACAGCTTTACAGCAGCAACAGTGTGTGGCAGCTTTTGAGTTGGAACTGTTAAGAGCGAGGAGGGAGGCATATTTAAATGGTCCGCCTTACAGGGAGAATAGCTGTGATTGGTGTGAAACTGATTGGTAACAATGATTCAATTAGCAGGCTGTCTGCTGATTGCAGCTGGGGGAGTGTGGCTTCCGTGACCTGCATGAGCTAATGCAAAGCTTCAGAATGTCAAGTAATTGGTTTTAAATAGAAATTTCTGATAATTGACTTTTATGCATCAAGAGAGAAATGCCATTCATTTAAGGATCTGTGTGGCTGAGGTGGGGGTCAGTGTCCTTTGGGTTCTGTGCATACACCTCACTTCACTAATATCATTGATAATTTACTAATGAAGTTCCCACAATATTCCCAGTGTAGGTTCTTTCCATCGCTGCTTTGTAAAAATGTACAAGAACTTAGCACGCAAATTTAAGTTTCTTAAAGATGTATGTGTCCAAAAACCCCAAATTAACAGTGATATAGAACAGAGAAATCAGATAATATCTGATGCAAAATAACGATCAGGTAATTGAAAAATAGAGTAATTGTTTCAGCTCTAACGTTAACACAGTGTAACAACTTGTCAGCTTCAGCGTCTTATCTTTCACTTTTTATTAAAAGTGTCAAGTCACTGACAGGTAACTTTGCCAGTTTATATGTATTCATTGCAACACTCGCTGTCAAATGCTCAAGAAAAAAACTACAATTTAGAAAATTAACACTGTCAACGATGAAGACATTTCCATGACAAAAGCTTTGATCAGCATCCACTTGAAAGCGACGGTACGTGTTTGAACGTTTAATACAGCTGAACGGAAAATGTCTCTCGTCTCCAGTGGGACTGCTGGGGCTGCTCAAGTGGAGGACTCGACCTGAACTCCTCAAAGAAAACCTGGAGAAACTGAAAATCATTGATGGAGAGGAGGTGGTCAAGGTCAGTGGTGTGAACACAAGTGTGTCTTTGCATAAGTAGGCTGGTGTGTGTGTGTGTGTGTGTGTGTGTGTGTGTGTGTGTGTGTGTGTGTTTGTGTGTGTGTGTGTGTGTGTGTGTGGTCTCACTGGGCCTCTCATTTATCTCTATGTATGTGTGTAGTTTCTGCAGGACACCCTGGATGCCCTGTTCAACATCATGATGGAACACTCTCAGACTGATGACTACGACATCCTTGTGTTTGACGCATTGGTGAGTGTGCGGTATGTGTGTGTGACTGTATGTGCGTGTCGACAGGTGCAGCTGATTTCTTGACAGGTTGTCTGTGTTTGTGTCAAGTCTGACATCTTTCTGTCCATCTTTTTGCAAATAAACACGTCTGTCAGATGATTGTACAAAACTTCTAATCTCCCCTGTAAATGTCTACTTCTCTGCAGACATGTAACTGTGTCTCTGTTTCTCCATTCTGTCCTCCAGATATACATCATCGGTTTGATTGCAGACAGAAAGTTTCAGCACTTCAACACAGTGTTGGAAGCGTACATCAAGCAGCATTTCAGCGCTACACTGGCCTACAAGTAGGTCACTGCCTGGATCACGGCTCACTTTTATCTCCTTCTGTCATTTGATGTCAACTCAAAATGCCACAAATTAACTCAGAAAAGTTTAAAAATTGTGAAATGATATGCAGAATGTGTATTGACAGGAACTAAGATTAATATTTTACACAAGAGCGCATCATTTAATATGCAAAAGAAAGAGCAATCACAAGCTGTAACTTTCAAAATGTCCTGAATCCAATGAAAAACAAGCTCAGTAGGTATCACAAAGGAGACAACACAGTACAAGTATCTAGGTAAAAGAAACAATACACTGAACATCAACTTGTCTCAACAAAAATGTAAATGTAGTAAAACTGTATGAACACTACACATTGCAAGAAAGTGAAAATTATTAAAAACATTATAGTATGTTTTGTAAAATCAAAAAATATTTGTATTCATTTCATTACTGTAAAACATATGAATTTGAATACCTGTTGCAAATTAACATTCAGGTTTTCTTGATGATCAGTACAAATATCGACCCAGTCCTGTTAAAGATAAACAGGCAATTGTTGAGTATTAGTGTAGACATAGAAGAACGATGCACTTCAATTCTGGAGGCCAAACTTCAAAATTTCATAACTAAAAAAGTATTTTGAGTTCTACTATAGAATTTTGCAGTGATGTTTTAAAATGAACTTTTGAAAAAGTCCCAAATTGGGGATGAGGTGACATCGAATTACCCTTATAGTATGTTTTGTATGACTTTCTCAGACTCTGTTCTCATCCTCATGTGCGTCTTGCATCAGATTTGAATACAAAATATTTGATGAATGAAGTTTCCAGACATCAGAACACTTAATGTGAATTTGACAAAGACATTTTGAAGCTTATAATTTATATTTAACAAATTTTGCCTGAGAAAGAAGCAATGAGAAAAATATAAACATTGTGGGCCAACAACTTGAGCAACTGTGAGCAAAATATGATGTAATATATATGTTATATTTTGTGCAAGAATAGAATCTAAAATTCTTTTTTATTTTTTTCCCCTAAAGCTCCTAAAAGGCACTACTTTAATATTGTATTGATTCAAGTTTTGATTTTATGTCTTGTTTAACCTGGATAAGTCAAAATCTAACCTGCAGATGGACTTTAAGAATAACTTCAAGTTATACAGGAATAGCCTCTTGCTGTTGGCCTAGTTTTCTTATGTAGGTCATTAAGAGGGATCAGTATTAAATTGAGATGGTTTCATAACCAGTTAAAAGTTGTTGGTAGTACTTTTTATCGTTCATAAATAGGCTACATTCTGCTGTCTACATGACTTATGCAGTTTTCTGCCATCACTGTAGCACAGCACATTTGAGAAGACCACACATTCAAGCTTCTCTCTATTTTTAATTGTTGTCTGTGAGCTTCCGTAGAGCCTGCTAGTTCTCATTATAAAAGTTGTCAGTGTTGCAACAGTAATTAACCTCGATCCATACTGTGCCATGCATTGGGGCAGTCCTTGAATTGGGGGAATTAGGCCTGGGAAGTCCTTGGATTTGATGTTGAACCCTGTAATGTTTTGAGAACGTGTATTGAACCTGCCACAGGAGACTTTATGATCAGTTAAACTCACTGAGCGTGACTGGCTATTTAAAAGTTGAAATAATTCTAGTGTGGGCCTCCATAAAATGCCAGCTGAGCACTTCATTAAGGTATGACCTTAGGGATGTGGAAGGACAGTGTTTAACGCCATATCAACAAGCATACCATTCTTCTTCGTAAAAGTGCTGGTATCAGCAAGTTTTGCAGTCTTCTTGTTTGCAATTCAAATGAAGGACAAAAACATGATCTGTCACAAGCTAACTCTCCCACCTCTGGGGAATTATGAAAACCCTTTGTCATCAAGCCAAACGAACAGACTGTTTTGTGGTTCCTAGAAAGTTGGTCAGAGCAGCCACAAATACAATACAGTTCCAGAAATGCAATCGTCAGTGTAGGTTGTAATCAATCACATGATGCTGTCAGGTATCTCATACTCCTTTTCAAAGGTATACAAGTGTTAAACATGTTGTGCCAACTTAAATGCAATGTGAAGATCTGTTGTTAGGTGACTAACTGCTGCATTGTATCCAGCTGCCACTGGAGGTCAGCGTCCGTGTTGGCCTTTGGAGCAATTGACTGAGCAGGATTAGAGTACACTTCTTCACTGTACGCCCAGCTACCCGTCGTTTTAAGCCTGCTTCTCTGAGGAGTTGCAGCTGATGCACTCAAGCGTGCTCCCCAAACTCCTCTGTCTCACTCTCTGATAACCACTTCACTTGATTCAGTGGGCGCTCAAGAAAACATTTGTTTGCACTGCCAAAGCTTCAGTTAGGAAATTAAAAACTCCTCCTGCTCCCTTTCTCCCCCTGAATCGTCTCGTGCTTCCCCCTAACTGCTTCTCCCCCTTTCAGCTACCTTTAGCCAATTATCCCTTCCGCTGTTGAACTGCTGTCTCTTCCTCACTTCATCTATTCATCTGTCTCCCCACAATCACTCCATCCCTCCCTTGCCAGTGTGTTGGTGTTCACCCTCTTTAAGAGGGTCACTGCAGCTTAACGCCTGTCAGCCCGGGGGCTGTTATGTAAAACTCTCTAACTCCCTCTCACTACATTTTAAACTCCCTATCTCTTACTCTTATAAAAGAGTAAATCCTCCTGTGCTTGCCTTTAAGCCATGCACCAAAACAAAACCAGGGAAGACTGATTGGTATTAATGTCGGTAATATTTTTAAGGCCCCCCTGTCGAAAGTGCGGCCAGATTAGAGTTCATCTTTTAAGGGGACTTTTATTGTTTAAGAGGATTTTGTAGTTCTAAACCAGTTAGTGGGTGATCCCCTGTTACCATTTCATGGAAATAGAGCCATCAAAAAGCCAAAAGTCGTAACCTCCGTAGGCCGCCAGTATCATTTAATGTGTTATAAATATGCTACTTTTGAGTGCCATTGAGATAATGCAGAGGGAGATGGGGCAGAGAAATGCTGATGTGTCATAAACTTAGACTGAACTCTCTGCCACCCACACCTCTTTCCGACTGTTTTGACACACCGGCATATTTATGTGTGTGTCTAAAGATGCCTTTGGGCTGCGCGTGTCGGAGAGGGATTTTTTTTCATCATGCATCGGAGGGCAAAAAAATGTCTGTGAGCTGTGTGAAAGGTACATCTGTTGAGGTGTGAAATACTATTTTGCCATTTTTCCATCTCCACCCCACCTCTCCCTGTCTTCTTCCTCTGTCTTGCTCTTTCACTCTCCCTCTGTTGCAATCTGTCTTTCTGCTCTATGGGAGTGAAAAATGGAGTTGGTGATTAACTTTGCAACCTGTGGAACATCAGAGGAGGAAATGACAATTCTGACTCAATGATTTCTTTCTTCTTTTTCTTTCTCTCATGATTTTCTTGTCTTCCTCTCTCTCTCTCTCTCTCTCTCTCCGTCTTTCTCTCATATCTTTCTCTCCCAGAAAGCTGATGTCGGTGTTGAAGAGGTATCTGGATGTGTCCAGTCAAGGGGAACACTGTGAGCCCATCCTCCGAACCCTCAAAGCCCTGGAGTACATCTTCAAGTTCATCGTCCGATCGCGCATGCTCTACTCCCAGTAAGTTTTTGTGTACCTTTTTATAGACCGATCATTATAATAAAAGACTTCTAATTTCCTCTTGAACTCACAATTATGTAAATAGAGACTCTTGAAGGCACACACGCGGAGCCCAGTGACACTGCTTTGCCAGGGTAATCGTTTTTGACAGCTCAGGGAGAAAAAGAGTGCTGATTGCAGCATTAACTTTGCTAATAAGCATTGATGATGAAGTGCATCGTCCGAATGAGAGCTAATGACAAGGCAGGGCTGCTGAATGTGCAGCCAGAGAAACACTAGACAAAGTTCCTGAGGCGGAGACTTATGACACCCACTGTGCTGAGGCAGGAGCTGCACCATACGATAACTGTAAACACCATTTATAACTGTGGTGCTGACAGATCAGAGACATGATCCATAACTGTGTCAGGTGCCATGTTTAGAGGTGACTGGAATACCTGTGTGTGCTTAAGATACAATTGTATTTGTAATACAGTGCTTGTTCATGTATGAATGCAAGGTTTATGTGTGAATTGTTACAGGTTATCTGCTGCTAATAGGAGCAGTGCATTAGTGGTTGCTTGTTTGAGTTAGGATATGTGTGTGTGTGTGTGTGTGTGTGTGTGTGTCTGTATTGTTGTGTTTGTCATTTGAAGTCTGCTGGTCAATGAGGGTCTGTCTTTTTAATCTTCTGGAGGGCATCGCAGGCTTTCATTGTTGAAATTGCTGTGTTTGTTTATCGATGTGGTGGGTGTGTTTGTTTATTTATTCATAGAGCGGATTTGAGTGGATGCATTAGCGTTGTTTCCCAAGTGTGGTTCGGAGTGTGTGTGTGTGTGTGTGTGGATGTTTGCCCATGTGCTTGTACACAAGCCCTCAAATGAACATTAAAGCACACTGCTAAGTATATATCTTTTAGTGTGTGTGTGGGGGTGTGTGTGTGTGCACGCATCACATTATCGCTCCACTGCTCCTGGATTGACTGAGCTCCAGTCGCCATCCTCCCCTGGGTATCTCTGAACCGATAAATCTCACTCTGCTTCTCTCCTCTTCTATCTGTCGTCCTCCAACTACCTGCAGCTGACAACTTCAACTTGCTCCACATCTAAAAGTTTTCTCATCAGATTTCTCCTCCTATAAGGCCTCGTCATGCCAACAGACAATCAGGTATTCGAGGGGAGCCACCTGCGCTGTAGGTGCATCTGTGAGGCTCCATCATCATCACCATCAAGACCGGCAGTCATTAATAGTTAAACAGGCGCCACTGAAGATTTATTAGCTTGTCAAATTGGCTTTGTGTTCATGCAAAGTGAATCAGGAGTGTATGATGTTTACTTGAGAGGTATCTAAGGCAGGCTGCACCAGATTTTGCTCTTTCCTTCACCTTCTTTCTGTCCTTCACGCCCTGTAGGTTTCATTACTTCCCTGTAGTCATCAGTTGTATCTGTTTCTTTCTCCTTTCCCCTGAGCACCTGCCATGCTCTACATTTCTCCTTTGCGTTATTCCTCCCCTTGTCCTCCTTCTTTTCATCCCTCATCTTTAAATTTCACCTTGTCTCTTTCCTTCATTACTCCTCTTTTAAATTTTTCACACCTTTTCCAGTGGAAGCACATTTCATTCACTTTGTCACATTAAAAATAAAGATTTCTTATAATCTGACAATCCTTACTCCTTGATGGGAAAAGGATATTTTTAATTATTAATTCTTCACTTCTGTGTCTTATGACATTATGATATCTGGGCCTCATAATTTTGTTATCTTATTATTCTAATGATTTCTCATTATTTTTAGATCACTTCTCATGATAGGAAGTCATAATATCTTGTAATATTAATAATCAAAGCACATCTTAAAATAATGAGAAGTAGCTCATCATAACGTGGAGACATCTGATTACAGTGGTGCACACTCGCTTTACTCTCCTCAATTTATCAGATACAGAAATACCAAGATTTTGCCCACCAACAATATTGTGCTAAATTCCTGCTTTACACAATAACTCTGATTGGCCTAAGGGGTCTACAGTGTTTGGTTGATTGTCTACATGAATAAAATTCTTAAACAAGAAATAGGATTTAACAATTCTCAAGGTAATCGTGTGAGTCATTGCACCACTCTTACATTTTTTAAAAGGTTTACTTATCAGTCTTGGAGGAGCACTTACATTTTAATTGTATTATTTTTGATGCGTCACAGCATTGCTCATCTCTGCACCGCTTATTTACTCACCCGTGTGTCATGCAAAAATATCTGCATTTCCAATTTAGCCACCCCAGAGGAGAACCTTACGTCTCACTGATTAACCGCAGCATTGGACATTTTTTCGGATTGGTTCACGGAGGAACTGGAATTATGATTCACAACAACATGACATTTTTGACTGATTTGCAAGACAGTGAGCTCATAATTCATAAGGGACATGTTTACTGTTGCCTGTCGTTGTCTTGAGCACTCCTTTTTCTACACTTGCTCTCCCATTCCTTCCTTTCTTCAGAGCTTTCCTCAGTGTCCCTTTACTCCTTTCCCTCTCTTAGCCTTCCCTTCATCCCTCTCTCCCTGTCCCTCATCTCCATCTGTGTCCAGTATTAGTTTGCTGAGCTACTATGACATATTTGTGTTGTTGTGCTCATGACTGGGTATTAAGTGCCTCTATGTGTGTGTGTGTGTGTGTGTGTGTGCGCGCGCGCGCACGCGGGTGGGTGTGCGTGTGTGTGTTTAGATAAGTTGCCTGTGGTCATTTTTAGTTCCACATACATTTTATGAGTTGGATTAAAGTGGTACATGTGGTATGTGTGAATGTGGCAAGTGTTGTAAAGTGCTTTGAGCTGTCAGTAGCACTATAGAAATACAAGACCATTTGCCATCTACCAACACTGACCCCAACACATTTATTATCTTTAATAATAAACTTTATTTGTATCTCACTTTTAAAAACAGAGTTTACAAAGTGCTTTGACAAACAACCAGCAAAGCAAAAGTAGGAAAGTCAGAAACTCAGGAAGACAATATTACAGAATCAGAAACAGAAACAGTAAAGCTAAACACAGGGAAGCCTCGTCTAAGGTGTGTTGAAACAAAAAGGCTGAGCATGAAATGTAACTAAAAGTCAATGTGATTAATTACAAGTAAAAGTAATAAAAGCAATAAAACAGGGCGAAATTACAGAAAAAGAAACCAAAACAAAACATCAGATGTTCTCAAAAATGTAGGCCAGACCTCCGCTCCAGGGGCCTTGTGCTGACCTTTACCTTGACCTCTGATCTTCATTTGGCCTGTAAAGTGAGGCGTGACAGATCAAGTTTGAGAACCATTGCCCTACCCACGCAGTCACACACTCACATTCATGTGCAGACAGGGCCGGCGGATTAAGCAGGACAATGCGACGTAATCGTAACTGTACTCTGCAAAGAGCCCTGTGATAATACCTCTGTGTGTTACCGCCTAATCCCTCCCCCCACATGCTAAATTCGCTGTGTGCCACATGCTAATCCTTCCCTCCAGCACTCATGACTTCTATTGTAATTAACAACTGCACAGCTCAAGTGAATCACACAGAGATAGTGGGGAGACAGGGGAAAGAAAGGGGCGGAGAGATGGATGAGAGAAGAGTTTTGCGAGGGATGGCAGAAGTACGACTGGAGGGATGGTAGAGGAATGAGTGGGTGTTGTTTATGTAATGGGAATAGCAGCAAGCAAGATAACCCATCATTTTTTTTAAAGCTAGAGGAGGATTGTTGTAATCACAGCAGTCAGTGCTCATCAGTGTTTAGTTTTCCCTGTCATCGTTACACTGCATAGTTTTGCTGCGTCACTTTAATTAAATGTGATGCACTGAATTACAAGTATGTGGTTTAGCCCATATTTGGGGTCATGGCTTTTCAGTTTGATGTGTAACATGCAATATCCGATTAAGAATTTAAAGCGTAACTTGGCACCATGTTGACTGCATTTTGAACCATATTATTGGAAGAAGAAGTGAGGAACTGCAGCCACTTCAGCCAATGCCCTATTTCCATAAAAAACACAACAATTTAGGGGTACTTTACTTGGTTCTTGATTACTCTGATTTATCATCAAGGAAGCCGGCACTGGCTTGTTGAGGATAACTTCAAAAAACATTGTCATTACCAGCTTGAAAATCACTTTAAACTCTGATAAAAAAAACAAAAACTACCACTGCAGAATAATTTATAGCCCAGTAGAATGCAGAATTAATAGAATAGGTAAAAACTGGAAAATAGGACTCCTACACATATCCTGACCTGTTAGAGGCTACTTGTACTACCTTGTTATTATACCTTATTATTATTATTATTATTATTATTGTTATTATTATTATTATTCTGCATGATGATCCCATGGGTTACACACTTTGATTGACCAGATGAAACATGTAATGAACTTAAACCAAGTTCGACCGATGACGACAGATGGTTCAAGTGATGGAGGTAACAGATGAACTAAACCCTGAATGAACTGTCGCTTCATTTACATCCAACTTTCATTTTTTTATATTGTTGTATTGAATTGAATTGTATCACCAACATGTTTTTTTTTGGCAAACGCTGAATAATCTTTCCATATTGCTGTTGCAGATAAACACTTTCTTGTCTCTTACTGTCTGTGTTTATATCCAACTTGAGCTTCTTGTCAGCTATCCTTGTTTTGACCCCTTGTCTCTCTCTCCCCTCAGCACAACCCTCACTTATTATTCACCCCGCCTGTTGTTTTGTCTCCTCTTTCAGTTCATTCCTTAATCTCCTTTTTTCCTCCTTCAGTTCCCTCATCGTGTCATGTTTTCTGATATTTGCCCTGTGCTTTTTTACTTTTCTAAGTTTTCTGAGTTCTATTTCCATTAATTGCCTCCTGACCCCACCTCTAGGCTATACGAAGGGAAGGAGCAGGCAGAGTTTGAGGAGTCACTCAGGAGGCTTTTCGAGTCCATCAACAGTCTGATGAGAACGGACTACACCACCACTCTGCTGCTCAGGGTAATCATGCACATGCACCCTGCACACATATGTTACCGCCTAGGGCTCTTCTCTACATTCTTGTCAGCTGCATCCTCACCCACTTTCTGCCCTTTTCTGACTCTTTTTCTGTTTTGTTTTTTTATGGATCATCTTCCCGCTTCTCCTCAATCAGATTCTCACTCACATCTGCTGTGTAATGTCTTCCTGTCATTCTCTGTATTTACACGGGGGGCTGAGCCTACGAACAGGTTGAGTCACTGAAATTAAGGTGACAGCCAAATGGCCCCTGTGCTACATAAAACCAATCTTTTGTCACAGTTGTGATGACAGACTGATGGCAAAGTCACCTTCTATTCACCAACAGCCTATCGCAGGCTTTCAGGTTGGTGATTTTACGGTGTTTACTTGTGGCGTATGTGTGTCATCAGGTTGCGGCTCTGAAGTACCTGCCAACGGTCCTGCATGATGTTGAGAAAGTGTTTGATGCCAAACTCCTCAGGTAAGCTCAGCTTTTTAAAGACACAGACACACAAACACACACACCAGTGCCTTATCTTAGTTCTCATTCAGGGACACTGACAGAGAGGATATACGAGAGCTTTCAGCTTAGCTCAAGTTTTCCTCCTGGCTTTGTTCAGTGACCCCTACCCTTCTGTCACCCACACATTCCATCAGGTCGAGCTTTCCCGTCTTTATCAGGCGATAAAAATCTCATCAAACTGACATATACACAAGGACACACACTCAAACACACTTTGCACCCTCTCCATGTGCCCCTGAGTGAATTGACAATTTCAGCCAAACCATCAAACAAAGCACATTTGAACTTCTTCTCTCAGGCTTTTTTTCCTACCTCCTGAGGAGCAAAACTACCTGGAATGGCTTGTTTAACCTCTCTTTGACCCGGAATCAAGCTTATAACGTACTGTTCTGCCCAGGAAATGACCTCACCATATATATTTCACCAGGCTGGGGTCAGAGTAGAAATTTCAGGCACTTTATTTGTCCTCTAGCAATTTCACAATCCATTCTCTTGGAATGATCTCGTTACTTTCCCAAAAGAAGATGTTAATTGCTGTTTTTCTTGACTTGCAGCGCAATCTCAAACACCCTCATCCCCATAATCTCTCTTTTCACCTCTCTGTGACCCGTGTGCGCTTTTGTGTGTGCAATGTCTGTTTGCTGATCATCCACATCTGTCGCTTCAGTCGCTCGAGTGGCTCAGTGTCAACACAGCATCACATAGGTGTCACACCAGACACACAAGCAAATACACACAGGTAAAGAGAGGTGGTGAGGTGCAGAGAGTTAAAAATCAGAGCACATATTCTCACTTTCTGTCATTTATTTTCTCTCCCTCCACACACACACACACACACACACACACACACACACACACACACACACACACACACACACACACAATCACTCCAACTTATTGTGTGTCTTCTCCACTTCTTTACACACACACGCACAAACATACTCTAGCGATCTTAACTTCAGAGTAAGGTCCCAGTTGGATTCCTGATCAGCAATGCCTCGGGCAGAGTTTGCAAACGCAAGCTGTGTGAATTACAATCTGTGCATGAGGTGGACATCAAAGCTTTGTCTCATCTTCTGTAAAGTCACATTCCTTGTAAACTCACCTGTAGTGTGATCAGTCAAGTGGTACAAGCACATACATCTTCAGCCTTTTTTGTCAGCACTTTGTGTCCTTTGCATGTCCATGTGGGAATAGGCTGACATTTTTGGTTTTAATTAAATTCAGCTCAGATGATTAGTGGGCCTGATGAGTCTGTGCTGAGCCTCTGTGCCCTGGTGTGTCCTCGTGACAGCTAATGCGCATGAAAAGCACAAACCTTTTTTTGTTGTGTCTGGGTTTCGGGACCAGAGGTGATGCATTTCATTCTTTCATACCATTACTGAAAGTGCTTCCGCAACCTGTGTGGCATAATTTAAGGAGACAGACAAACAAATGAAGACAAAGGGTTTGCCATGCTCTGAGCATTCAATCTTTCTAAGTGGCGTCGGGGCTTGCAACCAGCCTGTTTAATTATTCTGAAATTGAATTTGGGCCGGAGGATGACTCAAACCTGTGTCTTCATTAAAACGTGTTTAGGCTTCATTTGTTTTCATGCAGCATGCACTGCTCTGCTCATGTCTATGTTGCAACACCATTCCTTTTAGTGGCTGCATGCTTTATGACCTCAAGGAGGACATGTTTTGAACTTAAGTACAAAAGTATGGTAGTGTTTTCAATCTCTAAATCAATTACATAGTGGGGGTACGCAGGCAGATAAATAGATTTTTTAATTGAAATTCAAAACATATACAAGAATCTGCTGAAAGTGAATCTTGAATATTTATTGTGCTCATTTTGCAGAAAACAACTGTGTTGCTCTCCCTGTATAATGATCTTGCTGATTACTTATTCCTGTTTCACTTTATATCCAGTCAGTTGCTGCATGACTTTTATTCCTGCATCCCCCCCGAGAAACTCCAGAAACAGAAGGTGGCCTCCATGACTGAAATCGTCAGCAGCCAACTCTTCCAGAGACAAGGTGTGTCATTTTCTCAGCACTGAGCTACTGACCAGTAGTGGATTTAACGGCTGTGTGATGAACCAATTGCATATGTACCCAACAACTGCCGACCAACAACTAAAATCCTGTGGAGCATTAGTTGCTTCTCACTGAAAGGTTGAGATCACATTAAAAGCTCTATTATACAGTGAGTAATTCCCACCCAGCGACAGGACTGGGCAGACAGCTGTTTCACTGTACTTTATGACCAGAAAGGGAGTTGCTTTGCTTTAAAGGTTTTATCTTGATATGGCACAGTAGATAAAAGTGTGGTGCTAATACTGTAAGGGGTAATGTTCCTGTCCCTGTAGAGCAATCCAGTAAAGCACTCTGGATAAAAGCATCAGCCAAACGGTGAAAGGACATACTGGTGTTTATGCTTTCTGTTTGGTTTACTGGCACGTACACACACATCCAAGTCAAGTCAATTTAATTTACATTGAATGAACCTGACCAGAACCTTCACATCTTTTATCATAGTATTTACCCAATTTACCTTGTTGTTGTAAAAAGAAATTCTTAAAATTGTTTTCTATTGACATGAAGAAAACAAAATTAATGTTGATGCTGCAGCACACAATTCCCATACTGTTATGTTCACCTCCACTGACATTACAATCAGTTCAATGGACCGCAGTCAGATACCATCTTATTACAATCAGCACAAGTGGCGCCTAAAAATGTACTCCTCCAGCGACAGTAAAGGTCACTCTGAGTCACACTTGCTGAGATTAAACAGTCTTGAGGTTAACATAACATTGACCTAAGCAGATATTTGTTCGTCGCCGGCAGGTTTCTTTTGTCCTTGCGGCATTGACGTTACTCCTCCAGCCAGACTGAAAGTGTCCATGAACCTTATAAGCAAGCAGCAGATGAGTACACCGTTCACGCCTCAGTAGGTGTTGGTGGTGAATATAGAGAAAGATAAGTGTTATCCATATTAATGTCACGGGTAATACCTGCCCTCTGCCAAAGGAGGAGAAGTAATATCACCTAATGTTTGAAGAAGATAAGAGAGGTCTTTTCAGAACGCTGCAGTTTCATCGTCATTTATGTGTCACTGTGTGCCTATTCTCCTTTTGAGTGATTTTCACTAGATTGGGCATAATTGCCAGTGACACCTGAGTTTGTCTGTATCGTGCCTTTTAAAGTGCACTAGACGTCAATGATCACACACGCTGCACTAATCAGTCCACCCCCTACCTCTGTTCAGCTCTATTATGTTTGTCTAATTTGCTCGTGGTGGGCTGATAAGTGGTGGTTTCCCCTGCACAGGAACACACAGTGATGGATAGAGTGAGCTTATGTTGTGCTGCTGTATAATACAGACTCAATAAGGGGGCCCATAATCGGGCCTCTGCAGCGCAAACCAAAGAATTGAAAGTAGACTGTGAGTGATTGTGGTAGACCAAATTTGGTTCGAGACAGAAAATCGGTCTGGGTGGCACTGAGATGAGATTCATGCTGCGCTGTGCTAGACAGATTCAGTCACAACATGGGCATGGCCCCATGCATGCATGAATGCATTCTCATACGGAACCAGCAAACACATTTGTATGTATTTATTTCAGAGCGACTGATGACACCATATCTGGGTGTGAGTGTGTTTGTTCATGGGTGCATGCTAAATGTGTGTGTTTCCAGTGCCTTTAATGTTTTTTTTTGCCCTGTGCAGCAGTGGGTCCGTTCATTAGTCAACCACTGCCAGCCAAGTCAGTAGCCGGTCCAGGATACGGTCCTTTGGTATTGATCCCAGCTCAGATGATTGATTCCCCAGAGGGCGAGACGACAGGCTTGGCCCTCTGGCTGGCTGTCAACGTGCTCAGAGTCACACTCTGTCACCAGGGGAGGAAGAAGAGAGGGAGGAAAGCGATGAAAGTAACAGGAGAGCGAGCGATGGCGGCGACAGGTAGAGGGAAAAAATCAAAGGAATGTAGGGCATCCCGCCAAAAAGCTATATATCAATTTTTGAAAAGAAAGACCTCTGAATTATCAGTCAATATGTGAACAACGGATGACTGTTATGCCACTATTTTGAAAGCAAGAATTTTAAAATTACTTTTAGCTCAATTTGTAGCTTGTAAAGTGTTGCAAAAATGAAGAAGATGGAGATAAAAACAGAGGAGAAAAGGATGGAAAAGAGAAAAAAGTTGCAAAGTAGTGAGACAGAAGAGAGGACATGGGGAGCCAAACAAGAAGGAACTGAGACCCGGAAGAGACGAAAGAGGCACGACATGATAATTGTTAGAGGTGGGGCAGAGGCAATGGAAAATATAAAGGGATGGGAAAGATGGATGACAGGGGTTTGTGAAAGAGACAAAAGCTGTTTGAAAAAGAAGGAACTAGGGATTTGAGAGGGATAAAAAGGGAAGAGGTAACAGGTGGATGAGGATGCTGAGAGAAAACTAAATAGCTTGGGGAGAGTGTGTGAGAGCAAGAGAGAGACTGGCCTTGTTTTGCTATTTAACAGCCCAGAAGTGATTAAAGTTTAAGGCCTGCTCACACTCCATCTATCAGCAAACCTGCATGCTGTTGGTCAGCAACACTAGCACCCCCATGTTCTCCTCTCTCCACCCTCTGGTATGGTGCTTATTTATTTATTCATTCGTTTAAACATGGGTCCATCCCATCTCAATCCCTGCCTCACCAAATGAGGGCTGACAGTCAGTCTAATTGAGATGCATTTTAGCATTGGGATGCTAATCAGAGGGCTTGTATGCTAGGGTGCCATCCGCCCAGGAGGCTGAAATATGCAGCAGAGTTAAATTATATATTTATAATAGCTAATGGCCCCTGGTGTCCTATCACTGCACTGCAATACATATTTAATAACTACTACCTGTCTGTCTGACTGTCTGTCTGAGCGAGCCTGCCAAGCTCAGCCTCCAGGGAAAAATGTCAAGCCACTGACAGTGTAGGAGAGCTTAGATGATGGAAGGGGAGGACGTGTGTGTGTGTGTGTGTGTGTGTTGTGGCATTCTTATTACATATTGGGGACCTTTTCCAGTTTACAACCTTGTTGGGACCAGTAGGCCTCCCGGGGACCAAAGACTGGTTCAGTGAGGTTTAGTTTAGGGTTAGGCATGAATTTTTTATGGTTCAGGATGGAGTTAGGATTTGGGTTAGGCTGTTCACAATGAATGGAAATCAATGTAAAGTCCTAACAAGGTGTGTGCTTATGTATGTATGTATGTATGTATGTATGTATGTATGTATGTATGTATGTATGTATGTGTAAGAGGCGATCACAAACTTGCTCATGACAGAAAGTGAGAATGAATGAACCTAGGAATCATTACTTGTCAGCATCTCTCCCTTAAACAATGATTCGATACATATCTAGATACATGGGCTAAGATACGATTCAGGTACGATACGGTACAGTTCTTTGTTTCATGTAGAAATTAATTTTCTATTGAAGTAGAATTGCTTGCCTTCAAATAGATATTTCATAAGATCAGGGACGACCAGGCAATTGATTATTGATATCTTTATCTTAGTCTGCTTTGAGCAGGGTCTCTCTGAACTGATTCAGTCTGCTTTGGACCTCTCTGAACTGAGTGTCCCTGACTGCACCCATAGTTGTTACTGTATATACACAATCCTGTTAATTATTTGTCTTTTAGATACAAAAAACAGATAGAAAAAAATAAAGATAGAAAAATTGAGGTGATAATAGGATTATAAATGTACTAAGTGCAATGCAACCAGAACAGATTTTAACCATTCCTTGTTTTCTAATCTCTTTTTTATTCACTGGAGGTGCATTATGAGCAGCACATTTGCGTACACTTCACCGTTTTTCCTCACACACTGCTAAAGAATGTGATGTCCTCATTGCAAAAGGACATTGTTTACTGCAAACAAGCTTGGTCAGCATCCTTTTTATGCAGGAAGCACCAGAATTTGTAGGTGTATGGGGACTAAAATCTGGATTAGAAAGGTTTGAATCCGCTCCTTTTTAACATTCACATTCACTGTCAATAAGTCATTTGATCCGTTTTTTTTACTCCATAAAATTTCAGGGGAAAAAAACAACACTTTCTTTGACACTTCCACAACCCAAAGATGTTCAGTTTACACCATAAAGGACTGAAGAAGTCAGAATATATTCTCATTTGAGAAGCTGAAATGAAAGATTGTGTGATGTGCGATTGTGCAATTAATTGTGTAAAAATAACTGACAATAGTTTAGTATAATAGTAGACAACTAATCAAATAATCAACTACTCATGACAGCTTGAGTAAGACTATTGTATACTTATATATAAGATTTAATTGTTGTTGCCATTATTCAGTAACACAGCAGTTGCTATTTTTAGTCATGAGGTTTCTCCCAACTCTGGTCTGAAATTAATATGTGTGTGTATGTGTGTGTGTGTGTGTGTGTGTGTGTGTGTGTGTTTGTGCGTCCAATTTCCTGTCCATGTGCTTGGCTTCCTCATGACTGGTTGCATCCATGGGCAGCCTTTGAAGGGATTGGATTTTTTATTTTTTTTTCTTGCTTAAAAATACTCTGATTTATTCAGCATACGCTCCTGGGATTAAGGATCTTGGCAAGCGCACACTGTATACACACACAAACACACACAATGCACCCATATGGGGGGTGGCAGTCATGCACAGACACACATGTGTGTTCTGTCATACGGGTTAATCTGGTTTTGAGACAAAATTAAATTTACAAGGCGCATTATGGCTCAATTTAGGCAAATTATAATGCTGTCAGGCGATCACTGTGACAGATTGAGAGCATCAACACTGATAAAGGGGGAAAACGCCGGGAGATCAGGGAGAGCAAAGGGCAGAGGGACAGAGGGATGAGTCTGTCATTTTGTTTGCCCACTCATTTCCCAAAGCTGGTCAAAGTCCCTGATTCAATCCACTAGCCCTCTGTATTTTCTCAGCCAGTCTGCCATTTCCCCTCCTCCATCTGTGCAGCTGGAGAAAAGACTGCAATCATGTCACTCGTCATGTATATAAAACAGATTAAGGGAAACACAGATGTTTTAGTCTCTTCCTGGTCTTTGATGCTCTTGCAAGATTTATTGTTCCAGCTAAGTACCTCTATAACACGACGTAAAAAAACCCAACTCAAAATCCGAAAGAATGCCTGTGCAGTGAGCAGTTTTCATATCAATCCTTATGAACAACAGCGATCTCATTACCTAAATTGCTTACGTTTTACCGCAGCGCATTATACAGCATTGTTGACGTTGTTCACACCCATGTCCATATTTCCCCCTGCTGTGATTACTTAACAGATTCATGTCAGTGGTTTATGAATATGGACGATTGATGTGCTGTACATTTATTATCGTCAGGATTTAATCAGTGCTGAGTGATCTCAGTTGTCCCCACATTCTCCACCAATGAGTATTAGTGACAGGTCACTTTGGGCCCCAAGATTTTCTACATTTCACTTCCAAGGGAGCTTAAGATGACAAACATATCATCAAGTAACCAATTAACGGATGAACGTCCTTCCTCCATATGGTCTGAATCGTTATTAGGCCATGTTAGTATCTCACTAACTCCTGTGAAAATGTTTTTATAGTGTTAAGATGGTGTGTGATATATGTGTGCCCAGGGGGTCAGCAAGCGTTTGCATTCGCCATAAGGGACATGCGTTTATTGTTATGTATTTCTTTTGCCCTTCCTCAAAGGAGCTGGTTAAGTTGTAATTTCAAAGCTGTCAGCTTTACTGCTGCACAGGGTGTGTGAGTGTGTGGTAACAGGTTGCTTGGTGGTCCATCAAGCCCCTATGTGCCTGTATGCTATCCTTATACACATATTAAGGAGACAGACATGTGAAACATAAAAAACCTTATATAGCTGCTGTGTCTCTTCAGGCTGGATCTTAAGTGCTTCTCTTTGTCCTTCTTCTTCTTTATCTTCTTTCTCTCTTCTTTATCTACTTCTTTTTCCACTTCTTTTTCCTCCTCCCTCTTCTCTGGGGCGGATGTGGCTTAGGGGTAGAGCCAGCATCTTGTCGTTGGAAGGTTGCTGGTTCGATTCCCCTCGTCTGCATGTCAAAGTGTCCTTGAAAGATACTGAACCCCAAACTGCTTCTGATGTGCAGGTAGGCACCTTGCATGGCAGCCAGCGCCATCAGTGTATGAATGTATGTGTGAATTCCCTTAAGTCGCTTTGGACAAAAGCGTCTGCTAAATGTAAATGTCCTCTAATCTCTCCTTTTCTCCTTTCTAACCTCCTGCTGTGTCCTAATAAATTATTTCATGCAATGTTACATTACATTAGCTTTTATTAGATCACATTAAAGTTCACGTCACGGCTTACAGTAACTGAAATTGAGATCACGCTCGCAAACACCCAGCAAAAACAGTCTGCTCTACCTGTCAAACAATTATGAATATAAATTGGGTCCAGGAAATGGTGTGTGTGCATTTGTCTGTATGTTAATGTGTGTTTAGGTGTTTGACAGAGGAGCAGAGGAGCCAAATTATTTTTGACTGTTGTACAGGCTGACCCAAAATATCCCAGCTTCCCCGTCGAGCTGTTGGTCGGTTCATTCCACAAGGTTAATGAAAGAGGAAGAGAGAGAGACGTAGTTTCTGTCATTCATTCAGAGTCTGCAGAGATTGCAGTTTGGGACGTTGTGGATGTAAAAGAGGGATGGATGAGACTAATGGAGCAAAGTGAATGGAGTTTAATCATTTTGGGAAATGCCTCTGTCTCACACTCTTCTTCCCTCTCATTTATATTCTGACCCATGCTTGTGTCTCTGGGTTGATCTCGATGGGAACTGAATGCAGACAAGGACAGTAGACGGACACAACGGTCATTGTATCAGCACACCTGCCCATTAATTCATTTCGTACAGATGTGAGACAGCTTGTTGCTGTCAATAGCCAGCTCTCCACTGCAGAACGAGGTGTCAGGTTACGGCAAAATAACATTTCTGTGACTCTGTGGAGCTTAATGATCCCTGTTGGGACGTCAGGTCATTATACACCAGCAGCGATAACAGTGGAGTGGATGGCATTGAATATGATGACAAACGATTTCAACACGTCACTAAATTGGAGATAATATAAAGAATAAGTGGATAAAGATTTACAGATCAAGTGTATGTATCTCAATCGAGCTCGTCCTGCTATCCAATCTGAACAAATACAAAAAACTGAAATCAGATATAGGCTTAACCAGAGCCTGGAGCCTTGTGACATATTACCCAACTATTAGAGGACACTGGGAATAAGCCTGCCCATCAGTCAAAGCAGTGAGATGGTTTGCCGCGAGGCATTAATCTACCATTGATCTGCCTCGGTTAAATTGATCTAAAACATTGTTGCTACCAACACACTAATTGGTCAATCAATTTAATGGTCATATGGAAGACGGGGCAGAGCAGGAAGACAGAGATGAGGGCTGGCAATTAGTGGGCGGCTCACAGACAGCGACTAAGACAGGTGGAAAGACTGAGAAAGATCATTTACATGCCGTTTGAAGCCCAGGGTGAAATAAATAAAAGCTGCACCTCGAAGCAGAACTCTAGGGGATTACTGGAGCAGTAACAACAACAATAACTCGTATTTGTTGTCCTTCCAACAAATCTTTGTTTTTAGTGGTAAATATGAAAAACGGTTCTGTCTGGACAAATGAGCAAATATTAACACATACAGACAGGTGATGGCTTAAAGCAAGAACCTGGTATTAATTTTGTTTCACCTACAGACTAGTACACTATCTTAAGAATCTTGAAAAGCGTCTTTGGGTCCTTTTAGAAAATGTGCGGGTTATTTTAGAGGTTTAATAAGTCATAGAGGAGGTTCCAGAATACCTAGTAGATTTTTGGGATACTTTTTGTCACAGATGAATTCAAGGTATGTTTTAGGAAGGTCGAGTGTCCACAGAGCAGGTCATATCATACTTAAATAGTTTTAGCCCGTTAATGGCCACTGAGAAGGACTTAGGAGTCATTTTGGAGATTTTAGTGGCTCCAAAGGTTGTCATGGTTGACAAGGTTCTGTAGCAGGTTATTTGGGTTATTAAATATATTCTAGTGATCAGTAAAGAGTTTCTATAGTGCACACAAGTACACACCTCTTAACAAGTGTAAACGACCACTGAGATTCATTGTAATTTGATCCGTCACACCACTGGACCAGGTGGTCAGGGACACATTTGACCCTGACAAGGACGTCATCAATGCAGGACATGTTGTTATAGTGACAGGACACCAACTGACGTTTGAAACAACAAGAAGCCACACCATGCAGAATGGTCTGTCTCATTTCCTTTTGATTCACTGTAATGTAAATTACGTATTTTGGCCCTCTTACGAGCCAAGGTAAGCAGCAGATGTTTATGAATACACTGTCTGTCTCAGTTGATTTAATCTTTTAACCAGAAATCGCAATATCCCCAGACTCTGTTAAAAATTGCTCAATTTTAAGGGATGAGAGTTGAGCAAGGAGAGAATGATAAAACTTTGCAACACATTGACAACAAATTCAAAAACATATCTGCCTTATCTAAATTATGCATTAAATGCAAAACATAAAGTTGTTTCCTTCTGCTTAAAAATGGTTTACAAATAAATTCAGCAGTCGCTAATTTAGGCTACATGTTTGCCACCTGTGGAAAAAGTCCTCCCTTAAAAATTTCTTTTTGAGTTTGGAGAAATACAGTACGCTTTGTGAAACAGTGTCGATGACAAATTCTTAACAATTGTTTTTATCGTCTTGCAAATTCGGTATATGTAATACATGAAGTTATTGAGATGCATGTTGAGAAGCATGCCAGGTGTGAACTGACAGACTTAGAGCTGTCGACGCATGTTAATTCCGGATGTAAAAACATCGAAGAGTGTTGATACAGTTGAGACAGTTCTTGGGGTCCTCAAGGAGGTTCCAGTGGAGTTCCAGAGGTTGTACTGGTCTTTAAGGAGGTTCTCTTGGGGATTCTAGGGGTCCTGTAGGTAATTGAACAGTGTTCTTCAGTAACAAGCAGTACTGAAGCTGATCCAGGGGTTTGTCACACATTTATATTATGCTATATTGTTCTTAATTTCTTCTTATTATTATTCTTGTTTTGTGTGTTTGAATGTATAGTTGGGAGAAAATAGAGTGAAATATAATTAAACTCAAGACAGCAACCTTTGCTGTGAATGTGTTTACTTTGTTTTGCTGACTTTATTTGTTATGTGCTGAGTCTAATCAGCATCATAGCAAATATCACAGTGAAAAATGCCCTTTCAGGCATCATATCCGCTGTATATCACCGTTCTGTAGTTCCCTCTATCATCTGTAAGTTACCTGGCTACACTTTCGGGAGAGTACTCATTCACACAGGCAGGACAATTTTATGTATTTCTATGAAAAAAATATTACACCAGTAAACCATTTTGTGACAGCTTTCTTGCTTTTACAAATCACGTGTGTCAAAATATGTTTTACCACCACTCCAAATTGCACCGGCAATTTAAACGAAAGAGAGAGAAGTGTGGACAGACCAACACAACCTAAACAGGAACAGAGGTAATGCGGGGCTTTAAATTTCTAATGGGGCTTAAAGATGGAACAAGGGGAAAAAGTGAGGAAAGGGGGAGGAAGACAAATGAAGGATGGAGACAGGGTGGATTCAGGGAGACACCCACAGTGACACAGAGAGATGAAAAACCTGCTGAGAGAGACATTTAGTCATCACCAAGCGGGACGACAGTTGGCGTGGACCCAACCCCCTCTCAACTCAGAAGATTTACTCGTCGCTGCGTCTCCAAACCTCATTATCATCTTTTCTATCACTCTATCATCGGAAAGCGAGGCACGACAACCGAACGGAGGGAAGAGAGGGAAGGACGGAGAGAAAGGGGTAGACACCTCTGATTTACATGCCTCTTAGAAACTGAGATTGCATCTCATTAGCATGTGCCATAGTTTATTGTGTTTGGCTGTCAAAGGGAAAAATGGAGCAGAAAAAGGATGAGCTGGCTGCTGAGCCATCAAAGCTGCGCTCTGTGTGGTGGCTTGCCAGCAGTGGTGGCTGTCTGCTCGCACAAACTTGGTAACCCAAACGCATAACCATGCTCTGACACAGGCATAAAGAGATCCCAGCTCTTACACATAGAATAGCGATGAAGCACCAAAAATCGGACACAAAAAGGACAATTCACGCTTGGGCACACCGACACACATTGGTATTAGTAATCAGAGGGAGATTACAGCTTGAATAAATATACATTTCCAATTGAATATAGATGAGTACTTGAAGCTCTGTCAGTGTGCGGTCTGGATATGTTGCGTGTGAGCACCTGTGTGTATTTCTGCTTCTTTGAACAAGTGTGTATATCCGCACACTGTGAAAGCGGGATGAGAAAAAGTTAAAATGCATCCCGATGTTTGCCCCGAGACCTCGATTTCCATTTGTCTGTCAGTGCCTGTTGGCCAATCCCTCTTCCACAGCATGACTGAATTGATTTACTGCATTGTTGCACCGCAGGCTAAAACAGATAACATGCTACCACTGTAAATCACACAGGCGCATGGAATATAGAAATCATGGGTATGCAGAGGAAGTTTGACCATTGGTGGGTCAAGTGGACGTCAAACGAAAATATTGTTTTTTTTGTTTTGTTTTTTAAGTCTATCAAGGAGGTTATGTTTTCACCTGTGTTCAATTATTAGTTGGTTTGTTTGTCAGCAGGTTTACACAAAAATAGTACTGAGTGGATTTTTACAAAACTTGGATGGAGGATGGGTCGTGGCCCACAAAAGAAGAATTTTTTCTCACTTTCTTCAGTATTTCTCTCTCTTTCTTTACCTTTTGCAAAACTGCTCTACCTCTTCATCTCCCCTGCCACTAACCCCCCTCAGCCTCCGGTTGAGCCTTTCAGGCAGCATCTCTTTTTGGCTGCTTCCTTACAAAGCTAGCCACTAGCAAGCTCCACCAGAAAGATCCCTGCAAAAATGGTTTAAGGTTATAGGATTAGAGCCAAAACTGGGGCTAAGACTCTAGCAATCCTAGGATTGTTTGCCGGATTTGTATACAGCCCGAACGGAAGTTCTGTTTGAGAGGTGCAAACACCTGAACTTTATTGTTCTATTCTCAGTGAGAAGACAGAAGCTTGTGACAACACAAAGACTGTGATTGGTTTGATCGATAAATAGTCAGCAGATTTCTGATGCAATTCTAAGAATTTGTGGTGAAATCTGAGTTGGAGAAGCAGAATGGTGACTGATAGGACAGTCTGTTGATGTGACAGAAATGAGACTCGAAAGTGGAGGTGTAAAAGGGCACATCGAGGGGTCACCGGAGAGAGGGAAACAAGATCGACAACAGCAGTCAAAAGACTGAGATGGTGAAGACTGATATTGGAAAATGGAAATAACAGATAAAGAAATTGAGGCTCACTCAAGAGGGAAAGCGAGCCACCAGGAACAACAAGACGAGGCTGGCAGAAGCACATTGAAAACTACATTTGCAAGTTCTTTGCATTTAAGGAATCTGATCTTGCCAAGGGAATGAATTGCATTTAGTCAGCAAGCGACTGTTTGTCACAGTAACAATGAAAGCTCAAATGAGGGCAAATTTGTAGTGTTGGTTAAACTTCTTCGCCAATATGACAGTACTATTAAGGTTTATTTTGACTGTTTTCTTTGTCAAGAAATGAAATCCCAGGGGGTTTCCACAGTGTCTGATTACACTTTTGAGGTCGGCTTGCTGGCTTATTTTGTACTTAAAGAAGTAGAGACCTTACTCATTAGTGTTCAAGTTTTTTCTTGCACATCCCTCTGTTGGGACACTATATTTCTTAACAGAGAATGTGTATGGTCAGCCACAGTGCAGCATCCAGGTGCAAGAGTGACTTGAAATGGCAATCATTTCAAATGCCCTTTGAAAGGATAACCTAGACGCAGGAGCTGCGCAGCAGTGTAGCTGCTGTTCTTACAAGACTGAAAGCCCAGAGGACCACAGGGCTGTTCAAAGAAGTCTTGGATAATGCCACCATTCTGGCTGAAGCAGCAGATATTTACATCCTGATGTTATTCTAGGCCAGGCTAGGTGCTGAGAAAAAAAACCTGCAAAGTTAAAGGTTCTGCATCATTGAGTGAGTCTCATCAGCCTCAGAGTCTAAAGGAGCATTATCAAAGCAGCCTGTACTTTATCATTTTTCATGCTTATATTAAGGAGCTCCAAAGGTGTTTTGAAGGGAAGGAGAACTTAAATAAAATCAGACAATACACACCCTCATAGATCTGTCAGAGCAGGATGTGGAAGATGAGCAAGCTATTAAGGGGTTCATGGACAGGTTTTGTGAATTTGAAGATGAAAAGCAGCTGCTGACTGAGCTAAAGGTGTTTTCCTCTGCAAACAAAAACTCAGAGATGAGTGCAGGTTATAGAGAGAGTGCTCAAAAGATATGAGACTGGCTGTTTTTCCATCAGTATTCAAACTGCTGAAAATAAATACTATCAGTGTCTGCAGGCCCTGTAGAAAGGTGAAAGTATGCATCTGACATGACTGTTGATGAAAGTTTTAATTTTTTAGAAAATAACTAACAAAATATGAAATTAAATTAAGTTACAGTTCCTGGATTGAGTTTTTTGTCCAAAAACTCTCTATTATGTCTTTTTTTTTTCCTTTTCCTTTTCCTTTCTCTTTTACAAAAAACCACAGCTTGTCAAATTCTACCACTCATTCTCCAATGTGAAATCATTGCAGGAAGGGGTTTTTGTGTGCATAAAAGCAATACTCTTAATAGCCATGAATTTCCATCAGCATAATTAGAAAAAGTCTCATTAGAAAAAGCTAATTTTAAATTTTGAAGTTCTGACAAAGCAAACATTTACATTGCTTGTCCACTCTTAGAGAAGTGGAAGCAGTTTTCTCCTCCTCCATCTCAAAGGTTTCCTACATTGTTCCTTTCCATTTTTCTCTTGCAGATTGCCAAAACGACTGGTTGTGTTTCTTCTCCTTCACTTTATTGCTGATTGGCAAGCAACTGGTTTTGTTTCCTGTTTGTGATTTATTCTACTTGCTGCCAAACCAGCTGATGGACTGGGCGCCCAATTCACATTTGTGAAGTATGCTTTATATTCGCAATGATGGAAACACAGCTATTGGGACAAACTACTCAGTGTGCAGTAATGTTATGCATAGGGCTTCCGTAAATGTATTCTCCCATCTTCCTGCAAATACACATAAGGTCAAGGTAAGCATACACCTTGAAACTTGTCAA
Organism: Diplodus sargus; assembly: GCA_903131615.1. Taxonomy (NCBI): domain Eukaryota; kingdom Metazoa; phylum Chordata; class Actinopteri; order Spariformes; family Sparidae; genus Diplodus; species Diplodus sargus. Next base: position 1,912,520 of record CAEMYA010001339.1, read on the forward strand.
TGCAGTTATTTTTTCATTATGCCTGGCTCCTGACACCATTAAAACAAAAAAGCACACAGTGTATAACACAACAAGATACCCTTTCAACCCCTCCCACCTGCTCTCTGTTTCACTTTCCCTCCCCACAACATGTTACACCTAAAAATATTGGCTGGGTTTGTTTCTCAGATCAATAGAAATAAAGACGCAGGTGGCTTTGGGGTCATTTCACCGGGGAATGGAGTTCTCCATTGGTTTAATGGCACATCCAGCCGTCGGAAGGCAGATGGATTAATTCCTCGAGCTCGCACACACAACAATACTGCCATAAAACACCCATTGTTTTCTCTATGTGAAAGGACAAAGGATGATGAGTTTCTGCTCTGATGGATTAAACAGATTTAGCAGGGTTTCTGCTCAAACACAAAGCTGGCACCATCGACTACACTATCCTGTATCTTTTTAAAGGGCACATACGGGAGGCCTCACACACTTTCATTCACAAAAAGGGCAGTTTTATTGAACACTATACATTATTCAATATGTTAAACAAATTGAGATACTACATTTGTCATCCAATCTTTCCCAGTGTCTCACCTAAACCTCCCCGTTCTCATATTGGATTTGCTCCACCTGTCTAGGCCCCTCCCCCTCCCGTCTCCTCCCCCCACTTCTCTGAGTCATCGAGGGCAGTCAGTGACTCATGCCTTTGCCCCTCTCTGCATGTTTGTGTGATGGAGCGAGTGTTGTGATGAGGGTCCACTCAGCGGGCGTACGGGCTTGGCTCAGTTTATAATGAAACTAACGAGCGTCAGCCCAAATGAGCTTTTAATGGGCTCCGTCTACCTGCGGCTACAAAAGAGAGGTGGGATGAGGGATGCATGAGGGGGGGAGACGGAGAAAGACGAAGACAAGGCAGGGAGAGGTCGTAGACGAGTAGAAGAGATTCAAAGGATCAGTAATCAGAGGATTTATTGTCACCTTGGACTGTGACGGCCTGGGATCTAAACAGTACCAGAGGAGAATTTTAGTGAGACGGCCTCCTTAAAAATCCTTTGAACCGTCTGTGCTGAGTGAAATTACCTCATTCTTATCATTACCTTATAAGATGTCAAATTTATTGCCTAAAAAAAAAATTAGAAGCCTGGTTTTGCATCAACACATTTTCAGTAAAAGCTCAGAAAGACATTTAAAATAACACATCAGCCATTTCACTAAGAAGATAAAGGTTTAAAGTCCCCATGGATCCGGGTTTGGCTCCTGGCAACGTGGAGCAGAGTCAGCAAGGACTGCTTACCAACCTAATGGCCGCTATCTACATTTAGCAGCAGCGAGCGCTAACTTAAGCAGCAAAGCTACCAGTATCAGTCTACCATAGATCACCTCAGTACTCCCACTGGCCTCCGTTGTTGTTCTCAGAGGCTGCGTATGGCGCTGGTCCAGAGCTGTTCATCAAGAAGCTGCTGGTTATCAGTGTGTTTGTTAGCTCGACTTGTTGCTAAAGTAACTGCTATCAGTCCTGACTGTTCCAGACAGAGCAACCCGCGGGGAGCAGAGTGACAACCAGAATGAAACATTCCATAAAACATGACACAGTTTCTGCCAAATCAGTGAATCAAGTTATATAGTTGTGTTTTTGTAAAGTAATCAGGGAGGTCCAGTCCTCTAGAGACGTTTTTCTTTATAGACATCCCATGGTAATGTCATTAAACAAAGAAAGCTTTTAATGGACAAAAAATTGATATACACCCCAGGGTGCAGGATGAGTCATCAACGCATTTAATGATTTTCCAGGAGGTTGCAAAATCTTGAATATAATTATGAATACCTACAAAATGGCTTATTTTGCTGCTTCATGCCCTGATCCTGGTGAAGATGTCACATGTGGAGAAAAGCAAATGTGACAAAACCACTTAAATAGCGATTTTGACTTCATGGGAACTTTAACCTTGCAGCTTTTCAGCCTTGTGCAAAGCTAAAGCTCTCTCTTTATGTTAGTGTGGCCTGAAGATAAACTTAAATTATGTTAAGTTTGAAGTAGCATTATTTTGTTGGCAGCTGAAGGCAAGGGCTGCTTTTAAAAGTCTTCCTTCTTGCTGCATTAAACATATTGTGGGACATCAAATAAACACATTCATCAGTCTGAAAGCTTGAGAGAGAGTGAAGAAATAATCCAGCCTAACTCGACGCCTCATACATATCCTTGAATTTACTGTGCCGATACTTCTTTTTCCATCTGAAGTACTTTCCCTACTTCAGCCTCTTAATGATTTCCTGTGATTCCTAGAGTGACTTTGGGCAACCCCCAAAGAAGCGCTGTGACCATTTAACATCCATAAAGAATTAATAGAGTGGTTGAGCAGAGGGGGGTAAGCAGTATAAGAATATAACAGATCCCTGCATGTACAGAAGCTTTAACTATACTTTAACATTAATCAAATTGTTTCCTCACTTTGCTGCCCTTCACTTTGACTGACTGATGATCCGTTGCATGTGTGACCAAATTAACACGTGAATTAACCAAAAGATTAGGATTAATCAGAGAGATGGGGAAGAGAAAACGTGCCAGGCCGCTGTGATGGATGTGTTGACTGTGCGGCTGACAGAGCAGCAGACATGTATGGAACTGTAAATAGACACTTGATTGATATGCAGTCCGGCGTTAGGGTTGAATCTCTTTTCAGGGTGCCGCAACATCATTACTCAAAACTGTGTGGGCACAGCTGTCTCCACAGGTGCCGCACCAATTGATGTGAGAGTCCAGGCTTCGGGTTCTGAAGGGTTGTTTGCAGAGAGGTGTCATATTAAAGCAAACCTGGTTTGTTTGATGTTGATGTTTTATGTGACTGCTGATGGTTGTATTTAAACTTCTTAAATCGCTCTTATTTTTAACCGCTTTCCCAAAAAGAAGTGAATAAAACATCATTCTTGCAAACACGCTATCACTGTCCAATTTTCGTACCGCCTGCGAGCCTTATGGTGCAGAAAAATATTCTGCACTGGTTTTGTGTCTTTTATTATTGTGCTTCTGCTTATTGAACCATGTGTGTTTTTTTTTTTTCAGAGTGCCGTGATGTGTTGTTACCCATGATGCTGCGGGAGCTGAGCGGGGCGCTGGCCAGTATGGCTGACGGGCCTCACGATGAAAGGAGAAATAGTTTAGAGCTGCTCAACAACATCCTGGAGGTCCTCAGCAGAGACAGTGTGGTGAGACACACAGCAAAGAACACACACTGTCATGTTTACACATGTATAAGACTGCATTCTAGGTGTTTGTTTTCGAAGTCGACATGTGGTCAAATCGAGAGAATATATAGACGATCCAGTTGCTTAGGCCATATTTGTGTGTGGTAACACTGCGTGAGGGGGAGACACCACAGGTGAAAATCATCATTTCCTCACACACTGGTAAACGTTTCTTTAAGAGTAAAAACATACACATTTAGATTTTTTTTTTAGTTCAGATTTCTGTTCTGGAAAGTTCTGAATAATATAGGTATATAGACCTAGACAATCTGCTTTGCATATTTGAACATATTTAAACACCCTCAGAATGAGTTTTCTTTGTTGTTTTTTTTAATCTAAACCAGAAATATCCACTTCAGTAGCATCTACTGTACATACACCAAATCTTCCATCTTTGTTTTAGGTTTTTGCAGAGGGCTTGGTCATTTATCACTCACAGCTTGCTTACAGCTTAAGCTCTTAAATGTATTTTTTATTTTAGTTTCTATCTGCTCCAGAGCCTGAGAAATAAAGGTTTAAGTGAACGTTGACAGTTCTGTCAAGTTTGTCCTCAGGTGCCTCAGGTTTTCAGAATGCATTTTTAATGGGTGCCTTAGGTCTTAAACGCCTGTAGCGTCTCCTCGTCTTGTGATAACACACGTGTTTTTGACTCAAGGGCAGCAAGTTCCAAGCTGTAGCACATACAGTAGCATGACAAACTGCTTCTATTGAGCCGAGAGGCAAGCTCTCATGTCTTTCTCTCTTTCCATACAGCCTCTACATGTTTTTTTTTTTTTTTTTTTTTAATGTTGCTTTGCCCAGTATATAAAAATAAGTCCCAATCATCCGAAGCTCCCCACAGTATCTGTATAGCTGACTGGTTGCATAATCAAATGTCAGCCAGGAACAAAAGCCAGAGTGGTCACTTGAGATACACTCACTCACCCAGGAACAAGAGGCAAAAGCACCACTTTAGACTATAGCTAGACACAATCTGTGCAATTCAAAAGATGAGCAGGTCTGGAAGAAATAAAAAGAGCAAAAAAACAAAACACTAGCTGCTTCCAGCATAGGCAGACCAATCAGCCGAGACTGAACTGTCGAGTATAATTTGCTCTGAAATACAATACCACCCTCTTACAAAGCATTATTGTTTGGAAAAAGGTTACATCAAATTATCCATTCAGTGAAGTAGAAGACACTTCCTTTATCTTTTTAGCATCGCTGGGTGAATTTGAACTACCCCTGAGCTCTGCACCACCCCGGTGAAATGTGTCTACTGAAGAGCACAGTAAATAGCCACGAGCCGTTTCGTCCGCAATCATACAGCCGTGCAATGAAGCGGGCCTTGGCCAATTAGAGTCTAATTGATTTTGTTTCACGCATGTTGCCGCATGTTGGTCCGTTGAAACAAAATCCAGTTAGCTCCTGAACTAAACGGCTTTAATACGCAGAACAACCGCGTGACCAGTATGGAGCCGAGGCCTGTTTAATTGCTCCTGCAAGTTGTTGACAGCCTGCTGAGTCTTTGAAATGAAAGGTATGTGTTTATTTTTTCCCGGCTCTATTTATTTGGATAACACTAATGAAGCTTGAGCCGAGAGAAGAGAGACAGTGAGAGAAGGCAGAGATGTAATGAATGGAGTAGAGCGAATTTGATGAGATGAATTTGCGTCGGTTGAGGTGTAAAAAAACAAAAGCAGGTGGAGGCAGAGTGTCAAAGGGACATGACGGGTACAAATACAATCATGTGTAGACTTAAAAAACTAGTCATTCTCAGCATCATAGAGGTTTTCTATCACAGTTTATGAGGAAAAAGGTCTTCTGTCAGTATTCTCCACGGAAATCTACACACACACGCAAACACGCCGTGTATGATGTGTGGTTCTTGAACTAAACATTAAAGACGCTGCTGGAGTAAGTGCTGCCTCTGATATTTCATTCTTAATATTCATGTTCCTTTTCAAGTACAAACATTGCAGCAAAGTAAAAAGAACACCCACACACACTCACACTCGCAAGCGCGCGCACACACACGCACACACAAAAACACGTATCCGACCTTTTCAAGCATAGTTAAACAAGAACCTTGACCGCACCACCACATGGTTCCTGGATTCCAGACACTGTTGTTTGCCAATGAAAAGCTCGTCACACACACCGGCGTGTTACTTGTCCCAAAAAAAGGTAACCTATGAGGGATTAGTCTTTGAAACTGATAGGGATAAAATGAACGAGAGCAGAGAAGATAGATAAAAAAATTGCCATTGCTGTGCAGGGAGGATGATTGAATGGAAAAGCGGTACAGAGAGTGAACAGCTAAACAGAAGGAGGTGAAAATGTCTGTTTCATAGACAATATGGCGGAGGGATTTTACAGGAAAACATTACAGGGAGCTGGAGGGATGACAGTGTGAAATTGGAAGAGGGGAGCGGTGAAACAGATGGAGGTAAAACAACAGAAGTAGAGGAAGAACTGCGATGGGAGACAATTTGACCTCCTCGCCCTCCGCCTCTTATCCGCTCCTTCCTCTCTCCTTTGTTTTCCAGCCCTCATCTCTCTTTTCCTCAATCTGGGTGGTACCTGATTAAGTTGTCACACCACAGATGCTTCCAAACGAGAGAGAGATACAGAAGAAGAGAGAGGCAGGATGGAAGAAAGATAGACAGATGCTCGAGACTGTGGGAGAGTTTGTGTTGAATTTATAAGTAGCTCTGTGTAACGTTTGTGTGTATGTGATAAAGGGATGATGCTAACAGAGAAAGACAGGAAGACATGGCTCACCAGAGCTTTCTCCCTTTATTCTCTCCCCCTAGCCCCAAAACATTGTTTTCTGCTTTTTTCTTTTTCATATCGTCTTGCCAGTAGAGATGATAAACCAGTCTGGCTACAGTTTGGAATAAATGAGTATCGACTTCCACGTGTTTGTTTTCGGCAGGAGAGAGAGAGAGAGAGCACAATGTGTCTCATCTCTCATCTTCCGGCTGTATGAGAAACTCTTTCCAGGAGACCAAAATACCTACAGTGAGCCAGAGAGATTTAGGCTTATTTAGGATCAACAGCTGCGCCTCAACCTCCCTATTTGTGTGTGTAGGTGTGTGTGTGTGTGTGAGTTTGAATGAGTCTCAAATGTAAATGGGATGCCAGATGACATGCACGCACTTACAGTTGCGTTTATCTTTTCTATGCCCCGTGGCTGTGAGTCAGTGCGTTTCATGCAGTGAAATTTTGCCTTCCCGATTCCTATCAGGCACTTCAAATCAACTGCCGTCAGGCCGGCACACGCATTCGCTCACAGACACACATGCGCACACATTCACATTCACAGAGAAAGATGTGAATGGTGTTTTTGAAACATTGAACTTGGTTCCTTTTTACCTACTTCTGTTAGACCTTCACTTTTCTTTTTTTATGCTTTGCTTATAAGCTTATACAAGGACATACACACATAAAGTACACACACACACACACACACACTCACACACTGTATATTTGGGTCAAGATTATGCTAACAAGGTTATGCACACACAGAGATGCAGCCTGCAGCACTAATGCTTAGGTGTGTTTGGATGTAGCAGATGCTTCACTTGTGAGTTACTGCCCCCAGGCAATCCTGAGTCAGCTTCCATTGACTGATTCACTGTAGCTTTGTGTGTGTGTGTGTGTTTTATCCTCCGTCTATGGAGCCATGACTCCATAAAGGTGCTTATTTGACATATGCGTGCATAGTTTTGAGGGATAGATTTACCCTTTTTGTTCTTGTGTGTCATTAGTTTTATGGGTCATCACAAAATTTGATTTCTTTTCTCTCGTTATTCAAACTTATAGTGCCTTACTAGCAAGTTCTTATTTTTACCAACATATATTGACATGTTTCTGCATGTTCAATGTTAAATTGATATCAAGGATAGCAGGATTAAAGTAAAGCAAGTCACTTCACCTAAATAATGATTTTGTGATAAATAATTTAGTATCATCTTGAGTTTGGTTAACCTACTGTAATATCGAGCTGCATCTTAAAATCAAATCAGGAGCGAATCATTCTTGATGAATCATCGTATTCACATGTAGAATCGCTTTGAAAGTGTCTCCCGATGCACTAATAGTGATCCCACAATTATACTATCATACACTGATATTGCGATATTTGATTTTAATGTACAGGTATTTTAGTTTGTCAGTATTACCACTGCTACTTCCATCTTGTTTTCCTTTGAGTTACCAGAGAACACTATTCTATTTAATCACAAACTAGATGTATGTATATTATCTCCTCCTTGGTTCATGTTACTGTTTTTTATCCTCATTACAAAAAACTTATAGTAGTTAAATAAAGCTTGCTGTTTAAAAGGCTCATCCATTGCAGATGTTGGAAACATTATCCAGGGTTTGTAATTTCCTTTTGCTTTAAGTTGGTGAAACTGCATCACTTCTTGTGTAAATGCTCTCACAGAGCATAGACAGCAGGTCCAGCCACTGTCTTCAGGTTTAACCATGCAGATGTCAAGCAATTAAGATACTTTAACCAGGAAACAGTCATTTGACTCAGGACAAGTCAGAACACAGATACAGACAGGCTGTCAGATACTACTTTGTTGTTTCCCTCTGGGAAGATGGAGGAAAAGAAAACATGACAGAACAGAGACTTCAAAGCGAAGGGAGAGACAGGAATACGAAAGCAGGTCCAAGTGTGTTCAAATGTCCACATAGAAGTGGATTAACCGAATGTTCTGGTGAGGATGATTTTCAGAGAAGTGAACAGACTTTAAAAATTGGGATTCAGAAAACTGTATTCTCTTTCTTGTTTCTTTTGATCGACCATCTGTTCATTCTGAGCCGAAATGAAGCTTTGGGCTGTGTGTGCAAACCTGGTTGTCTTCACAGTGAGGAGAGTTGATGAGAACGGCTGCACAAACAATACCTGACAATCTCAGTAGTGCATCTGTGTGTGTTTTATTCATCCGAGGAAGGCTAACAATCTCTTGTTTCCTTTTCTGCTATTCTATTTATCTTACTTTGCTCTCTGTCTCTGTTCTTCTCAGGGGGAAACATTTCAACACATCCAGGATATTGTGGTGTCACTGCTGAGGATAATCAACCGGACAGTCATCACAATGGGTCGAGAGCATGCCCTGATCGTGAGTACATTCAGGCACCATATATGCTTTACTTTCTGGAAATCGATGAGTCAAGCATGGCAAAAACCTTCTCGCGTCTTATTTTCCCTTTGTCTGATGTCTAAAGTGCAGCGGTGAAAGTCGGACCGTCTGTCAACTCTTGTCTGCAGTCCAATTTCATTCTGAGACACAAAGTATGTCAACAAAGGCAAATTTAGTTTAAAATACATATACTTTTATTGTACATACAAGAGGAAGATCAGGAAGAGAGGGGCATTATGGGAGCTCACAGACTGTTATATTTCATTATTAAGAGTGGTGTCATCCAGGGTTCTAATTTGTGGCAACTTGTCACCCAGAAGCAGCTGAAGTGTGAGATTAGTGTTCTTTGCTCTAAACTGCTGTGCACTAAGCAGTGTGCAAACAGTGTGTGTTTATGTGTGTGGAAAATAATAGTGTGCAGGAACAGTAGACTTTAGACTGTATATAAAGATACAGGATGCATCCCCCACTGCACAAAACTGAAGCCAAAATATCCTGGATATGGGAACAGCCATCTTGCACATGACGCCATTTGGTTACAGAGTCTGGGCAGTGGTAATTATTTTAATTAAGTCGTGTTGTTGAGGTGACCGTAAATCATAAGCAGGGCTCAGCTGTCAATCATGATGTCACACCCCCCTTTTCATAGCACCAAATGACTAATTTAAACCAAACTTCTAATAAATATGAACCCTTGAACACGATATCAATGTGATGAGAACAATCTAGAATGACAGAAACCACATTCAGGAGGACATTTTTTTACATGTACTTGTGGATTGTACTTTGGCCCATGTCCCATCTTCTAACAGGGAGAGGAACAGAATTTATGACCTTACTCCAGCCAGCCAACAAGGGGCGATCTAGATGGTATTGGCTTCACTTTTGGGGAGCTGTCATGTTGTCCATCTTTATGTGCAGTCAGCAGGATAGTCCCATACATAGTTCAAATTTCTGATTACATACATGTCTGGCAATATGTTTGTTATAAAATTCCATATTCCTTCACTGATTGTGTAATGGTTTTGCAAAGCAGTTGTTTACTGGTTGGATTGTCAGTTCTAAATGAGATAACATACTTTGACCTGGTAAAGTAGACTAATTTCATTGTACATTTTGATGGGATATATAGACCTGCAGTGAATGCATCGATATTTTTGTTTCGCTGTTGTAGCTTAATGAGCCAGCTTACAGCAGCAGTTTGGCCTCAATGCCAATAGAGCAATTTCATAAATATTGAAATTGTCATCGGTGGTATATTTCAAGAGAATGAGTGGATGTGTGTTATTGGGGAAAACCTTTAAACATGTTTTGATTGTGTCTGTTAAGTTTTGGTAGGTTACGTACTGGATGTAAGTAAGTACTGTGAAACAGCAGACAGTCAAATGAAACTGATTGTTTTGGGCTTTCCACATGTTGCATGACAACAGAGCATTCTTCTGCACAATGTGTGCAATGTGAAATTAGGAAAAAACTCACTGAAATTCATACAGAATTTATAGGCGCCTTAACAGCTCAGACTTTGCAAATACTGATACATCTTTGAAACAAGAACACAAGCCAATATCTAACCGTGAATTGATAACTGGTCTGCCCCTAGTTTGCTGTATTTGAGTAAGTGTGTATGTAGTTTGTGCATGTATTTACAGTATATGCACGTAAGTGTTTGTTTGTGTGTGTGTGAATGTGTGTCAAAGTCCTTGAAACAAGACTGAGCTTACATCAAAACACTTCCATTTTGGATGGTAATAAAGAAGAGAATCAATCACTCTGTCAGTCATTGTTGACAGAATTTTTAATTATCTGACACGGCCTGTCAGTCTGTGATCAGCTGCCTATCACGTTGTCTCTTAATGTATTCTTAATACAATCTCCACTGTGCTCTCCAAAACCCTGAACTCCACCCAGTGAGCTGTGTCTTTGTTTCCGGAGAGCTCATCGGCTTGTTTTCCACTTGTATCCTCTTAGCGCTTCAGTTGTTGCTACATTCAAATTTTGGCTGTCAAGCCCCTCCAAAGACACAGAATTTAGATTAGCTGTCAAAATCCTCAGATTTTTTTCTGGAATCATTCCGATTCCTCTGCTTATTGCTGTAATTTAGCCAAATTTCGTTGTAAGGATTCATTCCCAGGCTGTAGGCGTGAATCCATCTTAGCATAAATCCATTCATACGTCCGTCCATCTGTCTAGACAGCCACTCAGCCAAGTGACAAACAGTCTGCCTGTCTGTCATCCAAAGCATCAGTGCCTTATTCCCCTCTTGCAGAAGCATTATGGGAAGCCAGTATCCTCAATGAATCAAAAGTTCATCACAAATTAGCTACGGACGTCTGGTTTTCACAGAGGGGAGGTCTTGGTGATTTGGATCTCCATCTTAGATGGACATGAGAAGAAGGTTCAGCGGCTTGTTTGGTCCTCTTTTTCTTCTTTAGTGCATTTCCTCTTTCTCTACCTGGTCCCCTGGTGTATATTTTAAGAGCTGAGGATGGATTTTTGTGGAAAAAAGTGCCATTTACAGGAAAGCAGCTTGGAAAATGCTCCCAGTGATTTTAATGAGACTTAAACACACCCACAGGACCGACCACGAGAGAGATGCTTTATTCCAAAACTTCGGGGCCTGGGGTTTCCTGAAACATAGTCATCATCCTAATTTGTTATGGCCAGAAAGCTTGATGTAGTGTTGCACGAGGCTTACAGCCACCAGAAACACTTCTTGCGAAGTTTCTTCACACGGGCCTTGGTGCTGGGGCGGTTGGAAGATGAAGGGGCTAGCGTGGGCTTGGTCAAAGCGGCTGCAGGCACATCATACTCGCCCTCCAGCGCCTCCATTATCCCCTGCAAGCGTCCCTCCTGCTGTCGGAAATCATGCTCCACACTGGAGAGGAGATAAAGATAGAACGGTTGATGGAAAAGGAGGGAGCACGATTTAGAGGTTGGGGTAGTGTCAAATCAAGTCAAATTTATTTATATAGCTCATTTTTCACAAAAAGAGATTAGATTTGGTGGCAGGAGGGAGGGAGAGAGAGTAGATGAGCAGAGGGATGTGAGGACAAGTGGAGGTCTGCTAAGCATAAAGAGAGCTTATAAAAAGAAGGATTGAGGGACAGGTGAGCGCAGGAGTTTGAAAATGTAGCCGCAAAACGCTGACAACTTACAGAGAGGTTGTACTTTGGCATAATGCAATTTTATGTGCGGATGTAAATCGTGTTCTTAACTCAGATATATGCACCTTCAGCACACATACTTTCACACAGGCCTCAACTCAGCACTCATTTCACGTCCATAGTATTCTTCTGCGCTTCATGCACGGATAGATCACAGGCTGGTGAGATGAGAGGGGTGGGAGGAGAGGGAAGAAGAGAGCAGCAAAGGAGAGGAGGGGAAAAGGAAAGGAGTGGAGAGGAGCGTTTGCAAAATGGAGGAGCCAAAGGAAGGAGCAAGGGAGGAACTTTTTTTTTTTTCTCTTCTGATGTGTTCAAAGCAGACCCTCTCGGCTTTCTTTTCTCTGTGCATCTCTCTCATCCCCCCTCCCTCCTCTCTTATCTCTCTCCTTACCCCCACCATCTCTGAAGTGTCCACTGCTGCAGGTCATAGTGTAGTAGACTTTCTCTCTCCTTTTTTATGTGCGAGAGAATATATGTGTGTTTGTGCGTTAGGTTTGATTAGAGGGGCGGAGCTGCATACAGGGTCTGGCATCTGGAGTTAATGAGCCACATGATGAGGCAAAGGGGAGCAGACACAACTACCCAGTGGTCCCCTCCTCCAGCACGCCAGCACACATGCAATGTACAAACAGACAGCTGCTCCCCTGACATCTACAGTGTGCATCTCCCACAACAAGCCCACAGCTGAGTGAGGAGGAAAAGGTGCATACAGCGACTTATGGACGGAACAGAAGTAAGTAACGAACTCTCATCTGGGAGATGGATAAATGAAAGAAAAGGCTTTAATAAAACGGGGCAGCGAGGTCACTGCAGGAAAAAAGGAGAGAAACAATAAGAAGGAGGGAGGAGGTGAAGGAGGAGAGGATGTGGGCCACCAGAGGCGAGGAGAGAGGAGGGCAGAGAGGTCTTCGCCGAAAGAGCGCAGGGATGGAGGGAGCGAGCGAAGGAGTAAATAGACGAAGAGGTAAAAGCTCTGGTGGGCATAAAGGAAGGAATGGCTGCCATGAATAAATGATAAAGGAGATGAACTGTGACTACACATACACGCAGCCAGAAATTCTCCACAAATATACATATATATATATATATATATATATATATATATATATATATGAGAAAAGAAAAGATGAAATAGTGCACCTGTCCTACATTCGCTCAATTTATACTCTATCATGTTCCAGAGTGGAGGACCTTTTGTCATGTCCCTTTTTACCAGCACACTTTACAAGGTTTCAGCATTCCTCCCTCCGCGTCTCAGTCCTCTCTAACTACCTCTCTCTACCCATATCTACCTCTCTCATGCTATTGTTCATAGGATTACGGCACGGTGGGAAAAGCAGCCGCTCTTAGTTCGTTTTGCAAGCTGTCATCTCCGGCATCTTCGCAACTGTGTGCATGACTGTGTGTAATTGTTTCTTTTATCCTTGTGAGGAGCCGTTGAATTATTAAACTTCACTTTTTGGTTGAAGTGAGGGTGAAGGTTAGTCACGTTCTTCAGCTGACAACGTTAATGTTAAGGTTCTGCGTGTACAGAGGTGTTTATATCATTCAGTCATTAATGTCTCTTCCTGTTCAGGACGAAAATAATGAATAACTTTAGGTGTTGTATGCGTGCCTGCATGTCTCTGTGCATGGGTTTTAGTTGTTTAAGCTTTGGGAGAAAAACAGAGGGGCTGTCATAAGTTCCTTTCCTCCTTGTCGCTCATCATACAGATTAATTAGGACTGACAATGGCAAAACATCTTCAGGCAGTCAGCCCACATCAAACCCCCTTTTTAAACCACAAATCATTAGGATGGATGTTTCAATCCCACGCGTAATCCATCCTGCTTCTTGTGTGTCTCCCTTTCCCTATCAGGCACCCTCTTACCCAGAATCCTCCCTGAGAGTTTGATAAGGTTGTTACCGTCCAATCAAGTGGAGCTCTTGTACTTTTCTCTATTGTCTGTACTTGTCACAATGGGTTGCTGAAATTGTGTTTCGCTGCATATTTAATGTGTGTAATTTCTTTGTAAGGAACTTGCACCGATATGTGAGAAGAAAATGCAGATTCTGCACATCTGTCCAAGTTATTAACATCAATCACGCAGCGTGAAATATATTCATATCTTTGTTTCTCTGTATGAATTAGTGTGTGCACATACATAAGCAGGAAAAAGGCTTTATTGTTGGATTAATTAGCGTTTGTGTGTATGATTGTATTTGCATGTGTGCAAGAAAAACAAAGGGAAAGTAGAGCAGGAAATGGAAATCTATGAAAGTGAGAAAAGAGAAAAGAGGGATGATAATGACGAACAATGTACTCCTGAGTTTAGAGACGCCTCAGGCGCATTAAAAAGTTCCCATAATGCTCTGAAGATATTCAACTGAGAAGTATTGTGATGTCTTAATTACTGTTGTTCGATGTTTTTCTGCTACAGAGTAGGTTTATAGTCAATAATAGTAGTGAATAGAAGATAAAGGTACTTTTTGTGCTGTTAACAGACATTTTCTCTTGTTCAATTTTCTCGACTTATGACCATACAGATCTTTCAAAAGTAGATTTACTGTTTGTTTTGTTGCATCTTTGCAAAATTCAGCTCTATCGAGTTTGTATCAGTACTTACTTTTGGAAGAGTAGATTAATTCATAAATGACCAAAATTATGCTGTTCGTTAGCAATTGCGTTTTCTTGCCTAAGTGAATGGTTATGTAATGCAAGTTGGTACTGACGATAGTTTTCATGATGGATTCATCTGCCACAGTTGTATTCTCAGTTGACTGATATTTCTTTTTTGGTCATTTAAACAGTCCCAAACCTAAAAATGTTCAGTTTACAAAAGTACACAACTGTGAAAAGCAATACATCCTTAAATTTGACAGACTGGGACGAGAGAATTAGTGGCATTATTGTTTTGAAAATGACTAACATTAATTCAAGTAATTCTCTGTTGATGGACCAAGTATCATTTCAACTAAGCCTATGTTCCACTGACCAGTGTTTGTGGCCAAATGTCTTCAGTTTCTGCCTCCTCGTCTTCCTCATCTTTGTATGTATCTTGCATATGAATCTGTATAAAGTAGGGGGTGTTTTTCATATCTAACATCTGTGTACATTATATTTGTATGGATGTATGAGTGGATGTGTATGTTGCCATGTGGCAATCATTTCCCCTTGGTGTTCGATAGAACTTACTGGGCTAACGATCCCGCTGTGTTAATTAAGATCAAGGGGAGAAAAGAATAGGCTGAGAGGGGAAGAGGAAGAGGGAGTCAGAGAAGTGTGTGAAGAGATGGAGGGATGAAACAACAGAGGAGTAGAAAGTAGAAACACTGGAGGGATGCAGATGTGGTGCTTTTGGGAGGCGGGTGATTTTGTGAATTAGCGAGAGCTGGAGAGATAAAGGCCCTGGAAGATGTCTCTTTATCCCTCGTGGCCTGCAAGGGAGGTTTATATATGATTGTAAACAAGCAGGATAAGCTCCAGGCCTGGCTTTACTATGAGACATGCAAACAAAAGTTTCTGGACTAGAAGCAGATTTTAACAATAACTAAATATTTATTTTTGTGTTCTTTGTCTGTGTTCACAGCAAAGCTGCTGCACATACTAAAACCCATATTTTCAGCTCGAGTCAGCGGGGCAGAGAAAGAGCAGTAGTGGGGTGTTTGGTGGGAGTGGGGCACAGGTGATTATAGCTTTGCCAATTGACAGATGGAATGAGGCAGGGATATACAGAGGAAACCGCTTTGATTGAAAGTTCGAGATGAAAGAAAGAGAAGATTGAGCAGGCATGGGATGAAAAGACAGGATTGATTTACATAATGAAAGGATGAAAATAAGAAGGATGGGATGGAGGTGATGGGAGGATTAAACTACAGTACGTGGTATCAGATTGTGAGGGCACAGCGCTGTAAGTTGCAGAGGATCTAAGAATGCAATTACTTATTTAGGTCACACACTCTAGAGATGACTGAAACAGGAAAGACGCATCATTTAGGTGCTGAATTAATTTGCTTGTTTGCACAGAGCACTCTTTTGTGTGTAAATAACTTTCCTGGAGAGAGCTGCCTCTTCTAATCCCTTAGAACAGCGCATGTATTAATTTCAATATTGATGAGGAAGATCACTCATAGTCTTGTTTTTTTTCATATAATAGGGATATGTTTTATGAGCAGTACAATTATCAGAGTGGGCGAAAAGGGCAGAGACAGCAGGGTACCAGGAGGGAAGCTAATGAAAAATAAAACCAAAAAAAGAAAGATGTGCTGAATAAGAGATATAACCTGGGGAAGCTCAGAAGAAACAATGTGAAATTAAACATTTTCAACAGTTTTTTTTCCAAGAGAAGTTTCAGGGCTGTTCAGTACGCTCCGGGAAAGAATGAGTTGGCACTGGTGAGTTATGCAATGCAGTAAGCTCATTATCTTGATCATGTTACCTGTAGATGATGCAGGCTGTCTTTTGGCAGGTGGGGCAGTTGTTAATGTCCTGACCAGTTCTGTATGAGCTGCGACTGCAGAAACAACAGATGCAAAGCATTCACACACACTCACAAAAGGGTTTAATTGAACGAATATCAGATGTGACACATACACATGCTGTGTATTTTTGTCTGCCTGGGGAACAACTCCAATTATCACTTTTGGGGCGGTTCATCCCCAAATCAAAAATACAAGTTTTTCCTATTGCCTGAAGTGCTATTCATCCATCTAGACTGTTGTGGAATGAGTTGCGGAATCTGGGAGGTATCAGCTGTAGAGATGTCGGCTTTTATCTCACATTATCTTGAGTAACTGGGTCAACAGGCTTTGCTGTTGAGTTTTTCAAAATCTATTTTTTCTGGGAAAATAGTCAATAGTCAAGCAACGAAAGACATCTCTATGAACAGAGATCTCAATATCTCACACAACTCACACAACGAACAAAAGAGAACATTGATTTTAGTCTGAACTGTCCCTTTAACACCATGTTCTGATATTCAACAGCAGAGGAAGAAATCTTTTTTTGCAGTAGAAAAGCAAGTTAAGCTTGTCTTGACAGAGTCTCTCTCTCTTGACTGCTGGAGTCACAACTGTTATTAACATCAGGGGTGTGCTCTCTAGGGGTTGTCAAAAGGGCACAAATAAGCTTGTCGTATTAACTGCATTTGATGTACCCTAACAGGAGTGACAGGACTTCACCTGAATTGTCCTGCTCGGCTGTACAGGCTGGTGAACATAACCTCCAAACAATGTTTACAGTGTCTGTCTGAGAGGCCAAGCATGACGCGACATTCATATTACCAGCACGTTGTTCAGTGACAAGCATCTCATAGTCTTTTCATTCTAGGAACTAGCTGCGTCGGAAAATTGGTGTGCATCACAAGAAATTCTGATTACACATGCAAAGTGTGTTATCAAGGTTGAACCAGACGACGGAGCTGTTGGAGAATAAAGCCAGATTTAAAAAAAAAAAAAAAAAAGATCCGACAAGCTCATGCTGACTGTCATGTAATTAAAACGCTTTATTTTGCCAAGATGTTTTGGCTGCCCCTTTACTGAACTGTCTAGATGAGGGAGTTGCTGATTTATGTTGATAAACTAGATGTTTTAATTACATGGAGAGAAACCGTGTGACTGGCATCAGTATTTCTCTCCCTAGCAGGCTTTATCAAAGACAACAACAGCAAGAGCAGACGCATATTTGCTTCGAGAGAGGAGAGAAAACACGGAGCTGAGCACAGCGACAACCTTTTAGCTCAGCCGACACTTTTATCACAGCGGCCCACTTAGAGTACTTTCATTTCAGGCACAGCATCAGATGCATGTTGGCTCTCTTACTTGCTGGTTCTCTAACTTTTCCTTTTCTTGTTGTCTCTCTTTTCTCTAAGTTGCTCTCTCTTTCTGTCTGTCTATCCGTCTCTGTTCTGTCTGCCCCTTTTTTTACCCTATTTGTAGCACTCTACGAACGAGCCATTAGTATCCTCACATATGCACTGAAGTATTTGAATACATAACCTTATACTGTACAGTCACATGCTCAGAGCAGGACAGCATGTACACTGAGTTTAGGAGCCTTATTGTGCAGCTTAAATATTAATTGCATTTCTCAGAGGTAATCTGATAGGGATTAGTCTGGAGCTGGAGACATCTGTTAAACAGAAACTGAGGGGATGGAGGGAGTAAAATCATGTAAAAAGGGATGTTTAAGTGGGGTCGGAAGGATCCTTTTTGAATGAAGATGAGGCAAAAAGGTAAGAAATTGGTTGGGGAGGAGTAGTAGAACCACTGGGCGTGAGAGATTAGGAGGGAGAGGTGGGAGAAAGGGGTTGAAAGAGAATTACTGACAGTAGAGGTGAAATGGTGAGGAGGAGGATGAGGAGGGGAAGAATGCAGAGCGATGGAGGGAGGCGGGGGGACAAAACAGAGCGACGGCTAGCACATAACAGCAGGGGACAGTGAGTGACAGGTTGCCGGGGGGGTGGGGGTGGGCGTGGAAA
>CAEMYA010001339.1:1930537-1942855 GCA_903131615.1 Diplodus sargus
GGGGGGAAAGGGAAGATCAGAAAATGCCGAGAGGGCAACGGAGGGATTCACGGTTGTGAGTCGCAGGCATGATTTATATGAGGAGGTGCGGACAGACGGGGGGAAAAAAATGAAAAGAGATAAAAGGTATTAATTAAGAATTGGGGAAAGATAGGCGAGGGCGTAGGTGGAGGAAGGGATGAATAGCTGGAAGCGGGTTAAGGAGCCTCGGAGAAAAAAGGGGAGGGTACTGATTAAAAAGAAGAGAGTGCAGAGAGTCGACTGGGATGCCTTAAGAAGAGAGAAACAAAGGTAATGGAGCAGCAGAGGAAGATTTATGAATAAAAGAGATGGCAGGAGAAGAAAGACGAACCGATTAGTTTAACTTGGTAGGCAGTACGACGTCTCCCAGAGATACTGTTACAATGGGGGGAACAATCCCTATAAGGTCTATAAGATTAAAGGACAGAGGAGGGATCTGCGAGCCTTGACTACGGGCTCGCAGGTATATCATATATCTCTACAGTATTCAAGCACACACACATGTGCCGACACGTAGACATACCTCAGTGAATCTCCGCTGGCCTGCTTGACATTTAAAATCCATTACATGGACTTGAAAGCCTGTCGGTATATATTTTTCTATAAAAACTCAAATATACTTCTTTGTTAATCTTGTGCACTCCCTCGACGCCTTGCTCTCTCCCTCGCTTTCTTCTCCTTATCACTCTCTTACTTAAGCATTCGCCAGAGCGGGTAATACCTCTACCGCACCTCTACTTCTTCATCCTATATCTCTAATTTCATCCCTGTCTTTATCTCTCTTTTTCCTCCTTGCCTCGCTGACTCATGGTATAGTTCATCCTCCTTTATCCCCAATTGTTTCCCTCTCTCACCCTTCGCTGAGGGCCTTGCTCTTCTCCAGGTCTTGAATGACGTTCAGAAGCACCTTGATCTTCTCCTGATTGGACACCAGATTCTCCTCCACGCTCTGCAGCTGCCTCTCTAGCCCGCGGGGTGCGTTCCCCGCAGGTCCCCCCAACAATCCCCCCGGAGCCCCGTTACATTGTGCTTTCATATGAGTCTTACAAGGCAGAGTGTGGTCATCGAATGATTTGCTCTTCTGTTTTGTGTAGTCCTTGAGTTTGATCCGCTGCGAAGATGCTTGTTTGGGAATATCCGTGGTTCCCTTGGTGTTTTTGGTTTGCGCTACGTCTGTGGCCGGTTCGGGAGGAGTGAGTTTAGGGGAGTTTTTCGGTGGCAGGGGTGGCGTGTTGGTGGATTTTGAGTCGCTGTGGAGGGAAGAAACTGAAGGTTTAGAATTGACACGGACTGATGCGTGTTTGTGTTCATCGGCGTGCTTGATTTTAGGCAAGTCATGCTTGTGTTTGTCAGTCGAATGTGGCTCTGTCGTCTCTGCAGACGGTGTGTGTGCTTGCTGCTTATGCGTGGTAGCTGTGGTCCCGTCTGTGCTGTTGTGCATGTGTGTGTCTGCTGTTTGTGTGGCTGAGTCTTTGTATATACTGAAGTCCGCCGAGTGTGGCCTTGACTGCAGTTTTGAATCTTTCGTTTTCGTCTGAGCTTGTGATGTGTGGTTGGAATGTGAGCTGTGTGTTTTTGGCATCGTGTGTGACAGCTGTGGTATTTGAGTAGTCTTTACTGATGTGTTTGCTGTGTAAGACACAGAGTCCAGAGCACACTCCTTCCTCGACTGGCTGGGAGCAGCGGAAGCTTTCCGTGGCGGATTAGGTAAAGTCTGGCTCGCTGTTATTTGATTGACGGCCTTCCTTCGACATGCGCCTGTGCACGGCGTAATCTGCGACCGTCTCCTCCCACAAGTCGCACAGAGACGAGGCGGGGAAGTCGCCATGACTCGACAAGGCCGTGGCGGGGTGGCGTGCACCGTGGTACAAACGCTCCCTGTCTTTAGAACGGAGCGGTGGCCCTCCATGCGTAGAGACTGCACCCTCCTCCTTTCGTGGACTGGCTCCTTGCCTTCTGCACCCTCAGTGCAAACCCCTCCCACTACATCGGAGGCTACCACGCTGCCGTTTGTATACCGAGCTGTCCTTTTAGCTCTTGTGTCTTTAGGGTTTGGTCGTATTGTTTTAATCTGGCAGTAAACTCCACTGCCTGACCCCTGAGAGCCCATGTCGTCCTGTGTCAGGCTGTTGATCTCGTTCTGAGATGTCTCCTTGGACACTGGCAGACTGTTGCTGTCACTTCTGATAACTCCAGCTGTCTCTGCTGAGGTTGCTTTGTCTGTGGCCATGGCGAGAGGACGATGTGTGTTGGTTGGCTGGCTGCCGTGCCGTTTGATGGAGGGGAGAGTCCGCAGCCCGGGAGAAGTCTGCACCCCGACGCTGCACAGTGGGCCCCATCGCCCTCCTGCCAGGGGAACCCCCAGCGCAGGCACGGGATTGGTTGGGTCAGCCACCCTTCTGCCCATACTCCTTTGCAGGTTGGCTCAGCCCCCCGAGGAGCTGAACGGGATGGAGGCAAGCGATGACATCAGCCAACGTCAGCGGAATTATATCCAGTAGGAAGTGGGAATAGTTCCAGCTTTTGTATACCCAGTGAATTTGTCTGTTTGTGAGGCGGAGTGAAAGAGTTTGTACTTGGAAGTTGAAGACAGGAATTCAATATCGAATAAAGCTTTACGCTCTCAATGTCCTCCAATTAATGACCTCCTCATTTCTTTGGCTACTTCTGATTGGACATTACTTTCACAGCTTCTCTCAGTCTCTAACCAGCAGCTCGCGGATGATGAGCTGGATGGATTCTCTGGACGTTGCAGGTTTGTTCTGGAGAGAGAGAGAGAAAGAGAGAGAGAGAGGCAATGAATGAGCGAAACATCAGTCGAAAGGAGGGACAACCGGGAATAAATGGTTAGATTGGCAAGAAGGCACAGACATTAAGCACGAAAAGCACCATATAAAAGCTTTGACCTCGGCTGAACGCACACACTAATCAGATCGATAGAACTCTATCAACCCTTCATTAGACCAGCAGGTGAGGTGGAGTTATAGAGGCAAAACTCTCTTTCTTATCAAGCTGTTTTTTCTTGAAGAAACAGTAAGGCCTCAACATATCTTAAGGATAACCGCGTATGCCTCGAGAAGGTGGCAAGTCGAAAGTCGTAGACTCACCCAGGGATCTCGGTCGATAACACTTAAACATTTCGGACTACAGATGTCCCTGCAGGCTTTTATAACGCGATGACACAGTGTGACACATTTCGAATGATGTTATGTTTGCCTCCCAGAGCAGTATGTAAACTGATGATGCATCATGACTTCACATCGCAGTTTGGGAATCTGTCTAATGAGTTCAGCATGATGTCAGTCTCTGCGGCATGGTTTCTGCCCACTTACCTTTTATTTTCAGTGGGATGAATGGGCATCTTTTACTTTTTATAGATTTTTTTCTTTTCTCAGGCAGCAAAAATAATTTTAAATTGTGGCTTAGTAATGCTAAAGCCTTATCTGGTTTTGTATTGATGTGCTCGCTCAAAATTGTTTTGGAGGAGAACACAATTATCCTTTTGATCTTAATCACTTCAAATCACCTGAGAATAGACTCAGAATGCTTTAATGTTGCACTATGACTCTATGAGTCGCTGATAGAATTGGAGCTGGATAATATTACATTCGATTTTTCCGTAGGAGGAAATTGGGCCGTTGCAGCAGCACATATTGGTACATCAAAGAGAAAAAGACATAGGAGAGTTAATGGGGGTCATAGGAGGTTGTTTAAACAAATGAATCCAATTTAGTAATTCAATTATACTATATGTGTTATATAGTATATATCATAGTATAAGTGTTTTATTTTATTTATATATTTATATTTTTTTACACAGATTTTGCCCCTGAGTGCTGTGGTTTACCATCTTTGTTGTGTTTCTGTGTGTCATTTTAAAATATCTGCACAATATACAATGAAAACGTGAATCTTCACTCGCCTCACGATTTCATTACGATTCATCTGTCGACAAATTGAATGCATGATCCTGATACATCTTGATGCATCTCGATGTTGGCGTACCCAATTTTCTATATTACTGTACAAGGCTGCTTTTTCATAATTTAATATTCCCTTTATATTAAAGAAAGTCCTTTTAAAATCAGACTGTAACAGAAAACATAACCAGCACTACTTATTACTATTTCAATTTTAGTTCATTTTTTGTTTACTCTTGTGCTTAACTTGTCTTACTTCTGTTGTTTTTATGTTGGACACAGTTTTTTTGCATCTAACTCCTTGAACACTTTAGATTTTAGATTTTGTCTGTGACCCTGACCAAGGTAACTGCTTTTTCTATTGTTTTCTATACGTTTTTGTACCAATTTCTGGCACAACAATTTCCTTTGAGATGACTAAAGCTCTGTCTTTACTTATCTTCTCTTCTAAATCCATCTGCAGCTTGTGTGTTTTAATCAACAAAAATGTTTTCACGTAGCAGCTCTACAACAGGACAGGACCACTGAATGTGGTAAACATCACAAACATGACTCTGCTGCTCACAGCTTTCGCGGAGCGGGACGGCAAAGATGACAGTACCTCCTCAATTTATGGCTGATGAGTGATACTCGCTGCACTGTTTAAGGTTGCAGATGTTAGCTTCAGATGAAAATGGCTAATACTCTTTTCTTGTTACCATTTGCATTTAACTTATAACCCTGTTCCCCTGTTCAACTGTGACTCCTCAGGCCAACTCTCGAAGTCTGTTTTCTGTTGATTCCTGAACATATTGGTGCCTTCCAACAGATGTCTGTTTAGGCAAATTACAAAATCGGTCGCATTTGTTCAAGAAATTAGGCTAGTCCAAGGCATCAGTCAGCAGAATGAAATCTGAAACCAGCTGGCGCACACACACACACACACACACACACACACACACACACAGAAAAAAACCTCTATTTAATGCCAGCTGGTCTATCATCACAGCACAGACCCTTGTGGTCAAGGCTGGAAAGGTGCAGTGTTTTCAAAATGAATTAGATATGTCCTTGTTCTCCTCTTAGTTTATGAACCCATCAGACACATTTTTTTTTCAAGAGGACGCTTGTCTCAAAATCACAGACAAACATCAAAATAGTGCTCAAGGTTTAACAGAAGTTATAGAAATCTCCCCTGCCATCAGCTGCAGCCCTGTGGCAGTTAATATGTTCTAACCAGCAGACAGATACTAACTTATAACAACTGTGATGAGCCTGTCGTAGTCGTGCACACATTCACTCATACAGACGCTCGGTGTGACTTATATCGACTCATTTTGAAGCCCGACGTCACACGCTGTTTTGCCACCATGAGCAGAATTTTAGAAATTGGCATGTTAGCCCCTTTTATTCCCTTTTCCCTGACAGCAAGTGTTATTAACATTGTCAGACTCTTTGGAATTTCAGTTTTCATTTAAGATCATTAAATATTAAAACAGAGTGGATGCAGTTTATTATGCTGGTGGGCCTGCCGATGGGCCCGGCTAAGGATTGAGAACGATTTAAATTTAGACTGTTTTTCAGTCTGTGTCCCTGCTCTGTGAAAACTCCGGCATGTTTGCCGGGACAACTGTCAGTTTCACAACAGAGCTTTGCAGTTAGCCCTTGTGACAAACTTCCTGGTGTGCAATTGTGCTCGAGAGTTGCACTGACATAAGTGGAGCTTTGAAATGTAAGGTCTTAACATAAGGCTCTGTAGATGAAAGGATTTCAGCCTCAGTGACATATCGCTGTTATTTATATGAATGTCTTGACAGTGCGTTTGGCTCAAGGACTGTTACAGTGCCTTGCAGCTAGCGGGAGGTCACACATAATTGACAGCCAAGACTGTTTGTGATGGGTTACCATGGTAACTTCGGCAGAGATTGTCCTGGAGTGGAGGACAATGGGTCTTGACCTGTGGTCCACTTATCCATCTAGCTTAATGTGTGTTTTCTCTTTTGGTGTGAATGTGGTTTGTTTGTTCTGTGTGTGTGTGTGTGTGTGTGTGTGTGTGTGTGTGTGTGTGTGTGTGTGTGTGTGTGTGTGTGTGTGTGTGTGTGTGTGTGTGTGTGTGAGTGTGTGTGTGTGTGTGTGTGTGTGAGTGTGTGTGAGTGGGTGAAATCTATTTGCAAAGCAGGCCGCAGCGACCAGGTGCCCAAGAAGGGACTGAGGTGTGTTGTTTGCGGAAAAGAAATTGCAGATGTAGACGATATAAGACAAACACAACACCAGAGAAAGAGAGAGACGGTGTTTGTGTGTGTGCAACGGAGATAGCGCGGACCGCATACGTACGTGCGTTTGTACCGGCGTGTGCGTGTGTGTTTGAGTGTGTATGTGTGTTGTCAAGCCGTCTTCCCTGGGATTCAGTCTGAGTCAATTGAAGATAATTTCACTGCAGCTCATTTCCAAGCATTTGTCTTTGCAGCAGCAGCCACACCAGACACCAGAGCACCTGCTGCAACAAACTTTCTCCCTCGCTCTCTCTTCCTGCTGTCTCCTTCTATCTGCGTGTGTGTGTGTGTGTATGTGTGTTTACGCGAGAGAGTCTGTGGTTATGTGTGTGCCTACGTTCCAAGTCTCACATCTCACCCCCTGACCTGCAGCTTGTCAGGGAGAAAGTGACACCACATCCTCAGGAATCAGCTTCACATGCCTGACTCTCTCACTCTTTTTACCTCTCTCTCTCTATCCAGGTCTTATTGGATGGCGCTCTCCCGCTGTCCCCCCTCGTCTTTCATCGTTACCCGTGTTTGTTGTCACACTTTTCCACTCACCACCCCCTTTTCCATCTCTGTCATGCTGCCTTTGATTTTGCTGTGTGTTTCCCTCTCCCTTCCCCTCTGTCTCTATATTTAATCTCAGTCTCGCGCCCACATCGCACCTCTGGCTGTGCAAAATGATCAGGGAGGAGAAGGGGGGAGGCAACGTTGTCGAATCAAGGGATGAAGGGGAGGCGGAGAAAAAAAAAGGAGAACGGGGGATATGGTGGCACATGGGGAGGTGCATAAAGGTGGTGTAGGGATATGGGGGAGAGAACAGATGAAGGGGAAGAATCTTACATACAAGATAAAAGTGCTGCGTGAGTGTGTGTGCATGTTGGAGGATGAGATGTAAAGGCCCATTTTCCGGAGTTGAAATCTCCAGAAGTGTCTCATAGAGTTTGTTAAATTATAAAGAGTGTAGCACAGAGGAGAGAGAGATGCATGACATTAAAAGAGAGGAAGGCGGAGGTTCGGGAAGCTGCACACACTGCTTGCCAGTAATCAATACGCACTGCAAGTGTGTTTGAGCATCTGTCACCACACTCACAAACAAACCCCCCCAACACACACACACAGCCATTAAACACTACAGGGAGTTTCTTGACAGGGAGCAGCTTTTTATGAAATCTGTTTATACATGCAATGAGTTTAATTTACCAGTTGGTGGGTTTGGGTGGCTTGAGAATTGTCTACAACGTAAGGCAGTCTCAGCGAGGCCGTAAGTGTGTGTTTGTATGTGTGTGTGTGTCTGTGTATCTGTGTGTGTGTGTGTGTGTGTCAGTGTATGTGTGAATTAGTGCACACCCACGTCTTTGCTGTGGTAACAGAGCCCTGAATGCTCCAGCGAATCGAGTCCCCTGTCGTTTCAAGGTGAGCCTTATTTTTCAGTCGCCGATTGACTGGCCCTCCATGTGTGTGAGTGTGTGTGTGTGTGTGTGTGTGTATGTTAGGGAGACGGACTCACTTTACTGCTCTGTAATCACACTGCCTCTCTTGGTCAGCATCTCTACACAAATGCTGCACCTTATTGGCCCTTTGAGACAGGGCACACACTGCATTTTGGGTAGGGTAGTCAGTCCCCACCCCCAAACACACACAAACACACACTGCCTGGGCTCAAAGAAGAAAACTTTTCTTTTTTCTTTTCATATATTGGTGAACTTATGACCACTGTTTCTCACATTATACAAGCTCTCAAAACTCTACATTTCAATCTGGTGCTTAATTCAGTCAGAGACACTTTATGTCAAAGAATTTACCACTGTTTATTACAACAATTGTCAGGAAAAGGCTCTACTCCTGAAGGCGCTCCCCAGATCAATCTGAATAAGTATGCAAGCAGTTCTTTCAGTGTTGCACAGTAAAAATACATATTTCATATTTCCATGAATATTAATCACAGCACAGAATCAGACAACATTTTCCAGACAGCTTGCACAGACATTCGTCAATGAATAATTGTGGGAAGAAGCTGAGGTGATGTCAGCGCAGGTGGCCACAATGATCTGCCAAGTAAGAGCGCACCGATTATTAAGACCTCCTCTCTGACATGTTTTAATGTGATTGATTGCAAAAGACTGGCTGATATGGATAGCAGACGAGCTGTCAGACAGATCAGTCGGACTGATCAGCTCATTACAAGTACAATTTCACCTGGACGGCTGTGGTACTAAAAAAGACATTTGGCAGAATTACTGAGAATCCTTCCTCGGCTCCCAGCTTGTGATTTACCCATAATGTGAAGTGAAGATCCAAGTGTGTGCGCTGAGGAAAGGGCCCTGTTTTAGTGTCAGTCCTTTTAGCAGGAGCAGATAGTATCGGTATTTGCTTCCATAACTGCTTAAATTAATATTGTATATCAGCAAGTGTCCAATATTTGCAAACAAATATACTGCATGAATGCACTGTTTATCATTTTTTAGTTTTGTTTTTGCATAATTGGTCACTGGATTCTTATTCCCTTAAGAATCCCGGTAGTCTATAACATTTATCTTCCCTCTGTCTGCACCTCAGACAGAGGGAAAGAATCCAGTAATGATCGTCAAAACAACAAGAAACCTGCTCAGCTCTCTGCCGCCTGTTGTGCATTTTAATTGGGTGCAACTGTATTTTTCAGGGACAGTGCACTTTAATCAGCAATTCAACTCGAGAGCCAAAAGCCACAAAGGCTAATGTTCATATCACAAAACCCAAGCTTCTCAGCCAACCCAGCATAATCCAAGTGTGTCTCTCATTGAAGCATTGTTCGGGGCCTGTTGTGTGTGCCTCACTGATAGTAAGGGACTCAAGTGACTCTTCTAGGCATTGAGTGTAAACTATGGAAATTGCTGTCTGAGAGCCTAATGCAGGTTTTCCGCACACACGCTGAAATTGGCATCAGATTTATGAGAAATTGATGATAGATTAAAAAAACAATGTCCTTGCTCAACAGCAGTGGTGTCCAAACTCTTTAAGTCCATTGCATCTATTTAAAGGTTTAATCTGTAGAATATGGCCAGGATTCAAAGGTTGCTCCAAAAACATAGGGGGCATTTAATACCAGAGAAGCTAACAACTGATGTTTTGCAGCTATGCTTGGCTGTAGCTAGACAATTAGCTCATGGCTCAGTTAGCAGTGGAGTCAGTGGCCCTACAGTTTGTCTAAACCGAGACCTCGAATCAGAGGGGGAGTCACCACAGGCGACATGGCCGAGATTGACTGGATTCGGCAGCCTGGTGTGAGACTGGACACAGCTCGATATCAAACTGGGACTGAACACAGGCTCCAAGTTTGTATTTGAACGAACTGTGTTTAATGATAAGTTAACGAGGCAGTTAAGCTCGTCTTGGTTCGGTAACAGAGAGAAACCTGATGTCTTGTGGTGTGCAACTGTATTTGTATTGACATTTTCTGAATTTATTTTGTGGTGCAAAGTGGTGTTACAAGACAGGTCGGGGGCTAGCATGCATGTTCTTGTCTTGTAGACACCTTTGACGTGGCATCAACACTGTTTCTTCACACTCTGTAGGTAAATTCTGTCCATGTCTTACAAAGTGCTCCATTATATGAAATGTTTTGTCATTATACCCAATATAGTATGAATATATTGAAAGAGCCTTGTGAGTTTTAATAGTTGTAGTTTTAATATTATCAAATCATATTAAACTAAAGCTAACAGGGGCTCTGCAGATTTACAGAAGAGTTCACTGAAACAGTGAATACTATTAAATATGCTATTATTTTAGACGTCACTCTTTCAACAACAAAAACGCTGACATTTAAAGTGGTCAAAGAGAAAAAGTGAAAAATAAAGGTTGCAGCTCTTTTTATGGGACATGTCAGCCTGCTGTAGATGTTGGGAGACGGAGCACAACCCAGAGGTCTGACTCCACCCTTCTCTTGTTTTTACTACGTAGCAAGTTCAACATTGCCAGTATATCTTTAGTTATCAGTCTTCACTAATCCTGACAATTGTGATCACATAAACATGTGATGTGACACATGATCTTGATAAGTTGACCCAGGCTTTCCACATCTAGGCATAAATGTGTTTGCCTAGAAGTTGAGGTGTTTGCAGTGAGGGACCAATTGCAAACGTTAGCAAATCTACTGGCAGCAGAGCAACATGTACTATTAACAAAGGACAAACTGTAAAAATAGACTAATACAAATTAGTTTAACACATAATCTAGGCTGAAAGCAACACAGTTGCAGCTGCCAGATGCAGGAAGGACAGCTGACAAAAATTTTGCAGACTGTGTGAATGTGGACATTAATAGGCTTAAAATATCAGTGCACCATCATCATCTAGAATCTCCAACAAATAGATCTGACTATAATTAAATTAACATATCCATTAAATTAAAGTGTTGCTTAGATGTATTCTTCTACTGTGTGAATGACCGCTTTAGACTTACTCTTTCAGCTGCGTTCCCCGGCGTTGTCAAGAGGACTTTGGAGCAGACAGAAAATATATAGAAAGACATAATTCAAAGTTGTCCTTCCATTTCTTATAACAAGTACGAGACTTTAGTTCTCCGTTCAGTGTCTGGTGTAAGATGATATTATTATAAAATAAATCACATTGAAATGGCTTTGACATCGCTTGTAGCCAACAGGAAAAAATGAATGAAGGCGACGTGGCCCTCCTGCACAGCAAGTCGACTTCTCACAGTCCACGCACTGAGCTGCACAAGATCTCTATGAATGGAAATGCAATTTCCAGATAATTTGAGTCAGAAGGTGGTGCTTTTACATATACTTATCTGTTATTGCCAACATAAGGAGAGCAGCACAAGTCATGGTGACTTGTGCCGCTCACTTTATGTTGGCAATAACAGATAAGTCATTGGTGGTGCACCCTGATAAGAAGAACACCACCATCATAGGCCTGAAAACCTCTGTAAGCACAAATCCTGCTTCATAGTACCGAACTCAGGGATGGGAGAGCAAGATTACATACCATACAGCTTGATATGGTGACAAATACTGGTGTTAATGCAAATGTCACAAAAAAAGAAGTTTTTTTTTAATTGTTCCAAAAGATACCATGAATTAACAATGACGAGATAAATCTTGTATCACCCTTGGCTCATCCTCAAAGCTCAGCTTTGGGAACCACTGCAGAACATTGTGTGCTGTGTGTTCATGATAAATTTACTTTCCAATCTGGTTTACCATCTTTGGTATGCTCGTAGATTTCACTTTACTCTGGACGTGAATAAATGCTCAGGATTCTAAGGTAATTGTTAATCCTCCAGAGCCCGCCGTGAGGTAGATAATGAGGATTTTAACGTTGTAGGTGTTGAGTCGTTGCCCCTGGACAACAGACTCTGAGTTGACTGTATTTACTTACCTTGTCGTGGGTGCAACTGTGTGGAAGGACTGATCCATAGATAAGCAGAAGATTAATTTAGCCAGAGATTACTTAAATGATCATTAGACCAGTGAGGTAGTCTGGCCTGGACTGAAGCCTGTGGTCTGATGTTAATTTACACCTCCGCACATAAAAAAAACTAATTAAATGCAGACGTGTTTAAACCTGTTTGAGTCTCCTCCTCTGCAAATCCAGTGAGAAAAATAAAACATCTTTAAAGTTTCAATCCCTTTTAGCTTATTTCACTTTCTCCTAGGGGGATAAATACAACATAATTCAAATCAATATCCTGTTCCAGTGTGAGGGCCCTCAGAGAAATTAAGAGTGAAGCCTGTGTAGTTTTATAGCAAAAGCTTATTTACAACCAGGCAGGTAGCTGTAGCAAAAAAAAAAGGGGGGGTTGAAATATAGACAAAGAGTACACGATTGATGGATCCATCTGCCACTTTAATTCATTTGTTTTCTCTTGCCGGCTGGATGAAAGTGTGTTCATTGAGCGGCAGAGAAAACATAAAACTGAATATTTATGAGATAGTTTCCAACAAATATTTGATAATCAGAGATGAACACGATAACGTGGGAAACAAGATCTTGCAAGCCAACAGGGGAAAACAAACTGTAAGTTAGAGGAGGAGCTGAAGACCACACACGCTCGTCATATCAGGGTGGCTAATAGAGTGCGATGTATTCTGGGTTTTGCACTCTCCTCCCTCCTCTCTCTCTCTCTCTCTCTCTCTC
>CAEMYA010001339.1:1942904-1963498 GCA_903131615.1 Diplodus sargus
TCTCTCTCTCTCTCTCTCTCTCTCTCTCTCTGTTGGCCTTTTTACTTCCTGTCACCTCATCGTTTTATCCCTCCTCTTCACCTGTCCCCGTCCTCTGATTACTCTTCCCTCCACCCTCCTCTATCATCTCATCTCTCATATCACTCATGCTGTCTACACGTCCCATCCAATCTCTCCATCATTAACCCCCCCCCCCTCGGCCCTATCTATCTCTCCTCCTCCCCTTCTCTCCATCCTGTTGCCCCGGCCGCCCTCCCTCCCTCTGCCTCATCCATCTTCCTGCCCTTCTGACTTTTTCAGTCCTTTTTACTTTTTCACCCTATCTCATCTCCTTCTCATCACTGGTTCACTGTCTGTCTGGTTAGCAGAGCGGCTTAAGTGTCAGCGACACAGACACATATCCACACATGGATGCGTGTGAAGGCGCGCACACACTCATTTCTTTTGACTCCCTCTCACTGTCAATCTCCCTTAACATTTATTTTCTTTCTCTCCATCATCTGTCATCCTCTGGAGAAAAAGGGATATCATTAAAGTCAAGGCAGTATAATGTTATAACCTATTGATTTGCTTTCCCTAGTCTGTAATTTGCATTATACCCCATCACGTTTTCTCTCCCTGTGCTGCAGTTGTTTCCAGTACAAGCACTGTCATCGGTGCATGCATGCATTTATTACTTTTAGGCAAAGTTTCTGACCAAAATAATTCAATTTTTGGTTTGTTTTGTCTCAGTTGACTCCAGACAAGTGAACAACGCTTCTAAACATTGCAAAAGAAACTAAACATTGCGAAAGAAAACAAAGTACTAAAAATATCTGAATTAATAAAGCGCATTCATGAGAAACTTAAAGGGATTTTTGGAGGTTTGATGAATACTGAATAAAGTTTCTGCCAGCATTTGTTGGCCATGCATCAAACATGGAAACAGAGAAATCCACTTAGTGATATTCTAATGCATCACTAATGACCACATATCCCACAACTATAACCATACGTTAAAGCACTGTGACATCATTTATTCAACAAATGTGCTTCCGCTAAGTTTCCACTGATTTTTCTTTTTTCATTTAATTATTTTAAAAAATGTATTCACCATATAGTAACAACAATAAATTCATTCTTTCTTATTGTTCCCTACTTCCCTTCCGGCTTTGCTCCTTAACCACTCCCCCTCTGGTCTCTCTATAACACTGCTACGTCTAAACTAAAAAGGGAGAGTTAGTCAGTTTGGTGGGCAAGCTAATATATATGTGTGCTCACATTTTGAACTCATGTGACTGTTAGGTATGTAGTCTTTCTAATTACATACCTCCACAGTTTTATACTTGATTAGTTTTACAACAAACTGTGACCTTCTCCTGTTGAAAAATGATCTTTTAAAAGGACATATGCAGTGGCAGACTCAGTGTTTTAGGGGCAGGGGCACATTAACATTAAAAGAGCACCAGCTGTATTTGGTGTGGCACCAGCACAAAAAAGGGCACCCTAGATGGCACTTTATCGTGCTTTATCTACCATAGGAGCACCCAAGAGGGCACATTTTCTCTTGGATGCGGGGGCACCAGGGTGGTGAAAAAATGTCTTTAAATAGGGACGGCAACTTAATGACAAAGTAAAGGAAGACCAAGATTCGGTTTGGACTTCGTTGATGTGTTTGATTATGCACACACACACACACACACACACACACACACACACACACACACACACACACACACATATACATGCATATGCTCAAACTGTCATTTTAAATTACATTCTTAACTCACTGCTGCTGAGGTTACATAAATGCTAAGTGCACAGGTCACATATATGCACAGTGTCTCGGTCATGGAGTTCTGCACACATTTGCTTGCTCTCTCTCACTCACACATTCGCATGAACACACACACACACACACACACACACACACACACACACACACACACACACACACAGATGCACCGAGGCAGCATTAGTGTATAAGAGAAGGGTTATTGCCATATAATCCCATATTAAAGCTACACTAGCTGTTCTGACGATTGGTTCAGAGGCTTTTAATAGCAATCGGGCAACAGATACACACACACACACACACACACACACACACACAAGCACTTACACACATGCATACGTATGTCGACCGAAGCATTTGTAATCATTTTTGAAAGCAAAAGTTGTAATGAATGTTGAATGAGGAAACACACACGAAAAACGTCACACACGTACATGTACAATACACAGCACACGCACACAGACGTAATCATATGCATCAAATCCTGCTGTGACAGATGGATGGGATTACTCACCTGACACACACACACACACGCACAAACAGTTCATAGCACTTCTTTAAACAAATGTACACATGCAGGCGGATGTACACACTTTTATCAAGGACACAGAGACTCTGTAAGAAACAAGACGTCCATCCACAGCCAGACTCTGTGCTGTAGGGGTTATCTCCATTGTTTGTGTGGTCCAGAGGCTAAACCCAAGTATTTTGTCCATCAGTCCAGTTGTCTCACTGTCGCTTGCTTCCATACAATCACCATTACAAATACGTCCATTCACATTCTGGCCACTGTCTTAAATGTTGAATGAGCTGCTTTGAGAACAAAGTACCAGCCGCGGGCTAAGAGACTGGAAGGCTCCCTCGGAGGGTCATAACAGAGTATCTTTTACCAAGAGAGGACAAATCATTTCAGGCTGTTGTGCCATCTCTGACATACAGGCACACTTACTGTACATCTAATCTTTTCTAACAACTGTGTTTCGTCGCTTTTTCGCAGTCACTTACCTTTTCTTGTCCTCCTCTTTGGTCCGCATGCTTCTCTCCTCCCTTGTTCTCGATGTCTCTCTCTCTCTTTCTCTCTCTCTCTGTTTCTGATAGTCTTTTAGTCCTCAGTAGCTCTCTCCTCAGACTCTTTGCCGCTCTCTATCTCTCTCCGTCTCATTCTGTTGCTGCTGATCCTCGCATGCTCGCGGAGCCCAGTGATCCTCCCTCCCCTCTCTCCCTCTCTCCCTCTCTCTCTCTCTCTCTCTCTCCTCTCTCTCTGTATCCCTCTCTCTCTCCCTTTCTACCTTTCTCTGATCCGTCTCCCCTCCCATTTTTTTTTCTCCTTACCTGCAGCTCTTCACACTCTCGCTCTTTCTCTTTAGCTTTACCGATCACCCTGTCATTAATTCCTACACCGTTTATATCTAGCACTCTGTCCATTTCCCTATTTCAGCCTCTTGATTGGTGGCTTATCCAATGCCATGCCCTGGTTTTTTTGTGTGTGTGTGTGTGCATGTGTGTGTTCCTGCATTGACCCTGGCATGGTGGTAGACCCAGTGAAACTTTGGCAGCATAAAAGTGTCTGCTCCCGGGAGTCGAGCCAGGTCACAAACAAACAAACACACACGCCCGAGCACGCAGAAAACACACACTGTCGCTTGCATCAGTCACTTTATTTATATCTTTGCTTTTTCTGCATCTACTATTGCTTCTCTTTCTCTCTACCTCTCTTTCTCATTCTGTCGCTCTCCCTCCCCAGTAGCTTCACCTCACTCTCCTCTCTGAGCTGTACTGTCACCGTCCTCCCTCTTCTTTGCCCCACTTTAGCCTGCGCCTTGCCATCCTTCTTCTCCTCTTCTTTTATCTTCATCTCACACACTCTCACCTCATCCTCTGTGGTCGACTGTCCCACCTTTCCCACCCTTCTTTTATCGCATTCTCTTTCTTCCTCTGCTCCTCTTTGTGCCAGCTAAGGATGTTGGCTTTTTTTCTTGAGGCAAACAGACAAAAAAAACAAAACAAGATGAATTGAAAGGAAAGTGAGATTAAACGCCACATGACATCAGGTTCTAATTATGTTTAATTATGAGTCTTTTTGTGCACGGCAGGGAGTGTGTATGTGCAAATGAATTTCCCATTCGTCATGCTTCAGGGAAGATGAGAATATTTAGCAGGTATTTGCTTCTTTCACAGGCAAAGTTTAAGAATTTGACCTTGAAGTTGGAAATTGAAATAAATGTTGTTTAATTTAATTAAGTGAAGGTTGGTGTCAGTGTTCGCAGGGATGAAATGAAAGTGAAATAGAAGAAGCAGACAATCTCACACGTACACCAAAACTGTTGCGTGGCTTATGTAACTGGGATGTGAGTTATGACTGTCAGAGAGTGTGTGTGTGTGTGCGAACAATGAATTATTACCTGCATGTGTGTGTTCCCTGAGTGGCCCGTTAATGCAGCGTCCATGTGCGCGTCCCTCCTGGCCCCCTCTCCCATCTGAAAATAACCGATGATGTATGCGCCACTGCAAAATGGTTGACTCACCTTGCGTTGTATTTCAATTGACCTCTGGTGAGCCGAGCAAAGGTGTGTGCGTGTGTAACTGTGTGTGTGTGCGTGCGTGTGTGACAGTGTGAAGGCGTTTGTGCACATTACATAAGCAGTGAGGGTGCAATGAAACACATGGGGCTACTAAACTGAATACACGTGTGCTAGGAACGTTTGAGCAAGGCGATAAAACATAATCACTATCATTTGCTCAATATTTTATTTAGTATTTATTAAGTAGTTAACACGATGACTCGTTGATTTTGGAAGCATCGTGCATTTGCTTATTAACAGCAGATTTCCTTGAACTTTAAAGGTGCACTGTGTGGTTTTCCAGACGGAATTTCAAGAGAGAGGGGAGGAAAAACTTCACTGATTGATTTTCATGACTGAATAAACTGCATAAACAGAGCTGCTTTTCAGTTGGGGCAATATCTTAAATATTAACACCCAAGTTAATATTATTTTGTAATTAATATTTCATAGTTTTTTTCCTTTCTAAAACTGCAACGTGCACTTTTAGATATAATTCAGAACAGATAAGATGACAAGAAAAAATGAATGTCTCATAATGTTGTATAATATGATAAATATGAAGACATACCTAATATGTGATGTGTGTTGTTCTTGTTTTGTTGGTCTTAATTGGTATGTAAGTGTGAGAAAGTATTGTTGAAATGCAACTTTCTCTTCCTTTTTGGTTGTTTCAAGCGCCGGTACAGTAACAGCATGGATAGATGTGCAATAAAACCCAGCTTGACTAGGTTTTTGTCATGTACATCCTGGTTGAGAATGAATTTGGGCTCAGAGTGAGGGCCAACAGCGTGCCGTTGTAAAGTAAAAGGGCTGTGTTGGATTTATAACACGTGATAAAAGAGAACATATCTGCGAAATGGAATGCACGGCACAATAATTTTATTTAATGATCTTGTTTTCATAATCTTTGGAAGCCAAAAATCATTACCGGAAATAAAATTCGATTAATCGCCCAGCACGACGTAGTTGTGCTGAAATGAGAGGTCTCAGTGATTTGATTTTGGAGGAGGATGTAATTTTGTCTTCTCTTCTGTTCTCTTCTGTTCTGTTCTCTTCTGTTCTGTTCTCTTCTCTTCTCCTCTGTTCTCTTCTCTTCTCTTCTCTTCTCTTTTCCCCTTGACCTCTCTCCCTCCCCTTTGCTTCCTTATTTCTATCAGCTGATTGTGTCTCTTTGAACTTGACTGGGAAATGGGTGTCTGAGGACACATTGATCTGTTTTCTCATCAGCGAACAAACGTACTTGTTCACGTACACACTGGAGGCGAACACCAATGCGCACACGTAGACATCCGAGTCTCAGCCTCGGGCGAACGCAGAGCCACACATCACCCTGACACACATACACAAGAACTCTAATTACACCTTCGCAAAATCCATCTCTCTCTCTCTCTTTTGACCCACCTCTGCTTCCCATCTGAGCCCCCAGGGGTCAGAAAAACGTGTGTATTTGTGTGTAATAGGGATGGTCAGAGGTGAGCTTGTGTCTGTGAATGAACAGTGAGGAGCCCTGCGGGGGTTCTCGTGAGACTCTGTTTTTCTAGATGTTCTATTGTGAAAAATGATGGAAAATCACTGTTAAGAGCAGAGCAATAATCTAACACTGCACAACAACAATGGAAAAGTGTGGTGGGGTGAGGACAGTCAGAAAATGAACCTGGATTATTTGAATGGATGTTTCTATCAACCTAAGCTTCATATTGAAACACACTCATTCTTGTATCTGGCTCCGTTCGGGCTTCAAGTCTTGGATCCTATGGCGATGTAACTGCAGAGAACATACGAGCTGATGCCAAAACCATCCATGTGTACCTGGTGGACGTCTTGCTCCACAGTTCCACATTATGAAGTGGCAGTTGTGACGAACATGCCAGAAACATTTCTTTGTGTTTCCCTGACAGATTAAACCCCTAACGCTTTAAGTATTCAAGTATTCAAATTAAGGCTGTCAAAGTTAATGCCTTAATGCTCTGTCTTAATTTAAAATGAATTATATGTTAATTATATTTAATTGCATCAATTGTGTTTCAGTGTTTATCCCACCGGGCATCTCTTGGGGATAATAAACTTTGAACAGGGAATTCTAACTTGACGGCATGAAGTGGGTCTGTGTCAGCTTTGAAAGAGGAAAAGGCACAATCTTTCTCTCAGTAATACATTTATTTTTCCTCTATTCATTTGTGGCTACAGCCTTACTTTGACCAGGACTTTAGCAGGAAGTTAGCGAACTTCAGACAGATATTGCCATCTTACGACACTGCATGTCATAGATAAACATTTCAATGGTTTTATCACTAGAATCAGTGCTGTGCCCTGACAGTTATGTACAGCTTTGTTGTTGGACCCAGTGTGCTACAGTCACTGAGAATGCTCCCTGCATACCTGTCGATAAATCCAGGGTTAAGACGGAAGTAAACAAGCCTCAACAACAGCAGTGGCCCTGCAGTAACAGTGTGTTTTTGTGACGCATGAAGAAGAAACTGGAAAAGGATGGAGTCGAGAAAAGAAAAAGAGATGAACTTAAAACAAACGATTCATCAAAACTAATGTCAACACAAATGAACGATGGGCTGTGGAAATCAGCATTATCAGCAGTGGAATGTGCTGTGGAGGTGTTGAAAGTGCAAGAGAGGGTGATGCAGGGTGGATGTCAGCTAAGGGAGAGACAGAGTGAGCACAGGGGCCAGCTGTTATAGGTCATGAGGCCGAGGTGAACTACAGTACATCAGCTGAAGACCCTCCACGTCAGCCGATTTCCTGCTGAGGTTTTATTTTTTTATTATTTTCCAAGAAGTACGTGTAGGAGATCCTGTAGCGCCTGTTGTATGGCCACAAGTTTCTCTCTTGAAAAGACTTGAAGGAGACATATTATGCTTATTTTCAGGTTTATAACTTTATTTTTGGTTAATGAAACTGCAACCCTGTATTCCTCCTCTGTCTGAAACACTCTGATTCAGCTCCCGTCTCTTTAGGCCCCTCCTCCTGAATACCCAGTCTGCTCTGATTGGGCAGCTCACACATGCCTGACCCAGCGCCGCTAATAACGACAGAGCAGCTAAATCAATTTCTACGTGCCAAACTAGCCGCCAAGAATTAAAGGCGGGACTGCTGACAAGGTGTTTCAGAAGCACTGTTTTCTGTGGGAGAGAGGAGCCTCTGTTGGTGCCAGCTTTCACTCTTTTTTATTTAAGATCTTTGACATGCAAAGAACCTGTATAACACAACAGGGCATTGACTATTCCTTTTCCTGTAGCTGTTGGAAGAAAAATCAGATGCGAACATGCATAAATAACAAATAATATGAAGTGTAAATAAACCAACAAATCAACAATCAATCAAGGCGTATATCCAACCCGACTGCTCAACACGCTACTTTCCGCTTGTGAACCTTAAATTATTATAGCAAATATTTAAACAGCAGATCGAACAAAGGTGCACATCCTGCCGCAGCCTGATGCACCGAGAACAAAAGGCACAGGTAGGCCCGACACAGGTAAATGCGTAAAGGCGGACAAATTGTTTGGACGAGCCCCCATTTGTTACTGGCTCAAGTAACAATGAAATGACCGGAGAGACTTTGCAACAGTTTTGCGTCTATTATTTTGATTCCGTCAAACAAACATATTGATTTTAGAACAATCTCAACATCAAACAGAACAAGAGACAAAGCAAAGTTTCCGCCGCTCCTCTTAAAGGCCGAGCCCCTTTTATGTCCTCGACTGGGAGACGCCCCGCGTGCTGGCACATCCCCATTCAGGAACACCTGGGACCAGGCCTGCAAGACGCGAGAACAGGGATAAATACATTACAGAAGAACGGATGAGAGGCCCAAGGGGCCGTAACAATAAATGAAAGGAAAAAATGAAAATGCACAATATGTCTCATTTAAGCAATTTATAAAAAATCAAATTGCAAAGAAATCCAAGTCATGTTAAAATATACAGCTGTTCACCAAACACCAAAACCACACTGACTCTTCTTTCCTTATGTCAGCAAAGGCAAAATCCACAAGCCCCTGTTACTTGGAATGAATTTAACTTGAATAAATCTCCATGAAATCCTACATGTGTATCTAAGGCCCACTAATCACTGATCTGGGCTTAATACTGCATCTATTTCGTAGCTGAAATTTCGCTTTTACTGTTAAATCTGGTTCCAATGCACGAGGTCACAGATAGCAAGCTTCTCACTTTACAATAATAGGCTGACAAGAAATGCCATCTTTATACCAGAAGTTGGACAAAAACATTCACATTTTCTTTTCCCCTAAAATCTGTCTCAAAGAATTTCTAAATAATAATTTGGGACAGACAAACGCTCACATTTCCATGAGCTGATATCGACTGTCAGAGCAACAGCTGCGGGCCGGGATCATTCAGTTTGATTCTGGCACCACAGTAATGGCGGCATCACACATCACATAGATCAGTCAGCAGATGATGTGCAGTGAGAATTGTCTTTATTCCAACTTCTGAGGCGTAAACCCTGGAAACAAAACATCTTTGAGTACAAACAGCGATATCATCACAGTGCTGCCTGCCTGTGAGTGTATGTGGCTCGGCCCCACCCTCAGTCAGACAGACACACAGACCTGCTGCACAGAGAGATGTAGACAATAATGTAACCTGATCACAATCTGTTTTATAATACTAAGAAAATAAGAAAACACAGGCCCAAGGCAGACACAGACACCACTACACACCTCTAGGTCTAGTTCGATGCTTTTGTACTGTGAAGCGTAATGAACATTGCAGCTTACAGGGCTTAGATTTATCTCATTCCACGCAGGTGCATTTTCAGCAAACTGTGATTGTGATGCAACTCTCAAATTACAGCTCTTAATGCATTATTACCAAGAGTGACCAGGGTGAGAGACTGCATGGATAATAGGGAGGGAAAGTGAAGGAGAGAGAGCGGGAGGAGGAGGAGGAGGAGGAGGAGGAGGAGGAGAGAAATCCCAGACCTCGCCAGCATCTGTGTCCTGTTTTGTCAGTAATCTCTTCACTGTTGCGTAAGGGCTGCGCCTCAACAAGCTCTGAGCTCTCTGTCCGTCACACCCTGCAGTACAGTCAGTAGTTTTATCAATACACACAAGGCTCATGGGCCTTTTCCACATGCGTATTCATGTTCATGCGATGTGTCGATGAAACACATTCATGATGTGTGAGGACACTTGATGGTCGGATTTGTCCCTTTGCATTTGTGTTTGTTTTTGATGGCGCTGAGGGAGCTTGAGTCCACAGAGAAGCCCAGTTCCTCTGAAGTAGGGCAATAGGACATGTGACCTACACTTCAACACACAAACACAGGCACACACTAACACTGTAGAGATGATTTGAGAAAGTACTGAACTGCAGCGTAGTTTCGGTGAGTGTGTGTGTGTGTGTTCCTAATCCTATTACTGATCAACCATTACACACTAAGAAGGCAGAGAGAGAGAGAGAGAAAGAGAGAGAGAGAGAGAGAGAGAGAGAGAGAGAAGCCGAGAGAAAGATTTGGAGTTAGAGTTACTTTGCTGTAGTTACATAAATTAAACTCTTGTTATGTTGTCAGGAAAAGTGTCAACACCAGCATTTTTCCCCGGAGACTTAGGACAAAAAGACATGGCATGACATTCCATTTCTCATTTTGTATTGCTTCACAAGGACACAAAAAGCACTTGGTTAGGGTTAGGAAAGGATCGTGTTTTGGCTGAAAATACCACGTTTTTTTGGGCACCAACACAGCCTGTTAGTGTGCTGGAAAATGTCAAAATGTCTCTTCATAGAAATACCTGGGTTTTTGGGCCGCAAACAAGGCTGAAAAATGTCCTGAAAATGTCCCAACGTCTCTTCAAAAATACCTGCTTTTGTGCAGACACAGCTGTTAAGTGGTCCCAGATGGTGCTCTACCTGCCATGCCACTACCGTCCACTCCTCCTCCTGATAAGAAAGGTATCTAAAATGCATGTTATCTGAACGTGATGATACGTACTGTAGAAATGTTGATATGTATGTATGAAATGAACATGAATGAACTGTGTATTGCAGAAACACACAATACCATCATTTCATTCTGGCCACTGAGCCGAGAGACTATCCAAACTTTGCTCCTTCGTTTTGGTCTTAATTGCAGTGCTTACTCACCACTTTAATGTCACACTGAATGGATCTTGCAGCACTTTTAAGGATGGAACATGTGATTGGAACATTAGGGACTGTGAGAGAGAGAAGAAGGGAAGAAGGGGAAGAGAGATTAAAGAGGGGAGCGTGCTGACAGGGTCTCTGGTGTCACTGAACTGCAAGAAGAAAGTTGGGCGGAGGACGAGGAGTTGTTAATACACTCAAACATACACGTAGATCATCCCCAGTTAGACATTTAAGTAATGTAGGCCGGAAAGCACCTTCATGAATGTATGTAAATGCGCCCGCCTCTGTATTTGTTAAAACCATAAACAGTGAGAATATGCACATGTTTGCACCACGTGTCTCAAAAATGTGTTTTCTTATTAAAATGCAAGCAAGCAAGCGCACAAACACACACGCTGCTCATTTTGATCGGATGTGAGCCGTCACCGCGTGAGCTGCCAGTCATCTTTCATCTTCAATTAGCCATCCATCATCCCTCATCTCTGTCTCGTGTCTCCATTTTTTCCGCCACCACCTCTGGAGGATAATTTCGTCCCAAACGCTGGCAGACGTACCTGTGCATCTGCTGCATTTCTGGAAAAAAAACCAAAACAGGCTGCTGAGCTTCATTCCAGCAATTAGGCGCAGCTGAGGGAAGGATCAGAAAATGTTCATGTAGAAGCAGAACAAACAGACAGTGACTTTAAGCAGGGGATAAGCCAAGACATCTTGCTCCATATTTCACGAGTGAGACTCCTCCTGGTGTCTAGAGACATTTCAGAATCGCTCGCAACGAGCTGCAACAATTAGTCTGGATGTCAACTACTAGAAGTAAGTCAAAAGTCTCTGATTCCAGCTTGTTAAATGTGAATAATTTCCTTTTTCTTCACTCCTCTATGACACTAAACCGAACATGCTGTCCTGGACAAAAAAAGGACTTCGACTGGTGTGACAAAAAAATGAAAATAAGAGATGGTAGATGGAAAAAGAATTGAAGGAGATAAATGACAAAAGTGACAAGGCCAATTTACAGTATGTTCTGCAGGTCATTTGTCGTTTTCAATTTCCTTGTGTTGTTTTTCACTATTTTCTACAGACATGTTCAATTTAAACTTCACCATGTTTCCCGTTCTCAATAAAGTTATTGACAGGCCGCAAATACAATAGGTCAGAGAGAGAACAAACAGGTTGAGCACATGAAGTAGAGAGAAGTACAACTGGGGCTGATGGTGGATGACGCTGGCTCTGCTGAATATGAGTATTTTAGCCCTCAGAGGGATAGAATCATACGCGTGTAATGTATGCAGATATTTTAACATTCATGCCATCGGTTGTTCCTGTTATATTCTGGTCAGTGCAGTAAAGTTTTGTCCTTTTTCGACTCTGTTTTTGTTTTTCCCCTGTTGCCCTCTGCCCCTCTCAGTGTCTCCCTCCTCTCAGTCTCTACGCTTGTGTAAAGCTCGGTGCTAAATTTACCATGAATATTGTACTTTAATCCAGCTCAGGGAGGGTTTTTCCTCGGCATAAGTGGCTTTCACACATACTTGAAACTTGTTTAAAAACTTCTCTCTCTCTCTCTTTTTTTTTTTGACTATCCTCATCTTTTTCATGTCTGTCTCACTTCCACTCGCCCCTTCTCCCTCCTCGACTCTCCTTCACTTTCATCTTTCATCTGTAATTCTCTCGATTGCCGGGT
Organism: Diplodus sargus; assembly: GCA_903131615.1. Lineage (NCBI taxonomy): Eukaryota > Metazoa > Chordata > Actinopteri > Spariformes > Sparidae > Diplodus > Diplodus sargus. Next base: position 1,955,043 of record CAEMYA010001339.1, read on the forward strand.
CTCTCTGTGTGTTTTTGTGTACTCACCTTGGGCCGTGTTCAGATTTAATTGCAAACACTGAGAGGAGTTAATATCTCATTAAAAACAAACACTAAAAGAAAAACCTGCAATGTGCAAATGTAAATGGTTTTTTTTATTGCTGTTACCTGAATCTTTTTGTGAAATCGGGGCCTTTGTATGTTGCTTTGACATTTTTTGCCTTTTTACCATTCCATAACATCCCAGCATTGAATTTGTCTGCTGCTTTGTGTCGATGTTGAAATTACAAACATATTCCGCACACCTAGAGCCCGAGTGTTTGTCAAAATTACCCCTCTCTTTGGTTTTGCTCCATCTCATATGTGTAAGGCAGTCTTCTCTTTTTTTCACAAGAAAGAAAAGCTTCTTTTAGCAGTGCAGAATATATTTTTTGAATCTTAATGACTGGCAAAGGGCCACAAAGCCAACCATAGAACACAATTTAGAGACTGCAGTGGCTGCCAGTCCTCTTGGCAGTGGTGGCGTGTGTTTATTATAATTATGCTAATTTGCGAGGAAAAAAAAAGCATTTGGGGAACGACTTTTCGATGCATCTTCAAAAATAACTCCGCGACAATTTCCCCTTGCTCAACGCACTGACCTTTTGTTCCAGGTCGTGTAGGCAGCGTGTCGTGGTACTGATGCTGTTTGGTCTCTTGCATAAATTGTGGCTCAAATGAACAAATAACAAGGGAGGGTTACTTTGAAGCTTTGCAGCCTTAGACATGGCGCAGAAACAAATTCCATTAAGAGATTTCTTTGGCTTTGGATGTATAGCACTCAGTTTAAGAGCAGCTGCACAGTGCCCAAAGAGTAATGGTGCGTCTCCTTCTCTCTCCCCCCCTCCTCGCGCTCTCTCACACTTTTACCTCTGTAGTCCAGAGTGGTGGCGTGCATGACAGCTATCCTCAGCCAGATGGATGATCGTCACTATGCCACGTACATCGAAACCTTCAGTGGAACCACAGATCTGGTGGTAAGCACACAAACACACACACATACGCACACACCTAAAGATGTCTCAAACTGTAGTGACAAATGTGTAGGTTCATTCTTCTTCTCTTTTATTTCACCGCAGGACTTCCTGATGGAGTCCTTTATGCTTTTCAAGGACCTGATTGGGATACACGTGTACCCCTCTGACTGGATGGCCATGATCATGGTGCAGAACAGGTACAACACTACATCCACACACAAACAGCTAAACACCACCACAGTCCTGAAACCTGCTTTTATAACCGAACAGGACACAGCCGCCCCCGACCTCGACCTGCTGTAGGGGCAGCGAGGCTCGGTGTGTGTGACTTTCAAAGGATTGTTGATATCCACACAACCCCACACAGGATACAGATAGCAAAGCTGGGATCAGAGCTGCTATGATGAAAAAGGCTGATGTGACAAATGTGTTTGTGTGCGTGAGCTGATGGAGTGAACGCCATGGGTGTATTTTTTTCTGTGTGTGATGTAAGCTGGAGGGGAGGCTGCTGCTGCTGCTGTGTCAGAGGAAGAGAAAAGGCAAATAGGTGGAAGAGAGAGTGAGGCAGAGGAAGACAGGTTGATAAAGAGTTTTCAGACGGAAGATATAGAAGAGATGTGTCGGTACAAAGAAAGAGAGAAATGAAAAAAGGAGGTGAGGGAGTTATTCAGCTCTGAATAACTGTGATAGATAGAGAGTGCCAGGGCAGAAAGACTGGGAGTAGCTTTGCTATTTAACTTTAGAAACGCACGGAGTCACAACTCACTGATACACCTGCACACTGTGCGAAGCTGCTATCATGATCTATCACCGTGACAGAACTTTCGAATCTGAAGCAATAGTACAGCCGCGTCTGAAATAGCACTGTGAGCTCGAGCAGCTGTCAAAGCTGGAATTCTTTGATAAACAACAAATAAGTTACATTTGTGATAAGTGACAGATTCTCAACTTTGTATTCTTAGACCGACTTTTTCCTGAAGTTGTTATTTTTTTATGCATAAATCTGTCATCAACAGTCAAACTGCTGCATGAGGGAGTTATTTTTTGTAGCATTGATGTCCATTTCCCTTTTATACGTTTCCACTTTATCTCTGTATTCTGTTTGGGTTTGTACAATAAATGTGTCCATTTCTGTCTGCCAGAGTGTTCCTGAGGGCCATCAATACCTACGCGGACACTATGAACCAGAAGTTCCTCAATAATGATGATTTTGAAGTACAGGTAAGAGGCTTTGTCTTGTGAAAGCTGCCTGTATTACTTTTACGTTTCCGCAAGTCCTTAAAAAGTGTAATATCCAGTTAATTTTAGACCTGAAAGCTTCTACAAGGAGCTTTTGTTGATTCTGGCAGCCCCCTTTGGAGAAAAAATGATGGCTAAACAAAGTAAATGTTGTTTTTGTGCTGTTTCATGCAAACAGGCCGGACAGCAGCTTTTTTTTCTTCAGACTGTGATACTCCTCAATTCATCCTCAGCATTATTCCACCATAGAAAATAGTTTTAATTTTATGTCTTATTTCACCTGGATAAGTAGGAATCTGACCTGGTGACAGACATTAGGTATAACTATAATAATCATACAGAAATAGCCAATCTTCTTGCTGATGGCCTCATTTCCTCATGTAGGTCATTGAGAGGGATCAGTATTAAATTTAGATTATTACATAACCAGAAAAAAATACTTGTAGTTTGTTTGAAATTTCTTGAATACAGTTTTGACAGGTATTACAAATGTATTGTATTATAAAGTAAACATTACTTATTGTAAGTTGAGTCAGGCTTATGTGTCTTTGGGAAAATTTGAATCTGAATTTTAATTTTTGGGTGACCTTATCCTTTAAATGGCATCAAAATGGTTTTTAAAAGACAGTCTTCAGAAGTCTTGCAGAAACCCTGTTTTAACATGGATGTCTAATGTCTCTCTCTACAATCCTCCTCCTCCCGTCCAGTTATGGAACAACTACTTCCACTTGGCGGTGGCGTTTATTACCCAGGAGTCTCTGCAGCTTCAGCATTTCTCGCCAACCAAGAGGAACAAGATTTTGGCCAAGTGAGAGCGAGGCCATATAATTTCCTTATCTACCACACCTACACACCACTGCTCTAATGAAACACTCAGTGATTTGTGATCTATTTGGAGTCTGCGCTTACTGTTTACACTCCCATTGCCTATTAAAGGCGCGTGGTGCCTGTAGACAGACATTCAATTTGGTTCATGTTGGGACACATTAGTGCAGCATTATCTTTTCCACCGGGTTGCTCAGTTTCTGAAGGTGTAAAATAACAGTATTGATCGGGGCCATTGATTCCAAACTGCAGGGCTGATTTATCTTTCTGCGTCTGTCCCTGCATATTTTCTCTATTTCTTTATTTCTCTATTTCAGATATGGAGACATGAGAAGACTCATTGGCTTCGCTATACGTGATATCTGGTACAAACTAGGTAAGAAAGTACAGTCCGTTTTTTTATATATGAGTGGGGTTGGTAGCTTCTGGGTATGCAAACTTGTAATTACCCTGATATCAAGACATACCAGAGTGTGTAGGTGGCTGCAGGTGTCTCTTCACTTTCACTTCCCTTCACGACACAACCAAGCGCCAGTAGAGTTGGTTTATCAGTGCAGCATTTTAATGTGTTCAAATGTCAGCACCATTTCACATGGAATCCAAGTCAGTATAGTATTTAGAACTAGGTGATAGGGCAAAAAATATGTTGAAAATAATTACAGTTTGATCAATATCGATATACAGTTTATTACATGATATAACTGATAATGCTGACAGCTGAAGAGCATCATGAGAATATGGTTCATTAATTAAAATGTATAATGCAGTTTAGTATAGTATCATGAAAAATATAGTGTGGTACAGATGTACTCTGTGAAAGAAATTGGTAAAAAGCATTGGTCATATGTTTAATTTTGCTTACATGCTTTATCTGCCTTGAAAACTACAACTTAGCTTGTCGTGTAACTTCCTGACTGACGGCATATTTGCAGACCATCTTAGTCTGTGCTTCGTTGGTATAATTGACGTTATGTTGTTTGTGAACAGCTTCCCCAACTTTAAAAACATGGGTTCACTTTCGACTTTAGCCTAATGAGCTCCATGGCTAAATAAACTGTTAGTGGATGAAGAGGGGTGGCAGGTTTCTGCTGGCAGAGTGGCCGAGGTTTGTGTTCAACAAGTGTTTGATGTATTGATCATACTGTCTCCCTATGTTGCACTTAAGGATAATGAGCATTTTCTTTGTTGGCTCCAGTATAATATGTCCCCAAATCTGCTTAATTTCCTCCCCTTTGGGTTCTGCTCTGAAGTTAAGATGCTGTCCACTGTCTGTGTGAGCGCAGCCGCGTGCTAACAGGCAGCGACACACAGAGCAGAGGCGGAGAGACGGCACTCTGAATGACTGTTGTTTTGTTTATTTCTGCTGTGTGATATGGCTCCAAAACTAGTCACTGCTATCAACATACATTTTGGCAGATAGCCTCTTGAGATAGTTCTATTGCTCAGTCGTAGTGTGGTATATCCTGAGTATAAGAAAAATGGTTCTTTGGATTGGGATATTTTGGTACAACAAATGTCAAACGAACAGGTGATGAGCTCGGGTGAAATCTTTATAATTGTATAATTTTACCTGTCCTTTTTGACTTGGTTGTTGTGTCTTTTAGGCAGTCACAAGATCTGCTTCATCCCCGGCATGGTGGGTCCCATCTTGGAGATGACTTTGATCCCGGAGGAAGAGTTGAGAAGGGCCACCATTCCCATCTTCTTTGACATGATCACATGTGAACATTCACACTCTGGAAACTTCCACAAGGTGAAAAACACACACAGATTTTTATGTGTCTGTGTGCATAAAAAAGTTTACGCAAGACGCCTGAAGATTTACATTTACACACACAAAATCTACACCTGCACTGAAACACTGTTGCACACACATTGTTCTCCTCCTTCGGTTTCCTGTGACGCTGGACAAAAAAGTAAAAGAGACGCCTTAATTATGCCTGCATAATTGATTTCTTCTTCTGTTCCTCTTCCCATTTGCTCTCTCATCTCCCTTTGTTCTCCCTCTCTCTCTCTCTCTCTCTCTCTCTTTGTTATCTCCGATAGTTTGAGAATGAGATAATTCTGAAGTTGGACCACGAGGTGGAGGGCGGAGGAGGAGACGAACGATACATGCAACTACTGGAGACCATGTAGGCTTGAGTGTTAGGCTTTACCACAATTATAGCAGCCAATCATTTTGACTTAGTATGAAACATGCATAAGATTACAGTAAAGTGCTGCAAAGATTTGATATAACATAGCACAAAAATGGTTAAAATTGACATATATCGACCATGGATGTTGTCCCATATGACTACTTACATGTGGTTCCCTGCTAAGCCTCAGAAAGTTAACTTTTTGATGCATCACTCATCTCTCAGCACTACATTCGCAGCCTCCTCTGATGATTAACTTATGGATGCTTGTGTTCCAGCCTGCTGGATTGCTCTGAAAAGAAACCCACGCTGAGGCCACAGGTGCAGCACTTTGTCGCCTTGGTGAAGGGACTCCTCATACGTCTCCTTGACTACCGCACCGTGATGAGCGATGACAGCCGGAACAACCGCATGAGCTGCACTGTCAATCTCCTGGTGCGTCCCACCTTCTTTAAAGCTAAGCTGGCTGAGTTGTCCGAGTCATGTGCTTTAAATTTTCCGTGGGCTCGGTCGGGACTAAGGGGGGGAGGTTGGGTCCAAGAATTGCATCATGTTGCTGTGAGCATTTCTCCATCAGAATTTAATTTTGTGTTTTCCACATGCTTCACTGATGTGCTCCGACTTTTTTAAATCTCCCACATGTTGCGATTCCCGCGTGCGTCATCGTGGAGTTGCATTTATTGACACTAACTTGTGATTCATTGCGCTGTGCTGTGTAGCAATAGGACTGAACTTCGCAGCAGTGAGGCGCTTATCTCAGACGTTCTGCGCACGTACCGATGCATACACACATCGATAAACTCATTATTAATTGAAAAGCTAATGTAAGAGGAGAGTAGTAAGTGAGTGTGTTCCATACGGACCTCGATCGATGATCTCATCCGTACCAATAGAGCCACATTGACTGAAGAGTTCATTAGGAAACACAGATGTTATGTCTAGTCTTACATGCCAAGGTCTTTGTATTGCTTTTTCACATCCAATTTGTGTGCTGATTGATCTAAAGGAAAGGATTCATCTCTGTGTCTGGTCTCTGACTGTTTGCAGGGGCTTGCATCAGCTTCTGTCTGTTCCACATCCTTTCTCTTATGTGATCTCCTAATCAGATTCCCCCACACGGTATTCTCAGATTTAAAAATGGATCTCATCTACCCCCCCATACGATCTCGCCACAGCTGATTACATCACATAATTCTGACCCCTTGAACGCCGGCTTCTTTCTTTTGTGTTTGTTTTTATTTGAATTCTTTCCCTCAGATTTTCATTTATAAGGGTCCTTCTCAGAGCTAACGTTTAGGATCATTTAATGATAAATGCATGCAAGGCTTTGTCTCAAAATGTGTTATTTTCTCCCCTGAGGAGAGGAGGCTGCTGGAACATTGCAGAGGTGTTTAGCTTGTAGCCTGGGGCAGCTGCCCATTAGCTATTCTCTTTCATTTGTTTGGCCAGCTAAAAAAAATCCCTTCTGCAGGTTGGCTGGCACTAATGCACTCTCCCATCCATGGCCCCCCTCAGGCTGACTTCACTTAGAAAGTACACACATACACACACAACCACATAGGTATTTGTTATGCCTTCTCATGCAGATGCATTTTTAAAGAACACAAATACACTAAAGTAACCGCTGCTAATTCTGGGCTAAAGGCTTCCCAGCATAACTTTAGCTGCTTGCGTGCAAAGCATGTTGGGAATGCAGATTTCACCTTCATACAAAATGGATGGGGATGTTTAAGCAGCTGCCACTTGGTGTGGTGTCAGGAAAGGTTCATAGAATGGCGGTCCAACGATTCGTTGAAAGTTTAAAGATTTGAGGGGAAAAAAATCCATCATAAATAGACATAAATACACAATTCTATTGATATCTTTTTCACACTTGTTTTCAAAAATAAGGTCCTAAACTGTCGTTTATGCACCTTTGGGTAAGAAAGAGGGACGACTTAATATTCAATCGCTCTAGTAAGATTTGTTTTGTCTAAACTCTTTTTCCCTCCTGTGGTACGTGTATTGCAAACTTCAATCATAATGTTATATTATCTGCTGACAGCCTGAGAATACATCCAAACCTGTGACAACGTGTTTGACAGGCTCTGCCCAGCTGCAGCAGTGTCATAACACGACTGTGAGCACAATGGGCAACTCTTCTTCTTCTTCTTCTTCTTCTTCTTCTTTTTCTTCGTCTCCTTCTTCTTCTTCTCCTTCTTCTTCTTCTTTTTCTTCTTCTTCTTCTCTGTTGCCAAATAGACTCATTCTACTGTGCGTCTGCCCCTTTCATATTATTGTCTGTGAGCTTCTGTTAAGTCAGCTAGTTCTCATTAAAACAATTCTCAGTGTTGTGAAACAGTAATTCATCTTGGTCTGTGTCTCAAACTACACTGTGTCATGCCCCGAGAATTTTGAGTGAATTAAGCCTGGAAAGTCTTTGAATTTCACGTCTAAGACAGTGTGGGAAGCCTGATGGTAGTTGATTGTGTAGTTCGACTGTGGATTGTGTCGCTGTATGCTCAGAGGATGTGTCAGAGGAGACTGCTGGGAGTCATAACATCCGACCTTCATGTAGCTAGACGAGCCTCCAGCAGGAGATTGGCTCACTTAAGTTAAAAAGCATTGATGCAAGCAATGATGCGCCTAACCTTTGCAAAAATGAAGTAAATAGATATAAATATGCATTCAGTATGCTTTGGCTTCGCTGCGATTCCCACAGTAATTGAGCTCTTTTTTTTTTTCTCCACATTTTTGTGATTGTGTGTGTGTGTCTGTGTGTCTGTGTGTGTGTATTATTGTGTCTGCGGGCTCATGCTGCTGGTGGGAGGTGGGGTTACATCAGTTCGTTCCACTCCTCTGTTCTCTGTAGATGTCATTAAACTTCATTAAAATGGGAGTTGGTGCTGCTTAACTAACAAATGCGTGTGCACACACTCCCACACATTAATACACACAGGCAATCACACGTCTACAATATACGACACGACGCGCACACGCGCACACAGCCATTTAGAACGAGCGTTTGGAAGCAGAAATATGAAATTAGAAACTCACAGTCAGTGCAGATCATCAGAGTGATTTTTGGAAAAATCTCTGTCACACACACACACACACAAACACACACACACACATCGACTGACACTAACCCGACATCTCCTTTTGATTCTGCAGAACTTTTACAAGGACATCAATCGTGAAGGGATGTACATCAGGTATTTACATGCTGAATTTCACATGGTATACTTTCAACGTGGTGCACGTATGTGTTGTATGTGCCC
>CAEMYA010001339.1:1965661-1990641 GCA_903131615.1 Diplodus sargus
GTGTGTGTGTGTGTGTGTGTGTGTGTGTGTGTGTGTGTGTGTGTGTGTGTGAAAGAGACAGATTGAATGACAAAGTGATAAATTCATGTGTGGCTCTTCAAGTTGCCCAACAGTGGCATCTAGTGGAGTGATGTCTAAGTTGCATGTTTCACTTGACCTCTGTCACTGTGTGTGTGTTTTTTACACGTGTGCGTGTGCTCAGGTACCTGTACAAGTTGAGGGACCTTCACCTGGAGGGTGAGAACTACACGGAGGCGGCGTACACACTGCTGCTCCACTCCCGCCTGCTCAAGGTAGGACACGCACGCACTTACAAAGAGATATTTTGCCATTTAATGCTGGAGCCAGTGTCGTGCTCTGTCTAATTACTTGTCCGTCTGCCACGAGTGAGACAGTTTTTTATTAGCTGATAAATGGTTGCTATGACTCTGGCCTCCCAATGATGAAGCTCTGAGGTGAGTTTATGGCATGGCATCGGCCACTGCGGCTTCATCACTATGGTGATTGATGAGGACTGTGTGTGTGTGTGTGTGTGTGTGTGTGTGTGTGTGTGTGTGTGTGTGTGTGTGTGTGTGTGTGTGTGTGGGCCGGTTTGTGTGCTCACGCGTGTGTGTCTGAGTGTGTTTGACCTCTTTTGTTCCTTCATCTCTTTTATTAGTCACTTAGAGTTTCACAGAGAAGGACAGAGGACCAGGGGCATCTCTCTCTCTGTCTTGTCTGGTGTCATTACATCAAAGCAGTTGAACTCTATAATGTTTTTTTTATAATCGCCATTCATCGTCGGTGTCGGTCCCGTCATGCCCGCTTCACATTAAGGCAAAGAGCGGGTTTTAATACACAGAAAGCTCTAATCCCTTCTCCTGCCCAGTTTTCTGAGCAGATGGAACAGTTCCAATGACATGAGTCAGTTTTGAAAATCACGATGTACCTTTTTGTTTGTTTTTCTAAATGGATTGAATTTATGTAATGGAAGATTAACGATCCCCTCATTCATATATGATAAATGAGCATTGCGCTTCAAGTTTTTGTGCACACTCTGCGTAAGGCTGATATTGATTCATCACAACAAAGGAGCTTTTAAGTTCTTCCCCTCTTTTGTTTTAACATCATGATTAATGGGACGGTGCGAAACAGACTGAGCCTGATTTTTTTCTTTGGTTTCAGCAATTAAAAAAGGAATATTGTACATACTGTATCTCACCTTTTGTCTCTGTGCTTCCACTCCAGTGGTTGGATGAGATGTGCAGCCCCCAGTTCGAGTTCCACGGCTCCCAGACCCAGCGGCAACTCAAAGAGACGCTCTATGACACCATCATTGATTACTTCGACAAGGGCAAGGTCAGCATCGTTTTATTGCTTTATTACATCTCGTCTTTGAAGTGGTCATAAAATCTTAAATTGTGTCCATTCCTTGATAATAATATTTCTTCAGTCTGTGAGGGTCCACTGATGGAAAGACGTTGTTAGTATTGTCCTGTGTATATAGTCCATCTTACTGTCTTCCAACTGCGTGACTTCATAAAACCTCTCTTGACAGGAGGCATATGTTCTTTTCTTCCTGCCGGCTGTTGTTAGGGATGTTTGTTTTCATTATGTCCCCACCTTCTTCTGCTCACTTCTGACCCGCAGGACAGCCCCTGGACATTCGCTTGCACCCGCAGTTTGGAAAGCCGATCAGCTTTAGCACTAAGACAGAGCACACTGCAGCGACAAGTGTCTTTTTCCAGTTGTTTTCTGAATGCAGCTGAACACGATGATAACCGTTGAAATTTGAGTGGTCATGAAAGGTTTCAGAATCAGCGGAGGCCATGTTGATTCACGGATAAAGCAGCAAAACAATATTACCCTCATCCAGTTTAGAAAGCCTAGTTGTACTCCTGCAGTTATTTTTGATGAAAGGAACGCAGAAGTAGTTTGGAAATAACTTAAAAAGGCAGCACACACTCAAATATATATGGCATAGTTGACTAATCCCAATTACAAGTCCTTTCTGGTCAACAAACATGCTATCATTTCAGTCTACTAGTCTTCATTACTGCTCCTGTAAGCCTACAGCTGACGCATTAGATTGCTCAGTAACAATTTTTTGAAAAAGCTTTCATTCATCATTAACGTTCCCTACTAGTCTTATGATTTTGTAGCGAACACGACCCGGTGGCAGGCGTTAAAAATAAGGATAAAGAAAATGCAGCTGATGATTTTAGCTGATGATTTTAAGTAGGTCATAAAGACACTTCGGTAATAGATTGAGACTTTCATAACCAGTAAAAACTCACTGTAGACACCTTCACAGAGTGTTGCTCGCAGCTCCAAAGTGAATCATGACTCTGGAGAGAGCACTAAAGCTTTGATTTTTAGAAAATTAACATATCTTTCTGAATTCATTTCACACAAAAAAACTAGATCACAGAACCAGACAAAATGTTTTTCTCTCCTCGGGGATAAAATCAGAATTCAGTGCACAGACTTGTATTTTGGAGAAGTTTCCCTTCCTCGTTCATACCTCCAGTATCTTTTAAGGGATGAGACAGAGTTGCAATCATGCAGTCAGTCTCTGAGCACCGCGTTGGTGTCACAGTCATTTTGTATTCACCAAAAGTGCTTTGTGTTCTTTGAAGCAGGGATAGAGACATTTCCCTTTTCTCTCTAGGGACCTGGAAAAAGAGATTTTCACGAGATGAATTCCCACCACCACAGCTGCTGCCGCTTTATTAGCAGATGGTGCAATGACGGACACTCTCCTCTTTCCCTTTGTGTGTGTGTGTGTGTGTGTGTGTGTGTGTGTGTGTGTGTGTGTGTGTGTGTGTGTGTGTGTGTGTGTGTGTGTGCGTGTGTGCGTGTGTGCGTGTGTGTTTAGATGTGGGAAGAGGCCATCACTCTGTGTAAGGAACTCGCTGATCAGTACGAAAACGAGATCTTTGACTACGAATTGCTCAGCAGGAGACTGGTAATACTGGACAATCTCACATCTTCACACTATCCTCTGCACAACAACCATTATCTAATTTTTTCTGCATTATCTCCTCTCCTGAATTCCCTTTATAGATGTTAGAAATGTTATTGGATAAAAGGGGGTGTTTAAAGAAAGGGAAGAGAATTTCGGGCCATTTTATGTCTTTTTTTATGTATGTATGGTTTTTATAACTGCAGTAACATCACTTCAGCTGTTGTTTACTTAACGCTTGAAAGCTAAATCTAGGAAAACTTTCCAGCAGCGAGACTCTAAGTGCTAAGTTGTACGGAACATCTTAACTTTAGCACGTATTGTTCCCTATGAGTCTCCACACTAAGTTCATTGTCTGCACTCATAAGTCACAATCAATCATCCACAATGAAAAACTAAACTAAAACTAATTGACTTGACAAAATCCTCCTTTCAACCTGATCTTCGGCATGAAGAACTCTTAAACTTCGAGCTTGCATTATTACCATATGACCTCAGAAAGTGTGATTTCTCCGCATCTTCAAACCCCCCCAACCCGTCTCACTTTGTCCTCTCAGTCGCTCCTCTATTCCTTTTATCTCTTCCTTTAGGACCACAGCGGATGTGATTCTCTCCATACTCCTAATAATCCCAACTAGTTCTTTAGCGCCACCTTCTCCTCTGTCTCTCCTTCAATCAAGTCTTCTTCTCCCCCCCGACAGAGAATAACACTTTTTTCCTAACAATGGAGAAATCTTTGTCTCTCTCTTTATACGACTGCACCAGTGGCTGTCTTAGCTAATGCTGAATTTATGTGGTTATATAAATGACAGACATCGCCCTTGGATGCTATGCACTTTATTTTTTTTCTACATCTATCACCCTCAAAGGCCCAGCATTCTGCTGAGGGTTGCTCGGTCATTGGCACAAGCTGATAAAACTGCTACGGCTGCACACAGTGCACATCTGAAGCTCTCCCGTGAACACATCCTCACATCCTGTCTCCCTCTTTCTCTCTCTCTGTCTCTCTATGTCTCTGTCTGCAGGAAAAACAAGCCAAGTTCTATGAGAACATTATGAAGATCCTGCGGCCAAAGCCGGACTACTTTGCAGTGGGCTACTACGGCCAGGGCTACCCTCCTTTCCTCAGGGTTTGTGTTTGTAATATTCTCACCTCTCAGCGCACACACGCTGACTCCCCTGCTTCTGCAAAAAGGTCAGAAAACTTTATCAGCACCGAAGCCTTTTTAAAATTGCAGCAGTGGACAAGTTTCTAAATGCACCAGTGAGATAGTTAACATTATAGGACGTTGAGAACCTAATGGGGACATTGTGGATCTGTGGAGTTCAGCAAACTGCAGGAATAAAATATTCCACTGTCTAGTGCTCCTGTATTCATAAGGTGTTAGGGTCAGCTGCCGCGCTAAGGAGTATGACAAAGACTCAGGCTCAGGGCATCGGCGATGAGTGGAGGCGAAAGGAACCACCACACAAAACACAGTCGCAAAGTTTTTGTAAACAGCCAGACCACTGCTGCTCCAGTCCTTACTAAAACCAACAAAGTGGAGCACCCAGTTCAGCCCAGTTCTCAGAGCCTTGCAGCGGATTCCTAGGCATCACATAATCGATTTGAAAATGCTATTATTGAAGCACTGAGTGGTTTGGGGCCAAAATACATCTCTGATCTGCTGCTCTGTTTACGAGCCATCCAGAGCTCTCAGATGATCTGGGCGAGTTTTGTTGACTGTCCAAAGGGTCAGAAACAAAAAGGAAGAGGCAAGTTTCAGTTCAGCTCAGAACACCTGAGGTCTTAAAACTTTTGTTTGTCGCTGCCTTACTCGTGATGTTACATAATCATGATTTTGCAGTTATTAAATCATTTAAATCTATTGTAACCACTGTTTTATTTTTGTTTTTTATATGAAATGTACTATTGGAATAAACTTACCTTGCCTTGGCAAAAAGAGATGTCTACCATATTGGACTGTCCTATAGGAGGAAGTCATAATCAAACAAGAACTTGGCCTGTGTTACAGAATAAACAAAAGTCCAATCGTCTCATTGTTATTATGAACTCCAATTCATTTCCTCTGGCTTTAGAACAAGGTGTTCATTCACCGTGGTAAGGAGTATGAACGCAGAGAAGACTTCCAGAACCAGCTGATGAGCCAGTTCCCCAGCGCCGTGCGCCTCAACACCACCACCATGCCCGGAGATGATATCAGGAACTCTCCACTTCAGTGTATCCTTCTGGCACCATAACACGTATACGTGTACATAGAAAACAGACAATGAAAATGTAAACGTAAATGCCGTACACGGTCTACCGTCTAAACAAGAACTCTTGTGGATTAATGCATTGAGAGAGAAAAACTCATTGGTTTTCTCTGCAGTGGCTGTAATTAAGTTGTTTTAGGATCGCTGAAGAAAAGTCACAACAAATCTGAATCTAAGATCTGGTACTTTTTGAAAAATTACGTCAGGGGACCTTTCACTCCAAACACAAGAAAACTTATCCCGACATCTAGACCGTTTTCGTCTGGATCTAAATGTTGTTTTGGTGTGCCTCTGCATATCTAAACCCAGCCGTTGGAGGTCACATCCATCTCAGATGACACAAGGATGTAGAGATACCCTCGATCACGCATTGATGTTTCATTCCTGAGAGATTTAAACCAGATATCCAGTGTTTCACAGTGCAGCCAGTCCTTGAGATTCCTCCTCGCCTGAAGAACAAACCTTGCCCTGACCAGATTATCAAGTCAGTCAAACTGCATCTTCACTCATATTTTCATAGGGAAAGCTGTAAATGTCTGTAGAACAAATGGCAAGATGATGATGTTACGTCTGACTCCTATGTAAATTCTGTTTCAATTTCCTCTGTTTGGTTTTGATCTCAGTCTCACTCTTCTTCCACCATCTGCAGCTTCTACAAGTCCAACTATGTGCAACGTTTTCACTATTCCAGGCCTGTGAGGAAAGGACCTGTGGACCCCAACAATGAGTTTGCAGTGAGTTCTTTTTTTTTCTTTTTATGAAAAGATTTATGACCACAGGGACTGTGGTCATAAATCTTTCTAGTGCATCCTTGCATCGTTATCAGTCTGAAAAGATGAGTTTCTGTTCTGTAAAATAATAGGATTGTGTTTAAAAGAAGCCTATTTTACAATTACTGTATATGATAAGACATCTGTTTGTGTTTCAAGATTTCAGATGAGCACTTGAGATGCAACGTTATATATAGGTATTATTGTACAAGTTTAGATTGTGCATTGATCAAGAAAATTACCAAAAGCAGGCCTTCAGGTTCTAAAGAAAATAATAATGAGACTAAAAAGAGGGAAAACACTGAGAATAGGAATCAGGCCTGTGCAGGATGAGTGAGATGAAGAAAGGAAGATTTGTTTTCCCCACTGCTAGTGCATTTTCACAGGGATCTGATTTAGTCTCCACTCGCCAATAGAAGAGAAGAAAAGAAGAAAGGAGAATGTTGTCCAAAGGAATTGGAATTAAATGGTGGACAAAAGGGGATCCAAAATGATGAAGGAACTGGAAAGGGAAAGAAAAGAACAATTGAGGAAAAGATCTAAATTAAGAATAAGACAATATCACAACACAGAAAGACATTAATTAAACTACAGGAGCAAAATATCACAACAAAGCAAAGAAAAGTCTTTTGGAAGCCCCACAACACTTCTATTTGCACTCACAGTACCAAACCCTCTGTGGTCGGATACATCCTGCACAGTTTGACAGGACAGTTGCTGATGGCCTAACAGCACTTCATCTACACCTATGAACAATGTGCCAATCAACTTCACACCAGCTGATATTCCTGCAAGGACACTGCCAACACTCTCACCCTCACAGTGGTCCCAAGACATCAAATGTGTTATATTACAGGAACAGGAACCTTCAACAGAGAAACATTTAAATGTACTTCAAGATATAACTGGAAACATTTTAATCACGACAGACAGTATCTAAGCAAGCGGACTTCTGAGCAGGACTCAGTGTCTGACTTGGTATCATGTTATGCGTATACACAAGTGGCAGAAGCTCATCTATCGGCTGTTTTTTTTCTTCCTTTCATCCCTGTGTTTAGTCCATGTGGATCGAACGCACAACCTTCACCACTGTGTATAAGCTGCCAGGGATCCTGCGCTGGTTTGAGGCTACTGACATGAAACATGTAAGTCTGTGAGGCCGTGCTCTCACTCACTGATTGACACGTGTGTTTGCTTTGAACTGTTGCCTCCAGGGTAACATTTCAATGTTTCTTATTATATATTTCCCACATCCTTTTCTGGAATCCATCCCTTTCTTCCCCCGTCTCTTTTTGCCTTATTTTTTCATGTCTCTCTCCTCCCTCGCTTGGCTCTTCCTGCCACTCTCTGTCCAGACCACCTTGTCTCCGTTGGAGAATGCCATAGAGACCATGGAGTCCACCAATGAGAAGATTCTGACCATGATAAACCAGTACCAGGCGGACTGGAGCCTCCCCATCAACCCTCTCTCCATGCTGCTCAATGGCATCGTGGACCCAGCTGTGATGGGCGGCTTTGCAAAGTATGAGAAGGTAAAGAATCAACACTGAATTTATACCCACTGGAGAAAATACACTTTTCAAGGCCCAATGAGAGTTAAACTGAGCTTGATTGTTATTAATTACATCCTCGGTTATGGGTCATTATTTCTTTTCATTGTTTATAGTTTTGCTTGTTTTTCATGTTGTTTTCTTCTAAACATGTTCTGATTCATTATGAGTGTGTTTGTAGAATTATAAAAGGTGCGATTCACTATGATGACTGACCCTTAAATGTTATCTGTGCTTGAGGGACTGCTTTACTGCAAGATTAATCTCTCGTGATGAATTGACTAAAATTCACATGGAATCAAAAAGCAATAACATCTCCTGAGGCTGCTGTTTTCATCACTCCAAATATCATAAGCAGGCGGCTTCAAACACCAGTCAGTGTCAGAATACAGGATCATTTTTAGTGTGTTTTGAAAGTGGATGGCAAAGTCATGAAATGGATTTCTGATCATCTGTATCAGGCGTTCTTTACCGACGAGTACAACCAGCAGCACCCTGAGGACAGAGATAAACTGCTGCGCCTCAAAGACCTCATCGCATGGCAGGTACTGAACACGCCAGCTCACACTCTTGGACGCATATAAACACCACGTGTAGTTGCTTCACTTTTATGTGGACCTTCTCTTGACACTTTATGTTTTTTAACAGATCCCATTACTCGGTGGGGGGATCTCTCTCCACGGGAAGAGGGTGACGGACGACCTGCGCCCTTTCCACGAGCGCATGGAGGACTGTTTCAAACAGCTGAAGAAGAAAGTGGAGAAGGAGTACGGAGTGAGAGAGCTGGTAAGAACCTGGTAGCGGCCTGTAGTCTAAAAACACGTTCCGGAATCACAGTTGCTGCGGTGCAGCTGCGTTAATTAAGCCGCAAATGAGCTGACCCTGGTGGATTTTAAAGATCAAAGAGCTCTTAAGAGCCTCAGAGTGGAGCATCGACGTGGGATTTGTACCCTTAAATTTCTCTACAACCAGAGCAAACTTTTGGTGGACTGAGTGGGGCTAAATATGGTCATTAACTCGTAAATTGGCTCTGCCCTTCAGGAGCGATTACACTAATGATGAGTGGGAGTGATGACATGCTGTTTTTTAGGGGCAACCTCACTTGTTTATGCTCCTCTTGCATTCTCTAATGATGCACCTCTGCTTTGTTTCACTGTCACTATCCAAGCAAGAGTATTGGCTTTTTATCGCGACATAATGTAGCTCGACTCTGTGTTTTCAGCCCGACCTGGATGAGAGGAAGTCCACTCGTCCTCGCTCCATGCTGCGCTCTTTTCGTCAGTCCATCATCTCCATCAACTCGCTACAGGGGTCTGAATGCGGGACGCCGACCAAGCTCCATGCAGACAGGTAGGCACACGCATATGTGTTGACGAATGAATCCGCCGGGTGACCTTGGAGTGTCGAGAGAACCTCGAAAGATCGTGCAAGAATGACACATCTCATCCACAGGTTACATCCACTATGCAGTAATAAAATGGCCAATTTGTCTCAATTCAAGCATACAGTATTACAGCATACAGACATTATTTACTACTCACACCCTCCCCAGGGACCTCCCCCCCGAGTCGCCGACCTCCTGGACCCTTCAGCGCTCCAGCGGGAGCATGAGTGCAAGCACAACGGAGGAGGTGGTGGTGACGGTGGGCGACGCCGAGGTCAAAATGAGAAAGAGTAAGAAGAAGAAGAAGAGGAGCAGCATGATCTTCATCTCGGAGGAAAGAGAAAGGACAAGCACGTTGGACTGCAAACGGGTGAGAACGGGCTCCAGTGGGAGATAAAGCACAGGACGAGGGAGGGGAGGGAGGCAAAGAAGCGAGTGACGGAGTGTCTAAGTTATGGAGGTGCAGCGGCTGCTGAGTTTTGTGTGTGATCTCTGTCTCCCTCTAGCTGTCCAAGAAACAGGAGTTCCGCAGTGACACCAACTTATCTGAGCCAAACGAAGGAAATGTGTTGTTGACCAACGCCAACTCCAGATCCCTGCCTGCCATCACAGGTGACTAGCAGTACAATACGTAGTGTCCTGTAATTGAGTTACAGCTACGGACCAACAAAGCCAACAAAGTAATCTGAGATGAGGTACTGTGTTCTTTTTCTGTGAAAGCTGACTGTAAAGAAAAACACACAAGGTCATTGCAGGAATATGACTTTTGAGGTGCAGCGTAGGGCTGCAGCTAACGTTATTACCGCCGCAAAGGAGGTTATGCTTCTGCCCGTGTCTGGCTGATTGGGTCCCGGCCCAGAATAGATCCTATTCTGTCTATGGTGCAGACAGATCCGAGAATTTTCTCTCACTTTTTTCACTTTCTTGGCTGGTATCTATTAGTGAGATCAATTTGATGCAAGTCCAAATAAAAATCTGGATCTGGCAGATTTAAATATGATTTAATGTTGGATTGGTATTGTTTGAATTAAAAGGGACTGTTGGGCCACTGCAGAGGTCTGAGTACTAATCAAGTTTTCATTATAAAATTATCTTAAAATTGTTTTCACGATTAATCAGACAGTCCATGAAATGTCAAAAAGGAAGGAAAAATGTTCGTCACAATTTACCAGAGCTCAAAGTGACCTCTTGCTTTTAAAGAACAGCAGCAAATCCTAACATCTTAGAAGCTGAAACAAGCCAATGTTTGGATTGATCAATTGTGTAATTGTTGTGGCTGTAGTAGAGTGCCTGTATATACAGTGAAACAAAATTGGCAAGAGTGTTGATGTGAGAGCCTGACCGAACACAAACCCTGATGTAAGGTGGTAAATTAGTCAGTCAGACATGTCGGTTGCAATTTTCCAAACTGGCCCGCAGACCCATCCAGTTCATATTTAATTGTGACAGTTACATAACCCTGCACTTCCAAATAGTGCATCAGGCCACAATTTACTCATGTTTCTCTGGCATCCTGCCATGTTGAACCAGGCCAGCTGAGCCAGCACTGACTGTGGTGTTAAAACACTGCTGCAGATTAATCAGCACCGCAGACTACAAACTGTACAGCCTGAGCACACAGTTCATCAGCAGAACAGTTACAAGAGAACAATTTCAAACTTGTGTCCGTGAGCTTTTAAATCGTAATGTGGAAACAAGATGGATGCTATTTTATTTTTTCGAATTAGTGCTAGTAGTCACAAAACTCATGTAAACGGCTCACTTTAACACCGAAGTTGAATCCGTCCACAGGTCTGTCCTTGGCGGTGGTGGGGGGCGCAGAAGAGGGGGACACCGTCAGAGCCAGGAGGGACAGTAAGAGCATGTCTGTCTGTGGGACCTCTGACCGAACGGCTGACAGGCGCTCAAAGGGAGTCATCAACCTCCTCTTCAAGTCCAAGGTGAGAACAACTGGTTTCATGTTGTTCCATAGAGAAATCAATCAGGCTGGCACTCACAGATCAGCACGACAATTCACCTACTGATTGGCCACTTGTTTGGCTGATGCGCTAAACTGTTGGTCGCTGAGAATAGATAGATAAAATGTACTGCATTCAAAATCTACTGATGCGCATTATTTGAGTATTTTTACACCAACAAAGTCTTCCAATTAAACAACATGGAGCCATTTTAAGTCATGTTTAGCCCTAACTGAGAGTAAACCTTGTGTTTTCATTGTGCGTGTTTGTTTGTTTCAACAGAGCTCCAAATCAGAGGATGCGAAGTCCAGTGATGCAGCCAAAGACAGCGCCAATCACTTCTGAAATCCGCCTTATTAATTCCCTGTTCCTTTGCCTTTTTTTTATGCATTTGTTTATTACAAAGAAGCTCACATCAACCTGCGGGGCGCAACCAATTATGTATTCACTCCCTCTCAGTCAGTCTGCCTGTCAGTCCCTGTACTGCTCTTGCCTTAATATAATTGATTTTACCTATCAATAAAGGCTATTTTTGCACCATGACCTTTTTCCTGGTAATTCAAATGATTCCCGGTGAGGCTAAATGCCACCTTACAAGCTTTTCAATCAATTCAGCTTCAACATGAACGAGCAAACACAAACCATCCCGCTGATGTGCTTGATTAAAAAGCGACTTGTTATATACTTTCCCGCGTTGTTGACTGAAGTTAATGGAAAAATAATGATTTGATAAAGCACAAAGGTTACTGTGCCCTCCCGAAGGACTTTAAACTGGAACACGCTGCCAGAAAAAGCATTGGCACTGATACAACAAGCAAAGTCTGATAAATTCAGATATAATAGGGAGCAACAAACTCTGGAGCCTAGTGCACAAACGCCACAACATTTGTTGTTTGCACGCAGTTTAGGCCAATCTGTTATTGTGCTTGAGTATGATTTGTGACAACATTTACTTTTATTTAAAGTCTGAATACAAATAAAACTTTGGGGAATGGTTTAATATTTGGGAGATAAATGCTTTTTGAGTTATAAGACAAATTTCAGACCACTTTTTATTGTCTGATTGCCAACTCTGCTGGCTTAATTTCAGCATTTAGAGTGGAAGCGAGAGAAAACGGAAAGCTTTTCTCTGCAACAAAGTCAACAAGAGCCACCTCTAATGGCTAAAGTCTTCATGCTAAGCTAAGCTAATTGCCTCCCAGATCAAGCTCTACATAGATAAAGAGGTGAAGATATAACTTTATTGGCACTCAATTTGTCAATACATTGCACTTTGTCATTTTCTCATTATGTAGCTGGCTGCCTCGCTCAGTGTAAGTGTGATTGCAAAAAAGTGTGCGATTATGATACAGCGGTAGTACTGCTTTTTCTTCCAAAATTTATCTGAGTGAAGAGTGTGCTGCATTATAGGTCCAGTGCATAGGATTAAGGGGCTCTATTGGCAGAAATGAAATATCATAATTATGTTTTCACTAGGGTATAATTGCTTGAAACTAGGAATTACTGTGTTTCAGTTACCTTGGAGCCTCTTACACAGTGTCAGAAAATATTACACACTTGACGTTTAAAACTGTTCAACACAAATACAATGTAGTTAAAAAGTAAGTTCATATAACTGGCCAGTTGTAACTCATTACCACCAACCTCTGCTCTTGACACAGAGGCATATTGTTATTATTTTTCGCAAAAGAACCCAAATGCAAGATACCAAGGCAGGCAGGTTTAGCAAGCTGAAATGTAAAAAAGAAAAAAATCAAAATGCCAGCAACGAAAAGGCAAGCAAATGGGGAAAAACTAAAGACAGATGCAAAAACTCAGAAGGAAGCAGGAAGCCACGGGGAACAGACACAGGTAAAACACGGACAAACTGATAAAGAATGAAGAGAAAACACCAACTTTAATACACAGGAGTTATTTAACAAATGACACACAGGTGGAAAAAAAAGACGAAGACAGGAAGTGTAAAATAAAACGTGACACAGGGTGAGAACTTACAACATAAAACAGGAAGTAACAAAACTAAAACTTGGAAGCGATTTATTGTTCTCAGACGATGTCATAGATGCAAGTTGACCTTTAAGAGTCCCCACAAAGTCCTTGGTATGCTGGAATGAGAAGCTCTGCTGTGGCAGTGACTGTGTGTTTTTTTTTAATCTATGTTGATGTTGCTCGATAAGAGCCCTTTGGCTCCCTGAAGAAGCTCTCCTCTGAATGCTGGGTGATAGAGACTGTGAATTATGAAAGAACAACCCAGGACGGACGTGTCTGCAGGGCTCCCTCGATGTGAAGCATTTGTGTAGGCCGGAGGAGAAAACAGCCTCGCCGGGTGGTTGAGCTGGTTTCCTCTTTCCCTCCGGCAGCAAGAGACAGAATTTTAGGTGGAGAAACATCACAGCCTTCAGGCCGGCGTGGCGCTTCACTTTATGACTTGTGTTATCTCGCCCTCGCTCGCTCACTTTGTTGCCGATTCCCTCCAGATACTGCAAGTCATCCTCGGTTTGCTCTGAATGCAGCCCCCCCCAATGCCCCGACATGTAGTGAGGAAGTGAGGTGGGCAGGAAATTAGCTTAAGTCTCACTTTCTTCATCGACTTTAGTGACATTTTAATAAAGATATGAAGATAAATTGGGAAAAGGGCAGAGAGGTTATTGCATGTGACGATTATGTATTAGCAGCCAGCTCAGTCAATAAGGGGCTTAATGTGTCACCTGCATTGGCGAAAGGTCATTATGTTGGAGAAAATCATTCAGATGAGGCTGTTTTAATGAGTCGTAGATGTGGATGAATACCTCACATTTGCCCGCCGGTGCTTTTACGTCCTCCTGGTTCTCAGTCAGAGGTGATTTAGAACAATGGAGACATTTTCTCCTTTCCCTTATTAATACCTCCATTATCTGGTGCCACACTGACCAGCGAGTCTCTCCGCAGCCAATTTAAAGTTGCAGGCTGGCCTTTTTTTAAAAAAAAAACTCATGCAAAGTCCTGCTTGAGTCTGGAGTGTGGGTCCTCTGATTAAACCACTGCTCCGTGACCGCAGAGTGATTTCAGACATCTATCTTACTTCTGGCCAAAAAAAAAAGGAGGAGGGGGTATCAGGGTTGGCGGTTAAGTTAAATGATGTATAAGGCGGTATTATTCTCACAGAGAATGAAGACGCTGCGTCGCTCGACTGACCAACAGATTCATCTCCATCTGAAACACCAAGACTGATCAGGAGAGTGTGTACATTTACCAAAAACAAAAAAGATAGTAACTGATAAAACGTCTGGTGGGCTAAGTATTCAAAAGTATGACTCACGACTCATGGCTTGTAATATTTCTCAATTCGATACCAAAGTTAACGATCCCGCTCTGTCGCCACTTTGCTTTCAAGATGGAAAGCCCCATCAAGAATTAAACACACGCATCACGTATTCATTATAAGTGTTACTTTTTCGCCACTGAAGACACGTCGAGCTCCTGTCATTTAGTCTGAAGATTTAATTGGAGCTTCATTTTGTTTGGTGCTGTCACGTCATATTAATGGGTATAATTTAATAGCTCAGACGTTCAACATTTGTGTCCGTTTGATTAGTCATTATATCAAGTGTATTGATATCCTGAATCCTCAGAGCATCGTTCAGGCTTTACATGAGGAAGTTATGAGCAATTGAAGCTAATTAATAAGCACATTTTGCTTCAGTGTGATAGAATTTGGGAATTGTCGATAAGAGTGAAATGCACACGCGTTTCTATTATATAATACAGGATTTTGGATTTAAAGAAGAATATCCTTCTGCACAACCAAAGAGGACGCAGCTGCTTTGTACCAAGCTGACATTTATTTTGAAAAAGAAAGTTTCAGTTTCTATAAACAACATGAAGCTAAATGTGAAAATATTGATTATTTTGTTACAGTGGAGACATATTATGCTTATTTTCAGATTCATTATTGTATTTCGGATTACTACTAGAATAGGTTTACATGCTTTAATGCTCAAAAACCACATCAGTAGTCTCAGACCGTCTGCTGCTGCAGCTCCTGTCTGTCTCTTAAAGGCCCCTCCCTCCTCTGCTCTGATTGGTCGGCGCTGCGCACTGTGTTGCCGGTCAGCTCTGTCGTGTATTCGGCTTCTACTTAGCTTCACTTATACCACGAATTTAGGTATGAATAATACAAATATGTGACATTGTGACATAGCGTGATGTCACAAAGTCACAGAATTAAAGGCGGGTTTACTGGCGAGGCGTTTCAGGAGCAGTGTTTTCTGTGGGAGAGAGGAGCTCCCATTGGCTTTTTGACTTTAAAACAAATGAGTTTCTCTTCCTTTTTTCTTCTCTGTAATATCCCGTGCAAGTGTCAGCTGTAACACGAGGAGCTGTTTCGCAGGACTCGTAGGAACATGATCTGTTGAATTATTTTTTTGGGGTGCAATGAAGGTAAAAAAAAAATGTGCAGCTGTTCCTCTGATGTCTGGTGTTAAATACATGTATCATGATCGCATAAACTGACAGATCGCATAAACTGACAGAAACATACAATTTTGGAGACTATACAAAAAAAACAAGTGTGTAATGACAAGAGAACTGCTGCTCATGTTCACCCAAAAGATTGTTCTGAAGGTTATTTGAATTGCCACTCCTCGTGGACACGAGTAAAGCACTGCTGAACATGAGAAGGTTTTCAATGGTCAGTAAATTATAGATGCATTCACTGCTGGCTTGTCTAAAATATCTTTCCAGAGTGACACAGCTGCACACGGCTCCTCCCCGGCCTGTGAGACGTGCAGGCTGTTCAGGGCTGTTGTCTGCTTCAAGTCTGAGCGGAGGATGACGGACATGGCTGAGCAGCTCCTCTCCGTCAGAGAACCATAATGAATTTCATAATGAGCGGTTGATGGCAAAGTAATAAAGGTGGTAATGTGAAAACAGTGATACTAATATCTGGGCCCAGTGGAAGCAAATTCGTTTATAGCTAATTTCAAGCAAATTATAGATAAGCATTGCAAGACTTCCTCATAAGCTTTTGTCATTATTGCTGAAATTGCAGCACAGTTATTGTTTTGCAGATTCATGTGAGCCACAGCCTCACAATGAGAGCTGTAGCTGTGATGCTTGTCCACCAGGGGGCAGTAGAATATTGTTGTTGGGTTAAGGAGATGAGTGATGAATGGTTACACAGACTACTGGCCTGTTGTGAAGCCTTCAGGGGAAAATATGACAGAGAAATGTAAAAAATCTTGTTTTTCTGCGAGACATCGCAGCACCGTAAAGAAAACCTGAATTATAAAACACGTTCTGGTCTGCAGTGAGAGCAGGAGAGGCGAAAAAGTTATATTCCTCTGTACAGACAGGTTGAGTGTTTTCTCACATCAGAGTGGCAAGTCGCCCCTGTGGGAATCAAAGGTTCGGTGAATCTCTGTTTTTTTCACTCCTGCATCAAGAAAGCGTCACAGCTGAACGGACTCTCTGCTCCTCGTCGCTTAGAGGCAACATCCTCCTCGACAAGATGGAGAAGTCATAACCGTGGAACTGATAATGCCTTCTTTTGTGTTAACCTTCATCGTGAAATGTTTCCCCAACTGTTGAGGAATGAGACAGTGAAGTTATGCATAGGTGAACATGTGAACACAAAATCTGCATTGTTCTTCGTGTAGACTATCATGAGCTGTGTTTTGTGTGATTTTATGCAACGTTACCTGGGAACAGGCCAGTGTTTCCAGCAGCTTAAAGGGTAACCCCGCCAATTTTACACATGACTGCATTATGTGAAAATAGAAGTATAAAGCCGTTTGTGGTTCCAGAGGAAGCTGCATGGAATCCGAGGAACTGCCTCCAGTGACGTTACTCAGTGGCTACGTTTCATTGTGGGTATTGAAGACACTGTGTTTCTTAAAGGAAGACGAATGCATGGAATAAGAAAGGTGAAACTTCTGGTTTTCCTGGTCGAATGCTCGACCAGTAGTAATTGATTTCAGTCTGAGTTTGCTTCTCCCGTCTCTGTTACAGTCTTTCAGTCATTCAGTTCAACTCAGTTCAATTAAATCAGGCATTATTATCATTACATTTTATATGTGCTGCTGCCAAAGCACAATAAATAATAAATTAACAAATTTGTTAATATCACAGATTAATGCAATAAAAAAAGACAATGAAATAGCAGAATGATACAAAATAACACACATATAATGTACATATAAATATATATGTATAACCAATATTATTTTCTATTTTATTTCATCACACAAAACACAGCTCATAACAGTCTTCATAGAGAAGAATGCAGGTTTCGTGTTCACATGACATCACCAATGCAAAACTGTCATTCCTTAACAAAAGGAAGGACATTTCAGGATGAAGTTGAACACAAAAGAAGGCATTATCAGTTCCACAGTTGTGACTTCCCCTTCATGTTTTGGATGAATGAATGCCATCTTGCCGAAGGGGATGTTGTCTCTGAGTGAGGAGGAGCAGAAAGTCCCTTTAGTTGCGACGGCACTGGCTTGATAATGTGGCTAATGTGGCTGCCATTAGCTAGTTAGCTCAGTTAGCCGTGCAGCTAGCGGTCCAGACCAGGAGCACAAAGCACTGAGTGTTGGTGTTTATGTGACTCGCATGAGAGCCTTGCAACGTATGGAACAGGGTTTAGCTGGTTAGCATGGTCAAAAATTCTTTGCAACACAAAACATCCGTGTCCTCCATGTTTTGAAAGTTTTCACCAAACATTCTTACATGTTGCGCCTTTAATTCAAAAGCAGGCCTGCGCTGTAATTTAAAGCAGGTTGTTTTCTCCTCTCCCACCAAAGTTACATTTATGCACAAGGACATTCCTCTCATTCCAGCAGTTTGGCCTCGGTCAGCAGTGTTTTGATCAGCTGCTTCTTCCCTCCGTCCAGTCAAGGTCTCAACAATTTAATGCAGTAGTCTTAAGATAGCCAGGGTTAGCAGACACTATGAATATTTGTCACCTCATAATGTGTGTCCTTGGTGTCTGGTTAATAACATCAGAGATTCTGAAAGCCGGTGTAGCATAGAAATATTACAGCAGAACGCAGCCAACAGTGTGTAATCTCTCTTTTTGTCTCCGCAAAGCGTTCTCCGTCCTCTCACTTCCACTCTATTTTTCTTAATTACTGCGTTAATGATCCCAGACAGGCTGGGTGAGTTCCTGTTTGTGTGAGATGAACTCGCCGTCATCTCCACACCGAGTGTCACCCAGGATGTGACTGTCTAATCTGTTACATAGCAGGACAGCTGCCACTGACGATTAGCTCTGCTGTTGCATTTTGACAACATTGTTATCGAGTAGGAAAACAGTGGAAACCTAAAAAACACGGCGGCTTTAAGAGCTGCAACTTATTACATTTAGTAATAGTGACCATAGCAGAATTTAAAAAAAAGTCTCAAGTGTTCAAAATGGCTAATCAGGATCAACTAATATCAGCCTGTGTAATCATTCCTTCTTCTTTATTTCCCCTGATGGTTGATGTTCCAGCTCCAGCCTGCAGAGTGCAGTGTTGAAATGTGCCACCGCTGAGCTCTCCCACTCTTGTGTGATGGAGGAAGCCAATGTGTTAGGAACATAAGCTGTTGAATAGCCTACACAACTCTATAAATCAGGCCTGATAACGTGCCAGTTATCAGCCTCCTCTAACGCTCTTCTCCTCCTACTGTCAGTTCACTTTCCTCTCCCTGCCTCCTTGTAATTGTCTAGTTCTTACTTCGCCAACACTTCATTCCTCTGCGCGCTCTTTCCAGCCCATTCTGCCCTCCCCTCTAACACTCTTGGCGCTCTCTCCATCTCTCTGACAGGTTTCCTGCAAACAGCTGATGGGGGGAGCAGAAAGTGGAACAGTGCTGCTGTGAGTTTTAATGGCGCTCCTTGGTAATCCGTAATCTGACAGCTCATCAAAGCAGCGTGCCGCTCACAAGGACTTGTGTGTGTGTCTGTGTGTGTGTGTGTGTGTGTGTGTGTGTGTGTGTAATGTACCACATGTAATCTGTGCCTGCAGGCTTCTTAGTATATGTGTAATATACCATAGCACATAAATACTGGATGATACACTGTGGCACATGGTTCAGACTTAAAAACCACAAAATTGCAGATGGCAGGGAGTCGGAGTGTGTCGTCGGGTAATGGACAGGAAAGACGTGACAGTGTTACAGTGTTTGCAGAAGTTATGACAGATTCCAATGCACAGTTAAGCTTCAGATTTACTGTAATGAAAGCTGACATGTGCAACATGCAACAACAAAAAAACAAATCTGTACTTTTATGGAACTTTTTGGTTTAATTGACAGATTTACCCTGTATTGTGAAATACATCAAACGTTTCTACAAGATCACAAAATAAATGCAAATTTACATCTCTACTGTGAATTAACACGAAATGTCTGCAACTGGATACCTATAAGATAAAAAAAAAATATTTAAAATGTTACATTGAAGTTTACATTAACACTAAATTCGAAAAAGAATTGCAACAATTAGGATTTTGTATCAGCCAGTATTAGTTCTGTAGTCACATTTACAAGTTTTGTGTAGTTATTTATCTGTTTGTTGACAGATACCTTGTATATTGTTAATGTTTCATAGTAAAACCTTTGACTAAATGTGTTTTTATCAACTGTCAAGCCATCAAAAGTCATTTTATTGTTTTCATGTATGTGAATATCCTCATCTAAACATCTGCCAGCGGTCCACACTGGGAGCTCATGGCATTGCAGAGGTGTAGAGCTATTTGGAATGAGACATGGCGGAGCTCACTGGTTAGCATGCTAAGCTTGCTTTGCAACATAATACACAGCTGCCATAACATCAAAACTGTTACTGAACTGATTACTGAAGTAATGAATGTTTTCAGCCAAAAGTCTTTTACATTGCACCTTTAAACTGTCAGAGCCAAAAACCCAAATGTAGCCTGAATACATGTAAAGTATGTGACTCCTGAAAACTGGCAGCTTCTCGAGACTCAAGTACATCCAGGTAGTATGCAATAATCAATGCCAGCTGATGTAAGCTGGCAGCACGTCGACAGCCGTGGTGATGATCAGCAGTATGTCGTGCCTGTTCCGAAATATGCTTATTTATCGGAGAATTTTGGAAATGCTGTACGATACAATATATCAGAGTCAGAACTGCAGTCAAACCGTATTCGCTTCAACAAATAAAGTTTAACTGTTGATAGAGAGATTGCAATACTGCAGCAAGAGTGAACCTATGAAACATTAATACTGAAGTCTGAAGAGGGCCGGTGTGGATGACTGGAGAATGAAGTTTTCCTCATGATGCAATTCGCATGTGACAAATGTCTTGTTT
Source organism: Diplodus sargus (assembly GCA_903131615.1). Taxonomy (NCBI): domain Eukaryota; kingdom Metazoa; phylum Chordata; class Actinopteri; order Spariformes; family Sparidae; genus Diplodus; species Diplodus sargus. The sequence continues at coordinate 1,985,822 of CAEMYA010001339.1, forward strand.
AGCACACAGGGCGCTGCATCATATCCATGACTAAGACCATACAAATTGGAGCAGATCTCCAGGCTCAACCTTTCTGGGCTGTAACTCTACAGGCGGGGCAGAGTCAGACATATGCTTTCTACCAGACAGGAGCTTTGGGGGCGGCGGCTCTTCTTCTGTTCGACCGGGCGAATCACTGAAAGCGGCAGGAGAAAGTTTTGAACGCGGGATGCACGTCGCCCATTCACGTTTTATATAAGTGAGACTAATAAGCATGACATTCACAGGTAGCAGCAGGACAGCCGACGGCAGAGGAGGATGAGCGAGTCTGACACCTCCAATCGAAACACCTAATTGGTGAGGGGCCAGACTGTATGTGAAACTGTCGTGTGGAGTGCCAATGCGAGTGTGTGCTGTGTCTTCTCTGTGCGTGTGCTCTGTGGTAATACATTTTCCATCAGATATCTCCTCGGCCTAATGACAGTCTGCATATGCCAGAGACCGGCTGCAGAGGGGAGGAAATGGAGAAGGAGGAAGATGGAGGGAGACTGAAGGGAGACGATATTATCTGTTGGTGGACGAAAGAAGTAGCCGGTGAAGTGAGTTGTGTTGTGAGATTTGGACTTGGATTATATATTGATAAAAGCAATTCAAATAAAATATATTTATGCTTCTTCTTATCTTAGTTGCATAGATAAAAACTGTGAACAGTGGAGGTCCTAGCTTCCATGACAGATGTTAAAATGCAGTGTTTGCCCCAGAAGGAGAATCTGGTTGGTGCTTTTTTGGTCTGTCGCTCAGCGCTGTGACCTCTGATCTGCCCTCTGTCAGAGACAACGGTTATCGCAGCCACGAGCCTGGACCATGCAGCATTTCCAGTTAAGATCACGACTTCAATTAAAAAACGAAATCCCTCGAGGGCCTGAACGGTGCTTGTGCTTGCAGCCTCAGGGGCCGGTCGACTTCACCAGTGTCACAGCTCAGGGGAGCCTGACCTATTTAGTGTTTGCATTCTTGAATATAAGCAAACATTATTTAACTCATCTCTTAAATTTGTCTACATTAGACCTGGTTTCCACCGATCACAGGTGTCTGGAGGGTTAGCGTGCGATAATTAGCTGACTGAAACCTGGGAATTGTAGCTTCAGTTGTGGGAATTTTACACCACAGGGACAAATCGTCATGTGAGGGTGGACACCACTTGACATGTCGACCTTTCCAGCCAAAGTACAAAAAGTGCCAAAGAAATACAGCAATAAGTTTGATATTTGAAATTAAATTATGTTCTCTCCCCAACTCAATTAGGGGGTCTTTATACAACTCATTGGAGGTTTTCCATAAATTCGACATAACATTTACATTTCATATTCAAGATAACAAGTCATTAAACTGGCAGGAAATATCAAATAAGAGACTTAGGATATACCCCAAAATGAAAAAGAATATGGCACTTCAGCAAATCTACCAAGTAGAGGTTTTCCACCTATACTGATGGCCAGGCAGAGAAGAGCTTTAATCAGTGAAGCAACAAAGTGTCCAGTAATAATTCTGGAAGAGCTGGAAAGATCCACAGCTCAGATGGGAGAATCTGTCCAAGGCTGTGAACTCCACAAATCTGGACTTTATGGAAAAGTGGTGAGAAGAAAGCTGTGAGAAATCTTTATAGTCATTTACCAAAAGAAAAGTTGGAGACACAAAATGCAGATAGACTGGTCAAATCAGACCAAAACACTGCCAATCACCCTGAAGATACCATCCCCACAGTGATGGCAGCTTCAAGCTGGTACTGGCAAACTGGTCATTATTAAGAGCGAGATGGAGCCAGCCAATTGTGGGCCAATTCTTCTTGAAACTGGGGCAGAGGTTCACCTTTCAGCAGGACAATGGCTTACAGCCAGAGTGGCACCGGAATGATTTAATACAGAGATGGATTGACTAGGTCAAAAAAAGCCCAGACTTCAATCCAATCGAGAGTCTGTGGCAAGACTTGAACATGTGCTGTTCACATACTGCCTCCATCCAATCTGACATAAATTGGGTGATTTTACCAAGAAGAATGTGCAGAAATTGCAGCCTAGATGTGCAAAGCTGGTAGAGACAAACTGCACCTACTGCAGCAATTCAAAGTGATTTAACAGAGTACTGACTCAGTGGGGGGTAAATACTTACAACGGATGTCTCGATTATTGTTCGTGTCACAGCAAAATGTAATTTTCACCCCTAAAGCACTTCACGTGTTCTTTTAACCCAAAGGTAAAAATCCCAATAAAACTCAATAAAATGCAAAATGTGGCCTAAATGGTGCTTGTGCTCACAGCCCCAGGGGCCAGTCGACCTCACAGGGTCACACCTCAGGGGAGGCCGACCTGTTTAGTGCTTGAATTCCTGAATTTAAGCAAACGTTATTTAACACATCTCTTATTTTGTCTACATTAGACCTGGTTTCCACCGATCACAGCTGTCTGGAGGGTTAGCTTCCGATAATTAGTGGACTACACCCTTGGAATTGCAGTTTCAACTGTGAGAATTTCACACCACAAGGAGAACTTGAATTTCAACTTGTGAATGCAAAATATGGAAAAGTCCAAGGCACCGTGCTGAATGGTCCTCTTTTCTTTTCTTAGAAAAGCATGTATTTATAGCGTGGGTTATACGTCCTTTGGTTCAACTTCTCTGGCACATTTGTAGATCAAATTAAATTCTAACTACCTGTAGCTATTTTATTTTCAAGCACTTTTTAAATTGTAAAATAAAAGAATCTGAAGTCTCGTTTACACCAAAGTTCCAACTAATTAGACTTAAGCTTTAGTTAAACAAAGTGTGCGTTCAGTGGAGCGGCAGCCTTTGTCTCGACTTCTCTTCAGGGGATTGTGTGAAAAGCCACACACTGGCCATTAATGTAAAACAGTTCCAGCGATCCTCAGGGGAAATGAGCGCAGGTCTCGTGGGGATCACCCCGGCTATCGGACTGTCCGCCCACTGATTAGCCGGTTGTCACCAGAGGCCTGGTTGCCGAGGAAACCGCCCTCTGTCACCTCCTGTTCTCGTTCGCCACCCCGCCGCTCTCCACTCTCTGCTGCGCCCTCTCGCTCCTACAGTGGCCCTTATCTTCCTCCATTCAAAGGGCATGGGCTTCGCAAACTTCCCCATGCATGCATCTATGTGCGTATGTATATGTGTCTGTGGGTGTGTATGACTGTATGAACGTGTGTGTGTGTGTGTGTGTTTGTGTGTGTCAGTAACAGCGTGTCTGTGTCACGCAGGGTGGCCACTGTCTCCCCTGGTGATGGATTGTGATGCCAATCTGTTGCAGCAGCTCACAACAAGTCTGTCATTACTGAGCTGGAAAAACCAGAGAGAGAAAGAGTTGTTCTAAATTCACCCTTCCTTTTCCACATCGCCCTTCTTTTCCACATTGTTTTTTACTTCTTCCAACCTTTGTTTCCTTTTCCCCCTCAGTGTTTCCACCCTTTTTCTCCCTCCATCACTTCCACTCTTTCCTCTTCAGTGCTTTGCTTCCTCCCGTTCATTTTTTCCTTCCTTCCATCAACCTTTTTGCCCCTCTGTGTATTTGTCCCTTTCCTCTTTTATGTCTTTACATCCATCGTGTCCTTCCATACTTCACTGCCTCCTGTTTCCATTTCCTTAATCTTCCATTACCTTTCCACATTTCCTTACACCCCCATTCCATCTCCCTCTGCCACTCTTTTACACTTCCTTTTTTTGCTTATCTTCCCTTTCCTCCTCCTTAATACTTGTTTCCTCTCATCTCATCTGTAGGTGGGGAGAGGAGAAATGGCAAGAAACTGCTGCAGAGGTGGAGAAGGAATGAGCAAGAATTGTGTTGAAATGGAGATGAGATGAGTCAGACCGTGGCACCAGCAGTAAGTATAACCGGAGAAGCGGTGAGGGATAATGGAAAGACTGCAGGGCGGAAGTTCCTGCACACAACCTAAGTCACATCTGTCTAAAGCCAGTAAAACAGCTTAGACAATCCAAAGCTCTTCTATTCTAGTGGAGTAAACTCCAAGATTCCGAGTCCTGATCATCCGTAAGTCCGTTTTGACTTTTAGCTCTGTATTGTTAGTTGGCTGCCTTCGAACGCTTTCAGCGGTTCTTGAGATGGTCAGTGGTTCCGAGGATTCTGATTACGTCCAACTTATTGTCTCAAGCCTTTCAACCATCGGGGCTTTTCTATTTCTAATCTGTCTCTCCTTTAGGACCTCCAACAAATACGTTGTATCAGACCGCAGAGCAGCTTTGTTTTGCTCCCGCCATGTTATTGCGACACACATCGTATTATGTGGCATTGCATTTTTCAGTGTTTTTCTCCCTAGCTGAAATAAATGTATTGTGTCTGCACATGTTCGGCCGACATGGGGCCAGAGAGAAAAACGATCTGAATGAGTGTTTACATGTTGGTGAAGGTTCTCAGTAATTCAGGTCACGGTAATTCTAAGGGCTAAATCATAGGCAACTGGACTTCCTCAGACGAGTTGAAGTGTTTACATGGTTGTTATTTTTCTATTGAGAACATCAAAGGTTTGCACCACCTCTCTCGATCTGGTCGAATCAGTCTCTTCTGACTGAGGCGTTAACATGGAGCATTTTTCTTTTGATTGTTCGTTTAATTTGATTTTTGCTGGAATATTATGGTCCATGTAAACGCTAACGAGACACCCATAAATGTTTTAAAATACCCCAAAACACAGAGCTAGTGTTGAGAAACTAAAACACCAACAGTTATGATGGTCTGAGACAGAGGTGTAAAATATGGTCTCTTTCGTCAGAGCAAAATCCACCTTGAAGTCGGAGACAAATTGTACCAGAGAGACAGAAAA
>CAEMYA010001339.1:1990683-2001353 GCA_903131615.1 Diplodus sargus
AAAAAAAGAAGAAAAAAAAGATTTGTGAACCTGGGCACAGAGAGATACCTGACCAGTCCATCTGCAGATGAGAGTGAGATTGCTTTCCAGCGAGCGAGGCACACTGCTGAGAATAATTGCAACCTGGAGAGAGATGGAGAATGAAGAGAGAGAGGAGCTGTGAGTTCAGAGTCGCACCCTTTCAAAAAAGCTCCAGGACATCCAGATCCAGGAGTGATGGTCCCTGAGCCCTCGGTAACATCCCCCCTCCACCCCTCCATCTGTGTGCGCCTGGCTGCCAGATGGATGCGGAGCTCTGCTCGGCCCGTAATCAGAGCAGCACAAACCTGAACTCACAGCACACCACTTGGACCTGTGTGCATTGCAGAATATATTCCTCCTTGTTGGAGTCCTTGCCGGTCGCTGCTCTTGTTCAGTTTCATTCTCACTAAACTGTTGTGTGTTGAGCTTACCGCCGTGTTTCAAATGTAATTTGCACTGCTGGCTGTAAAATACGGGAGGAAATAGAAGTGGCAACGTCAGCAATCTGCAAACGTGATGACAAAAGGCGAAGAAAGTCGTTTTAATTCTGAGCTGTTGTGAAGTGCAGTATGTGCTCTGCCCACGGACAGCCAGAGCCTTTCCCAACACGTTCACCCTCCTCCATTGTTCTCTCGCTCTCTCCTTTTGCGCGTTCTTCTCTTAGCAGAATGGTAATTGGTGTAAGACTTTATGAAGGAAACTGGCAGGTCCCGCCGGACGGCCAGCTCTCTGTATGAGTCTAATTAAACACAGCTTTCCCATTGGTGCCCCTCCTTCTTCTCATCCCTGTGTTCTTCCTCTCCTACCTCTCACGTCCCTGTGATGCACAGTGGGCTTATTAATTACTCTGGAGTTTACAGATCAGCGGGCTCCATCTCAATGTCATCCAGTGTGAGAACATACGAGCACATGTTGGAAATGTAAACTCCAGCGCTGACGCTCTGTTTCCATCAACATTGCTGAAAGGCTGCTGACTGAGCTATTGTACGTGTTTGTTTGTTTTTTTTTTCCTTCCACCAGATGGTTTTCTTCCAGCACTTTCCCAGAGGCGGGTGTGCGTCGCTGATGTAAAGCGCGCATCAAACAGGTAGAGTCACCGTCCCTGTTCTCTCTGATCGAGATACAAGTGCACAGCCGTCTCTCCTCCCTGACAGCCAGCAGGATAAAAGGAGGTAGACGCAGAGCAAACAACAAAAATGAACAAAGGCACCGACAAATGAGCGATTCAATGGCTCGCACGAGTAGAATTCACTTAGGAGTGGGTCTTTGTTTTCGATGCTGCAAAGAATGCATGACAAGAAGAAGAAGAAGTGTGTATCAAGGAAAACGCTGCCAATAGTTAGACAATAATGACTTTTTAAGATTTGTTCTCACATAAAAACACTCGCACTGTTTGGAGTTAAATAACTCGGGTTTGAACCTATTTAACTCCATGGAAACTTTAGAGAATGAGGTTAAATATGCATCACTGTCTGCTATCCCATTCACACCAACACTGTGACACAAGTCAGTCTTCCCATTGGCTGTGAGTGCACATTAACCAGCCCAACTCCGTCTACCTTCACATAACTGGGTTCCACAACACGGCGCTGTCTGTACTGCGTCTTCAATCTATGTGCAAAAAGCATAAAGACAATTTACTTTCAAATTGTGCGCAGTGCATATGCCAAACTACAAGTTTGAGCTCAGTTGATGCCACAATCATTTCCCATTTATGTCTGTGGAAAGCAGATCTATTATGAGGTGACCTTCATCATTATGGTAACAGGATTGAGCATGTTGTAAGGGCTCTGAGACGGTCAGTGTTTGGCTAGGTTTAGGAAAAGATCATGGTTTGGGTTAAAAGGTGTTCATTATTTACATGCATACAAAAGGCTCTTCACCTACTGTTTGGTTAATAAGTAAGGTTTGCCTTGTAATTTGTGTGTGTCAGTGACAAAGGTAAGTTGTAATCCATGTGCTACTTGTCCTTAAACAGGCCGTTGAATGCTGTTTCAGAAGAATCTACTGCATGTGTGTGTGGATCGTAACCATGAACGCGGACAGCCAGTCAACAAAGTTATCAGACGTACTTCATGCTGTATATGTTTGGTTGAATGTCAGTGTGTAAGAGTAGCTACTTCATATTCCCCTTGAGAATTAAGTTAGCTGCGTAACTGCCTGCACGCTGGGCTAATAAGAGGAGCCCTAACCAGCAAACAGATCAGTGATGTGTTTATATTGCATGTCAGGCTGTATATTTCTGTTTAGCTAATTGATAGGACTGCTGCTTGATGCGCTGTACGTGATATACTACTTGGAACATTATTGTACTCATTAATTTTCTTTGTTGACAGAAAACCACACACATAAATACAATCTGGTGGAGCCGGCTTGACTTTATTATCCTCAGTTCCTGAGCCAAGTCCTTGCCTGTGTTTGTACTCCCAAAAGTGCATCCCAGCCTTAAGTATCGATCTGGCTGACAATCCACTGATGACTTACTGTCAGCTTTAACGATCTGTAGTCCAAACGCGTGAACAAGAAAATGGCAGGTGACAAAAGATTGGCAACGAAAGAGAGGCAAAGAAATATACAGAAGTAAAACAAGACTGAGGAAAAAACTGAAAACCACGGGGAACAAATCAGGAGCGCAGGGAACACACAAGGATGATGCTAGGACTGATGACTGATGCTAGGACAAAAACAAACAAAGCATCATGGAGTGAGAGAACCACACAGACTTAAATACAAACAAAACTAACAAGGGGGTGAGGTATGGGTGAGGGCAGGGCTAACAAGGCTGATGTGAGACAGGCTGTGGGGGATAATCAGGCTGAGGAGGAACACAGGGGGAGACAGAACGCCGGGAACACAGGTGAGCTGGAAGCAGAATGTGAATACAAGACACCGGAGGATATAACTACAAAAATAAAACAGGAAGTCAACAAAACTAAGGACCCAAACTGTGACATTTGCTCTACACAGATGATAATGCGAAGGAATGGCCAATCAACTGGACTTTGGTGAATGCACTGCAAGCAATGTAAAAGTCTATGCAGATTGAAGAGACTTGGGTGATGTCACAGTTCACTGCAGAGGTCCCGGATGGCCTTAATACCTCCTGACTTCATGGAAACAAGGAGGTACGATTCTCCTTCAGGACTCTTTCTTTGTCGATACATTACTGTCTTGAGTGAAAGGGGGTAGGCTCATTGACGTTTTTTATGGTTTGGTACCACTGATTGATTGATCCTCTCTTGGGGCAGCGGTGAAAAGTCCATACTGAGACTATTTAAAGGATAAAACACATATGAAATAGAAGAGGTAGAAAACTGGGCCTGTTTGTTTTGCTCTCGAACTAAATGTATTTTGTGTTTGGTTGATAGTTGTATGGGCTGGGATTTATACCCTTAGGTATGTGTTAGAACTAATATAAACTCAAAATAATACCTTAAAGGAAAACAACTCCCTGAAGATGAAAAGAATCACCTTCTAATTATCTGCTTGCATTGTCAAAATATTAAAAGCTTTGAACAAATCTCCCACTGAGAACAAAAATGCATTACCGAGGAGAAACCATGCTGTGCAAATTGCAAGTAATGCGTAAAGAAAATAATATATGGGTGGTGGGTTATTTCAGGGGTGAAGAGGAATAAAAGGTAGACTCAGGGGGGAGCTCAAAAACATAATACCTTGAAAAGGCTGGCTCATGTCGGGATCAGCGGGGGACTACCCCAGAGACTAGCCCTGTTTTGTTGAAGTTTCTTGCCAGAGGTGATGTGCTAATGTGCTGCAGCGTAGCATCCGAACAGTCCTGCTGAGCCGAGGGCTCCTTTCACGCTGATACAATGGAGACATTTAGGTGATGCCCAGACTCTGCATGCTGCTCCCGTGGCACTTAATCTTACCGAGCCTTTATCAGATATGTAGATACATAAAATGTATGAGATTTCTGCAATCAAATGTCTAAAAATGACAACACTTGGATGAGCTGTGCACTTACATTGTCCCAGTCGCCTGGTGCTATAACTCCCAGGAGAGAGTCAGAGAGGAGCCAAGGAAGACGGCGAATGAGACTAAACTCAAACATTTGTAACTGAGTCATATCAGATAGTTTTCTCATCAGCGGTAGTGGTTGTTTAATGATATGTTCGCTCAAGTGTTTATCCGCCCCAGATAGACTAAATTGCTGTACATTAGCCATGAGATAACGAGCGACGACACGCATAGATGGCGCGTGTGTCTGTGTGTTTCCATTCAGTTCACACACCAAAGACTCTGGTTTTCCTCTCTTCGCTTTCTTTCTCCGTAGCGTTATGTTCATGACATACAGGTAATTTCCACTCAAGCTCCAGTCGGCAGCCAACATTGCGGTTCGTAAATACCCAACAATGGAGGTCATATCTGCGGATCACCGCGACAGTCAGGTTGATAAACACAAGTGAAGATGAATCTGCTTTTGGCTCAGGATCAGAGCAGAATCCGATGTGACTCTGTTTATTCCTCCAGAGGGTCTGGCTCTGCCCTCGACCACAGCAGAGCAGCAACTCTGCCACCCTGCTCCGCCGACTTCCCCCACGTAACAAACAGCAATTCAATTTGTTTTGATTGAGTGACTCAGCTGGCAGATATTAAATATTGTGCCTTCAATGTCAGTAGTTACACCTGAGCTTTTTCTTTCTGCGATGAGTCGACATATCTGCGATGAAAACAGGCCTGTGATGTGAAGCTGCTGCAAGTCATCCTCTTCACTCGAGACGGGGACGGAGGATAAAGAAGAAGAAAGTCTCGGGCATGTGTCAGCGCCCGCATGTGTAGCTTTGAAATGTGGGAAGAAGGTGAAGGGTGAGGGAGTTCGAAAAGAGACAGCAAGTGAGCCTGGGAGCGAGGAGATGGATGTGGAGGGATCAAAGAATGACATGGAGGTGAACAGAAAATGTCAAAAGGCAGGTGACAGAGTTGGCGAGAGAGAGAAACTGTGAACAAACGCAAGTTTTTTTAAAAGAAGATGCGAGTCTCTGCTGGAGGAGTTAAGAGACGAGGTTGTGAGTGTGTCTGTGTGTGTGTGTGTGTGTCTGTCTGTCTGTGTGTGGTGGCAGGGATGGAGGGAGAGCGTAAGCGTGGCAGGACATCGGACACTTTGAAAGCAATTATCCCCGGAGCAGGTGTCATCAGATTGGTGACAAGATTTGCCAGCCCTTGCCAGCACATTTCAGGAACAAGGGATCAAATCTGTGATCTGCCAATGCACTTCAATTTCAGGCCTCAATAAATAAAATAATACCGCTACCACAAATAAATGAATAAGGCTTGTATCGGAGGCCGACGGGAGCAGGTGGTGGAGTGGCCCGCTGGTCATCCGAAAGGAAGGCAGGTGAGCAGAAAGCTTTCTACCCAGCAGCTGAGACGGAATTAAAGATGGAAAAACCCACGGAGGATGAACATCGAGTGGAGTCGAAGGAAACTGTCAAAGTTTAAATAAGAGACTGGTGATAGCACAGGCGCATTCCCAAAGACATGATTTATTCATCATCCAGGAGATTGATCCGGTTGTTTTTCATATTCAAGGACTACACGGTTGCATATTCACAACAGAAGATGTTTCCATTGATTTGAGCATGTAGTTATTTAAAGAGTAAATGGAAGGACACATCGGTGGGCATCAATTCACCCCGACGCAACATTTTCCATAAAAACCTGCCGCAGTGGACATGAAACTTTCATTCACAAAGTGCATCAGCACTTCAGCAGCATCTGCAACTTTATTAAAGTTGCGCACCAAGGCCACTAGACCTCGGCTTCTTCTTCTTCTCTAAGTTAAGGTCTTCAATGTACACACGTCAAATGGCGTGACACGTGACGAGGCTGGCGTGCGAACCCCAGTCACACCGTGGCAAAGTGACACGGTGAGATTCATCTTCATCAGACTATTTGTTAAAGGGCAAAACTACAGGAGACAAAGTGCTGAATATCTTAAGTTGATGTAAATTTAGCAAATTTGATACATTTATTTATTTATGTATTTGTCATGCAAAGTGCACACAGTTTCACACAAATCAATGTGTTGCTTTGAGATAGATGGGATCGATACGTGAAAAGAGGCCGAATCTATCAGCGTAATACGATCGATAACTAATTAGGTCTGAAAAAAAGGTGTATCCCTGCTTGTGGATGCAAGCAGTGTATCTTGAACATGCTTATAGGAATACTAAGTGAAGGTGAGACCGTTAAATGTGTTTTGATGAAGTTTCATGCACCCCGAGGAAGCAAATTAACTCAGAATCAATAAATGCCTCAGCTGAAGTACAAAGATTAACCGAACCTGAGGAATTTAACCTGATGAATCCTGAATAATCCCTCGAAGGAGTTTCTACAACATGACCATCCTCACCAAACCTTTAGTCATCAGTGTTAGAAAATAAGTGAAGGAACAACATCAGCATCTGTAGATGAGACGCCGCATCCTCTGCAGATCACAGATACCAGCCGGGCTGTTCTGCACATCAATACAGCTGACGTTTCGTATCCACCAGTGGATCAGAACTGCTGTGGCAAGTAGGAGGAGATGGAGACAGATTGCGTCGTTCCCTCGCCCAGCTCCTTATCACAACAGCTACACTTATCTACTCCCAGTGGAGTGATGTTATTAGAGTTCTGAGTGAGTGACAGGAAGAGAGACAAACGACTTGGAGACGCGGAGCATAAAAAACGATGAGAGCCGTTTAGATAAAAGTTTACAAAGAAAGTCATGAATCAGGGATTAAGTGCAGATGGAGAGAGCTGAGACAGTAAATGGGGCTTACTGTAAATAAGTCAGGCTCTGGGTATTGTTCTCCAGTTATTGATTGTCAGATTGTCAGCGCCAGCTGAAGCGGGTTTGTTGAAAAAAAAAATAAGTCAACCGTGGAGACAAAAGGGAGAAATAAATCCCGACAGAATCACCGCTGCAGTGTTTCAGGGGAGAAACGCTTGCCTGTCACTGCCCCCATCATCGCTGTTCTTTCTCTTAAACATGTTCCCTCGATAGACGATTCGTCCCATCACTGTTTCATGTAGGAACAAATCTATAGCAGAATCTTCAAACACAGCTGGCTTCACTGAAAACCACAGTGTCACTGGCTGAATCACTACCCCTTTGGCGGTGGACCTCCCCAGTTGTCATCTCAGCTGGAGTACACAGCACACTGCTTCCTAGTTGAAAAGCTTGCTGTAGGATCACACACTCATCACAACGTGATAAGTCTGTTGCATGCTGCTGAGCTGCTGACCTTACACACAAGAGCTTGGGTGCATCTGGATTTCAACTGAACTGAACCGAACAATGTGAAAAAGCATAAGACTAAAACACTGAACTTAAGTCAGACGGAAACAGTGCAGACTATGCTTTTTCTTGTGCATAGTGTGTAAATGTGCCTGCTTGGACTTGAAGCTAGGACCCAGGTAACCACACAGTGACTCTCTCAAAGGAACAGAAATGTTGCTGTCAGCGCCACACCAGTCCCCCCTGTTTTTCTTCGGCAGAGATTCAGTGACGCCTGGTCGGCTCTGTAAACCAGCTCTGAGCGGTGTCTCCCCACGAGCCTCCAATGTGTCCACTCTTCCTACAGTCGTTGCTCTTCCCACACTCCTCCGTTGTTTTATTTGATTTAATAAGCTTGGAGAAAGAGTTCCTAAGGTGTAGAAACTCATTAATATAAATTGGATTTTTGTTTTTCGTGAAAGCTGCGGTGAAACTTGCAGCTCTGTGTGATTTTGCTGCTGACTGTCGGTCCAGCAGAAGACCGGCCTCTTTAGTCTGACAAATAAACAAAGAAACCTCTGATTTCCATGATTGAAACATAACTGAAGCAGTGGCAGCGCTCCGCTTCTGAATAGATTTTCAAATAAGCTGAATTGCAGGAGCTTCTGAGTGTGATTGATTTTAATTTCTGGCAGATATTTGCATTTGGTTTTGTTCGAGTGTGTGTGTGCGTGTGTGAATGTGAACCGAGGGGACACACCAGCCCTGTTGTTGATGCAAATTAAATCTATCCGCAGTGATTTCCAAAGTAAAGGAATAATAAAGTAGAACAACAGTGGGACGGCACAGCGGCTGCCAAGTCGAATTGTAAGTGTGTAAGTGTGTATTAAACACGTGTGCACCTGGGGACTGTGCGTGTGCTTTGAATTGCTTTGTTCCCGCTGATGCTAAAGGCTCATCAGTCGTGAACCAGGAGGTACACAACAGAGGGGTGAGTTCATTTTTCTTGCTGTCAGGATGTTCATAGAGTGGGAGGGCTGTGACAACGGAGGTCTCATCAATCTGACCAACACAACACCCACTTTACAATATCTCATTTATCCACACAAAACATGGCAAAGGAAAACAATACAGCGTGTCCCGAGGGGGCGTTTGTGTTTCTATCCTTCAGAAGGTCAATAAGGATAAAGAACCTTATATCTTATACTGGTATTCACAATTTCTAAAGGGCCTTTGGAGGGCTCCTTAAAGTTTAGCCACACATACAACACCCTTCCTCTGCAAGGAGGCTATGTTAAGACCCTTTCTCTTTCGTTGGTTGGTTTGTAATCAGGTTTACACTAAAACTATCAAACAGATTTCCACTAAACTTGGATTGAGGATGGCTCTTGGCCCAGAATAGACCCCATGAAGTTTTGGTACAGATCCAGAAATATTTTCTATTACATGCAAGATTTCTGACATTTCCCTTAAAGGTCCACTTTGTAAGAGAGATGATCTTTTAAAACTGGTCAAATACTGACGCAGTATTTGGCGGGTTGGGAATGAGCCTCTGAAAAAGGACTTATTACAAAGTGGACCTTTCATTTCTCATGGAACAATGCATGGATCTTGATGAGGCGCAGGTGACTGGTATCTCTGAGTGAGTAGAAAAGGGGACTGTTGTTGTTCAGCATTGTTCCCTGTAAAACCACAACTTACACTTATAATCTTTTGCATTTTGGTTTGATTACATATTAAACAAACAAAATATTTTAGTATTAATTAATTATAGAGGCTTGAAAGTGCTCATAGGAAGACGTTTTACATTTCGCTTAGCCAGACCAGCTGTGTCCCCCTGTTTCCAGTCCCAATGCTAAGCTAGGCTAATTGACTCCTGGCACTCATGCCATACGAAGACTGGAATCAATCCGTTCATCCAACTCTGAGCTTTAAGCATATGAGCTTATTTCCAAAAAACTGTTAAACTTCTCCTTGATCTTAACTTTTGTTAAATGTAGAAAAGGATTTTGTTGAGAAAAGTGTTTATATTCCTCAAAATAATGGATTTACAAAATGTTATTTTGGTATCCAGCCCTAATTTTAGTGGGGTGAGCCAACACACAGTCAAAATCAGCCATGAATGAGATTGACTTCTACATTTCATTTAACTGAAATTCAATACAAAATAGGAGACAGCCTTAAAAGCTGCAGAGTAAACAAGGTCCTTGTTGTGTTCATTTCTTTTATACAGAATGATTCAGCTCATACATCTAAGTGTGTTTGAGGGCGACTTCCTATTTCATAACAAACTGACACTTATATACTTTCGCCCCCTCATACTGCTGTTTTTTTTTTTTATCAAACGTGTGTGTGTGTGTGTGTGTGTGTATGTGTGTCTGTGTGTGCTGGGTACCTGACAGTGATAATGGCTGTCACAAATTACCTGTGGGTCTTCATAGGGCCTGATAGCTGGTTAATCAGCTGTTACTTTCATCTCCAGGGGGTTATGAGCACTTAGAGTTTATTATTGCAAGTGTATATGCGTGTGTGCGTGTGTGTGAGTTATGCAGGCAAATAGTGTGTAACTTTTCCATAATGCAGGGTAATGACCGTAATATGTTTCTCAGTAAGTGCACATTACCTGCTAACCTTTCTATCCTGCGCGACGTGGCTCGTGTAATGACTCTATTTCTTTGTGTCGGCCCCCGTTAATTAATTCCCGCTTACATTTCCATACTTTCGGCTGCTCGTGCCTCCATTTTTCCTGCACGCGAATGACGAAGCCATCAACCAAATCACTCCGCTGACGTTTACTTATTCATGAGTAGCCATCTGGAGCATGTAGACACACTGTAACACATCTGTGTGCCGGAAGGAGTCAATATTGGATATTAGATATTGTGCAATCAAGGTCAATTCCCCCTCATCTAACAAGTACTGTAATTGAGTTTACTGCATTCACTGAACCACTGGTCTTCCTCCTCTGTCTCTACTCAATGTGTCTTCCTGTCTGTATTTGTGGAGTCTGTATGCACTAGGGTTGCCAACAGTCCCTTGAAAAACGGAATCGTCCCGTATTTAGAAACAAAATTACGCTTCCTGTATTGAGCTGAAAAAGAGGGCACTTTGTCCCGTATGGTCTTTAAAATGTCAATGGAATCAGTGAATGACAGGGCGTTTTATATGAAAATTTACAGTAATTGTATTGCCAGCCCTCTCCTGCTCTGTGACCAATGAGCTGACAGCACATGAATAACAATGCAGAATCCGGCTGTTCTCATTGGTCGAGGTGCTGTTGTTTGCAAGAAGATACCAGAAGACAAGAGACTCCGTCAACTGGGAAAACAAACCAGCATGGCTAACACGGACAACACGGATTCACAGGACACTGCAGACGGTGCGCCTTCCACCACGAGCAGCAACGTTACTACTCCGAAAAAAAAAA
>CAEMYA010001339.1:2018302-2037799 GCA_903131615.1 Diplodus sargus
AGACCTTCCCCATCTCTCTCAGTTGCCTATTCAAGCCTGTGGACTATTTGTTTAAGTTGTCCAAAGGATGCAACTTTACTCACGTCCTCAATTCTACAGAGCCCCTTTAAAGTCAGTGAAATATCACGCTCTCTGTTGAATATTGAGAAAGGACACAAACTCTGCCTCTCTGTGTCAAAATAGTATATAAGTACATAAAGTCCTGCATCTACTTCCTCAACTGCACTCAATTATATTTACCTTCATTATAAGACTGTCACACTACAAATATGTTCCACTTGATAATAACTGAGAGGAGAAAGGGCTGGTAATGCACCTTGCTTTTAATGTATGATGCCATTACCGAAACAATCACAGATTTCAGTGATGAAATAGCAGCAGAAAAGAGTGCCGTATCTGATTTATGAAATCCAGTGAAGATATTGTAACAAGCCTATGATTCTACATGAGAGATGAAAGTATTCCTACATAGTAAAATGTACTTAAAACTTCCTCAGCTTTCGAATTAAATGAATGGAGAACGTTCCAGTTTCCATACCAGAGTGGAAAGAAGGGTTTCGATGTTGGCAAAGGATTTCTCTACCCGACTAAAAAAAAAACGACTGAACATGTTTCCTCCAATGTTGCGTGACAAATAATGTGTCACCAGCGCACAGAGCCTACCGTGGATCTTTTGTTGTATGAGGTTTTTGATGAGAGTATCAGCCAGCCGCTTCCAGATTTTCAGCCGATCCTGCTGTGAAATCAGCGCTGATTTGTAAATTAGATTCTCATTCGAGTTGACACCAGTGCACATTCATTTAACTTCGACCCAGTTGGTTTGTTTACTTAGTAGGAGGACTCTCATTCAATGCCTCTGTGACTTTTTTTCCCCGCATACATCCGATGCTCCAGCTGTTTAGCTGAGGGAGCAGCCTCAGTCCCGGAGGTGGTGTTGATCCCCCCCCCAGCATAGGCCACTGGTGAGGATAATTGGCAGCAGGTATCACTCCAATGATCCGCACTGCATGGAGGAAAGAAGCCACTTTCCTGGCTTCACGTGGCCTACTAGTTGGAGTCTGTGGTAGCTCTCTGAGGGTGATCACCCTCAGAGAGCAGAAATCAGCCACCGCTCCACTGTGAAGACACTCTCTGATTGTCAGTAAAGTGACGCACCAGTTTGCTCTCAGTTGGAAAAAATGATTGTCTTAGAATTGGCTTTGTGTGCTGATTGGCTTTGTGCTGGAGTGTTGGAATAGACGAGGATGTCACAATAAAAATTTCCTGATGAGAAGACGCGACTTGTCCAGTCATCATCTCCATTCAAACCTTGTCACAGTTTTTCGCAAGGGACAAAATTGGGATTTACTCATCGTGTCTTATCAGGGAATGACACTTCGCTGGACTAAATGTTTACTAAGTCCATCTCTGCAAAACCACAGATAAGACCAAGAGAAAAAAAAACTCTTGGTCAGTGTAAGGGAGACATCATGGTAGGGCTTGAAATACACTATCTGTTTTTGGTTGCCTCAAGACCAACTAGAAATGTCCCAAGGTCTCACTTGGTTTTGTTGCCATGAAAACAGCTGCAGATGTTTTGCCTTCTTGTTAAAAATAGTCAGCAAGCACAAATACAGCTTGAAATCTCCCCACAGATTTGTCTGTCTTTGGTTTCCAACTTGGCAGGTTTTTGGCTTGTAATAACACCACCACCACCCCTTTACCTCCCCCCTGTCACTGAAAGTCAGCTCATGAGCCTATAATGTGAGCATGTAATGCCACGTTTGCTACAAATGTCAACCTTGGATGTATCTATAGTTCACCGAAACGTTCACAGCTAGAATTATATCTGGGCGACTGGGCTGGGGCTAATTTAATTTTCCAGGTTGTCTTTTGGCCCCATGGTGGTGGTCATAAATCACTTTTGGTAGTCGGTAAACAAGAAAAGCTAAACACGAATGCAAGTCCATTTACACCACACTATTTACTTAGGCCGTGAGCAGGCTCAGGTTTCTTTTAATTTGTTTTTAATAATAACTTTTTTTTCATCCTTGAATTCTTCCATCTGCTGAATGTTCCCCCGTCCAGGACCAGGTACAATAACACACACACATACTCACACGTACGTACGCACACACTGCAAAGCCTGAAACACTTGCCATCACTTTCCATAATCACTTTGAGTCATGTGTCAAGGTGAATACACCAAAGCAAAGGGAACACAAATAAGGGTATCTAATATTAGTAAAGCTCATAAGGTTGTAAATGAATTTAAACGTCAGCTGCGTGCATTTGAGTCGCTATCTAATATTACATTACTGCCGAGAGCGTGTTGTTGCTGTATGGGCACCCACGAGTTTAAGTGTATGTATGCGTAAATAATAAATGGCAATTACTGTAAGCTGAATGGGGTGTTTGAACAATTCGTGCCATTTGAAATATTTTTGGTGTGTCAGAAGTGGCCGTGAATGTATTTCTGTAATAACAGAGGAACAGAGGGGAATTTTTCTCAGAGCATTTATTTGCATGGATTTGCATTGTTTTGTGTGTGTGTGTGTGTGTGTGTGTGTGTGTGTGTGTGTGTGTGTGTGTTTACATACTAGCTTTGGAGGGGGTCTGTGGTTCAGACGCACACGAGCCACACACAAAACCGTCTGTTATGTTTAATAATGGCCAGTTGGCAGAATACCTCATTAAATGCTCTGTCACAAGTCATTCATCAAATCTCGCCAAGGAGACATAATAAAAAGTTTCAAACCCTTCAACGCCTCTCCTGCTCTGTACCAATAAAATATGCATAGAATATGGATTGACAACAATATTCGCCTGCTATTTCAAACCCAGCCGTGAAGGAACCACACTGGCCGGAGAGAATTTAAACATACAAAGAGCAAATCTGTAGGGAAACATCGCCAACATCTGCTGTCCTCAGGGGATCGCAGCCCCCCAGTCACAGCAAAATGTGCTATTGATTAAGTCACCAATAAAATTATCATGAGGTCGATGGAGGGTGTGACTGATTGGCATCCATGCCCTTCCTCCTCCGACACATTAACACTGATTGGCGTGTTGAAGTCAATAGGACACGAAGCCTAGTTGCCATGTTTACCGCTGATTGACGGTACTATGATAGCACTAACTTAGCCTTATTCAATCACTTAGACTGCGAATGTGATTACAGTCAACAAATGCTGATCACTGTTCGCTCCACCATTTTTTTCCATCAAGAAGCCATCTCAGCTAGATATTTGTCAACCAGCAACATTTAGTAAAGGGTAAGATGTTGAAGCCAGATGTTTCTAGTGTCTCTTATGATTTGAAAACTTCAATCCTCTATTGGTGAAGTCCCAAAAACATTTGGGATTTTCCAAGAATCTCCACATCAGTGTTTCCCCAAAAGCACATTTTTTTCGTGAAAAATACAGTTTTTCTAATCCATACCGGCTATAAAGAATGTATTAAATGTTAATTTTCAAATGAAACCCTCTATAATCCTGTTAGGCTTTGTTCAGCATGTGACCGACTCCCAGAAAAACTTTCGCCTTCAGACCTGATGGAACAGTGATAAGAAATAAAACTGGACAAAATGAGGGGAGGGTGAGAAAATATTTGACAGCTAGAGGACTCGAGGAGAGGGTGTGAAAAAGAGAGAGACAGATGCAGAGATTAAAAAAATTGACACTGGGGCTCAGTGGTGATTGATTTTTGTCACGCTTTCTACCATCTGTCACTTTCTCTCCATGGGCAACTCTGTCTCCTAAAAGATATGTTCACATGCAGCAACATTTGCATACGCAAATATGTTTTGCCACCCCACTATCCCACTAATGATTAGGGCTACTCAAAGCATGCAGTTAAGACTGGGTAAAGGTTGTGGTCTTATTCAAAGGTCCCATCCAGACATGTTGTATATAAAAGACTCCTATTTGGTATAATAATTTCAAAAACAAAAGTTAAAATCAGATTCAAATATATGTTTATTTATATAGCCCACAATCACAATCACAATGCCTCAGTGGGCTTTACATGCTGTACAGTGAACGACATCCTCTGTCCTAAGACACTTGATTCGTGTGAGGTAAACCTTGCCATGTTGAAAAAAAAAAGATGTAAAAAACCTCAGGAAGAGCCACAGAATAGGGATCCCTCTCCCAGGATGGACAGGCATGCAATAGATCTTGCATGTATGGAACAGAACAACAAAATCACCGTTTACAAGCTGAATTGACAGAGTATCTGATACAAATTATAGTATATGTAAAGTGTGTGGATCCAGGAGACGACTGAGACGACTGAGCCGGCCAAGGCATCGCCAACAACCTCCTTCCACCTTGGAGATGAAATAGATTTTTAAAATTAGATCTACTCCATCTCCCTCATTTTTAACTCCAACATACATGAAGTGAATGTTTGCCTGTCCCATGTTCAGTATTCAACGTGTTGGCTTCCAAATGTCACATCACGCTCTTGTATGTTGAATGTTGGATCTGACCTGACTTTCAAACTACTTAAAAGTTTTCTCTCACACAGACATATATTTCATTTTCTCTGCAGATGAATAGGAAACTCTGAACAAACATCATTCTGCACAGTGAAACATTCAGCCGCAGGAACAAGAAGAAAAATACTTTTTGGAGTTGTAGGAGGCCTTTAAACTCAGGTGCTAATTCAAAAAAAGAAATGAGAGAACATTTTGCCAAAACATCAATCCGTTCCTTACTTTGATCAAGTACTTTACAAGCCTTCCAACATGTAGGAAACAGGAGTCAGACTCTACTCTTCAATTTCAGAGCCAGTGATTTCAAGATTATAATATCTGCTGTGTGTCAAAATGTTAACAATATTATTGTTCAATAAATTACCTGCTTCTTTAGGCTGCATTCTTGTGTGTCATGTGTAAGCTTCACCTCACCTCATGCTGTATGTGTGAATATATTGAGCTTGTGTATGATGCACTGCTACCTTTCTGCCAGTGTGCAGGAGTAAAACAAGGAGATTATCTCTGTCACTTTTCCATATGCATGTGACCTTTTTTATTTTAAGAAATGCTTTCTGAAAGGCTTGGATTTGTTTGTAGCTGTATGTAAACACACCTTTCAAAGGCACAGTTAACAATTCTGGACTTTGGGATGGTCAGCCACGAACCCAAAGAACCGATATTTGAGGAGCTGGGGATGGGCATTATATGAATATTATTATAGTTTCTGTAATAAGAGAGTATATGAAAAACTGGTGGAAGTTCATTCAGTAAGACTACTTTTTCATGCTGCTGTTTTGAGTGTCCCTCTACCTCCGAGTCATCAACCAGTCTTTGCAGATTCACCAGCTACATCATTCATCAGCCTCTCTGTCTCAGAAGAGTCATAAGCCACCACCAGTGCCTGGACTTTATGTGGGGATTTTTCTTGCAGCTGGTCAGGGTAGACGCCCTTCGATCACAAAATGTCCCTGTAGAGTTTTTTCTGAAACAAAGGACTCGTGATCACATATCATCCGCTGTAACAAACATTTTCCTTACAGTCATGTTGTTGCCACACAGTTCTAGAGAGTCACACGTGATGATTGAGAGGAATTACTTTTAACACTGTTTTTTAGGAAAATCCTGCATAGAACACCTTCTTAAGACTTGACATGTGTATTCTTGTGTGTGTGTGTGTGTGTGTGTGTGTGTGTGTGTGTGTGTGTGTGTGTGTGTGTGTGTGTGTGTGTGTATACAAGCATGTGAAACTGGCATGTAAGTATGTGGCTTGACTTTGCATCAGTTGCATCATAAAATGCACAGACAATGTTAAAGATCCATTATAATCTGGGACACTTTCTGTGGTCAGAATATCAGTGGTGGAGACCTGCTGTTCAACCTACCTGAAGGGAATGAAGACCATGTCAACCTGCTGGGACAGCAGGGTTGCAGCTTTCCTTCGTCAGCCAACAACATAAACAGCTTAGGGCTTCATGGACTGTCAGCTCCTTCTGGTGAAATTTCTGCGCCACATTCGCTGACACATAAACCTGTGAAATGTGATGCACAGGACTGTGACCCTTAAAACCTAAAACCCTTTGTTTCCTCTGGAGAAAGTGATAGGTGGCATCAACAAACTGGCACATCTGCTGTCTGCTGTCACCAGAGTATAGAAACACCCCAAACAGGTTGTCCAATAGACTAGACTGGCTGAGCAGCCAGAGGGGGTGACGGAGTGGGGCACACAGTGTGTAAAGAGAAATGGGGTCTGCTTTGACACCAGATCTGTGTGTCTTTATATGTGTTCTTCTGTCATCTAACATGTGATGGCTCTATGTTTTAATATGAACAGTGAGAGGAAAGTGTTTAATGTTTGGACTGCCAGAGGGGATTGGAGCAGGGTTTAATGCGACCCTGATAGACATTTGTTCCAGAGATTTGTTCTTTTATCTCTGTCTTTATAGGAAAACGATATCTAAACTCCAACTTCTGAGGCAAAAGAACTGGTTGCTGTCTTTGCTCAGAAACTCACATACATCAAAAAAAGACTGCTGCACCATTTCACTGTTGATTGAAACTTTCAATCATGTAGCTTTTCCAAACACCTGCAATCAGTGACTTCTCAGTAGGAGTTCTGCCCGTGACAGTTTTTTTGTAAAAAAAAAAAAAAGAAAGAAAAACTCCTGCTGTGGCACCAGTGATTGACGTGAGACCAGAACATTTAAACAAATCGAGAGACCCTACATTATAGACTACTGATGAATCCTATTTCTGGGTGAATCCATTGTTTTCATTTTAATAACATTCCTAAAGGAGTGTGCAAATCTGCAGCGACTTACTTGAGCGAAGCGGGAAGATCGAACCCACAAACTTTAGGAGTGTCTTGTACCAGGTCTACAGTATCATTAAAGCATTCATTATCATACATGTAATTAATCCTGCAGGGCTGCTTCACCGGTTATTTCATTTAATCCTTATCACTCTAATGTGCGGAAAATGTGAAAATCTGACATGAAATTATTTTATGGCTGCCTTGCTTTGCTCATTTCCTAGAAAAGAAATTATATATAGCTTTTATTTCCTGGAAATGACTTTGTCATTTAGTTGAGCAATTTCAAGCTACTGGAGTGAGCCAAAAGTCAGTAGTGAAACCCTGAGGCCTAATGGTTAACAGCTGAACTCATCAATCTAAAAAGTTTGTCTTCCTGTGTTTTTGTAACTTAAAGCAAAGCAATTCAAGGAATATAGAGTGTTTATGGGTAATGGGCATTTGTTATTTAGGAACTACTGCAGTGCCATTCAAAACATGCAGTCTGGTATGGATTATCTACTACTGTAAAGGGTTTACAGATCCAATCTTAAGCCTCCTGAACTGCTCAGAGTGAGGCAACCCTGATAATATCAAACAAACATTTGAATCAAAATCTTGATGATTAAATACATACTGTCCAAACCGGACCACTTTAACCAATGATAGAGTTATCCTGGAGCAGTTGACAGTGTTGACAGGCAACGGTAATAACTGATCATTCATCCCTTGAGGAAAACGTTAGCTAGCATCCACTCTAAAAATCTCTCCTCTGATTCTTGCTGAACAGTAGAAAACATGTTGAACATGTCTAACCACTCATCCACACCATCCGCTTTTTTTCTCCAAGACATTTCTACAGCAAATTGTTGCACCACGCTGATCTAGATTTTGTTTATGTCTGCTTCCCCATTACAGAGGAATCACGTGAAGTGGTGCATTCTTCCCACTGGTAAGATAACCGTATATATAGAGTAAGATGTGCCATTATTTTAGAATCTAGTATGTACATGTTTAAGATTCTGTAGGAGAAATTGTGACCTCTTTATGTGACACAATAATGTTCTAAAATGGGTTTATTCGAAAAGTGCCGTAATGTGAGCAGCTTCAGTCTGCAGAGCAAAGAAGTCAGAGAGCTGAAGCCAAATCTGCTGCACAGATCGGTGTTCGTTGTTTATTCAAAATGTATGAATATTGAACATGTTGCATGTTGAAATCACTCTAAATTTGACACTGCACTTCTTTTGGGTCCTCAGCAACACACCTGCCAGGTGTAAAGTAGATCAGATGAGGAGTTCTCGAGATATGCAAATAACATATAGACAGACAGACAGACAAATAGACAGACAGACAGACAGATAGACAGACAGACAGATAGAGACACAGAGATTCCTTTCCGTATAGTTAGATTACAGAATCAGTAAGTTATTTATAATTCAAAATAATTTTCTTTCACAAAACTTAGCAGCATTGTGTTTTCTGGAAACCCAGATATTCTAGAAAATGGACAGACCTCTTATCATCTCTTTCCCTCGGATATAAAACACCAGTGAAAACAGTCGATCACGTGAGATGTGTGTTAATTTGATTAGTTGTAATCTGTGTGTATGTGTGGTGTGCATAAATACAGGGATCAAAGAGCTGGGATGGGACTGCTTATTGTCTGTGTGGGGGGTGCAGGAAGTCTCCATCGTAACTAATGGGTCTCTGACTGTAATTACAGGACTGCACACACAAGGATACACGCTAACACAGTGACATTCAGCCACTGCATTTTCCTCCTCTTTATATCTGAAGACCAGGACCTTTAAAAAGTATGTGTTCAGGTTTGTCCAAACCTACCAAAGAGCAAGCAAGGGCTAAATGTATCCTACAACAAACCCATCACTGACATCAGATGTGGGCTACTTAATGTATTAATTGCTTGTTCTCTGAAGCAGTAACAACATTATGTCAGTACCAGTAATTGGCATATAACTGGCAAGCATGTTATCCTCTTCACTCTTCAACCTCAGACTCTTTCAAATGGATTCCTTCTCTTTCTCACCCCTTCAAATGGCTCGTAGAGTGCCACATGAATGAGTCCTAAAAACCATAAATGGGTGACCATCTCTGCACTTCCTGTTCAATGGTCTCAAAGGTTGATGATTTCTTCTAGATTTGTTAAATGTCTGAAATAATGTCTGTGGTTGACACACATTAAGATATTTTTCACGTTTTGTTTTATAAAATAAAATACGGCAGTTTATACCGCATTAGTGATTTGAATTATGAAGCATTAGGTGTCTCAAGAACAGCGGCTGCTCACAAGTGGCTAAGTGAGACAGCAGACATTGTCTGGGACGTTCATCATTACGAAGAACATGGAAACTCATCCACTCACACTTCCCTCTTTACAGGCGGACTTTAACTAGTCTATTTCTCACTTAACAACTTGTAGACTGATCGGTTTAAAGTAAAGCTTAAATACTACAGTGTAGTAAGAGGGTTAGTGGCGGCAACGTTGAAGTCCTGCCACAGCAGTCTAGTTTGTATAGCGTAAGTTTGTTGATAACCTTAATACATGTTAGCTTTTTAGCTACATCGTGCAGCTATATACACTTCAAAGATCTTAAAAGTGCTGTTCATCTGTGAAGATTATTTTGCTGAAAGAAATGTGAAAAATAATTGATTTTGAGTTTGTCACAGAGCTCATTTTAGGTAATAATCCAAAATCCAGTTCAATTTGGTCAAGGGAGCCACTGCTTAGCTAACTTTCAGATCACCCAATAAAATATGCCATATCTGCAACACAAAGATTCATCATTTTGTATTTCCATTGTTTTTTTTTAGTTTTGTTTTTTTATTATTATTTGGTAGTAGCCTAGCTGTCAAAAAAAGAAAGAACATAGAACAGTAAGTTATGTTTGCTTGGTTTTTGCAAAGAAGACACATTAACAGGTCTTTTATTTTTGTTAGCTGACTAGCTTAATTTAGCATACCTAACCAAACTAGCTTACATGAACAGTGTAGTGGGATAAAAACCTGTGTTTTGAAAACCAGCTAAAGACTGAACTTTAACAGCCTTTTTGTTTTATCAAAAGTAGTCTAAATGTACTAATTTGTGCGAGCAGGTGTGATGTGTACGTTGAGTTAGGTTGTCATGTTGCCACTTGTTCGTTTCCCCCATTTTGTAAGGGGCTGGCTCCCCTGCGCGTGCTCTCTAATTGGCGCGCGCGCTCCTGTATGAAGGTGGAGGCTCGGCTCGTCGCTGCTGCGCCGCTCAGGAGAAAACTTGTGCGGTGGAAACTTTGACAAACACCGTTAAATGTCCGTCACATAGGTCAGATTATTTGAAGTATATGCTGCTCACGAACTCTTCCAATGTCTGACGAGGGCGAGGAAAGCGACGGCGGCGAGAGAGGGCACCTCTCCGAGTCTCCCTCCCCGACTCTGTCCGTCTGTCTTCCCCGAGGATCTCCTTCCTCTGCGCGGCCCCTGGACCTCTTCTCCTCCGCCTCTCCGCTGCTGGGGGACACGGACCCGCCTTGCCTCGCCTCTCCTGAGTGTCGTCACCCGTCGCCAGAGAACCGGGACTCCCCGCACCTCACGCCGCCAAAGTTACCCCATGGCACCGGGGACACGGCCGGCTCCCCGCTTCGTCCGCGGCGGGATGTGCGGGTAGACGCGGTGTACGACCGCTGCGATGACCCGTACCCGAAGTGGAGAGGACGAGGCGGCGCGAACTCTGAGCGCTTTCAGCACCAAGGACAGAGGCTCCACCGGGCTCCGGAGCTGTCGGACCACGGCAACCACCACTCTGCCGAGCACATCGACACCGAGTTCAACTCCGAATCCAGGCACACGTGAGTCACCCTTTTAATACTAACCCACAACTTTTGTTAATCAACCCAGAGATGTGATAACCACAGCAAAGTGACCATTTTGGTGGCCCTGTGTAGAGCCCATGTGCGTATTTAGCAATGTGCAGTGACGCAAAGAGGCTCCTGGGTGATAGTTTTTAGAAATGGCAGAGCTGAGAGAATTTAATCAGCAACTAATCCACCTGGGATGTCAACAAGTAGAGGTCAGTTCTGGAGACAGGATTTTAAATGAGCTGGCTGCATCACCGGTGTGTGACACTCAGCTGTGCTTCTATTGGTTACATGTACTGTAATACAGTAGACTGGACCATTGCTGGATTTTCTTCTGTTTTTTATTTTTTATTTTATTTTTTATTTTGCTGCATGCACTGCTTCAATTACAAAGCATCGTGTAGGGAACATTTGCAATATGTGCATTAAGTAAATTAACTTTTTAATGTTATTTCAGCTTTGTGCTTTCATTTTAAATATCAGCTCCTGTAACTGAAGCTTTCTCTTGCTCTCTCCCATCTCATCATATTAAGCGGACTGTGTGTGGTGGTTGTGTTTGGACTGCAGTGTGTCCCCTGAGAATGCATACATGTACAGGCAGTATACATAAGGAAGTGGAGGGTGTAGGAGATTGAATGAATTGGTGTGCCTTTGGGGCTTACATTGTTCCCTGGGTTGAGAGAACGCAGGGAGAACTTGATTGGTTCCAGTGCATGAATGCATAAGCAGCAGTCAACAGGGATTTTGTGCGTGTGTGTGTGTGTGTGTGTGTGTGTGTGTGTGTGTGTGTGTGTGTGTGTGTGTGTGTGTTTAAGTCTAAGTAAGAGAGAGGCACCAGGGCAAAAAACCATGTGACACTGAGCCGGAACAGTCTACATAAATCAGCTTGCACAGTACGTCCCCACAATGTCACACTCATCTCGACACACAAAATATGCACAAACACACTCACAAAACTCTGATGGGGAAACCTCTCTGCCATTCTGCAAATGTAACGAACGTCCTATGTAATTTCACCAAATCGTCCTGTATATTTTACCACTTCGCAGTGAGATAAGTGATCTGCAGACCATTTTGTGACAGATGCAGTCCGCTGTGTCCATGCAGGACACGTCCACAGACACATATTGGGCAAAAATGGTGGCACTTAATGGGTATTCACGTAGTCGTGCCAGCTTGGCTTTGACGATAAGATTTTGAGGACAGCAGGCCTCGGTGTTGGCTCTTTGATCTGGTCTGTCCCTTTGATACACCAGTGTTCAGCTTAAAAGGCCTTGCATGGAGAAGAAGCATGTATGCTCTCCCTAATAGTGTGTGTGTGTGTGTGTGTGTGTGTGTGTGTGTGTGTGTGTGTAAAAGAGGGTGAACATGCCTGTTTCTCATTACCAGCAGAATATGGTGAGGGAAACTCACCTTTGATCTCAAAAATTGGCAATTTGCTGCTTGAAAGAGTGTCTGTGTGTGTGTATGATGAACAGAGAGAGCACTGAGAGTGTAACTCCTCTAAAATATTCCGCTCATGTCTGTGCACTGATAACGCACCGTCTCATTAGTCAGTTTCTGTAAATATTCCTGCTGAGTCAAAACTTCTTTTCACTCATTATCCTCAAAATTTGATTTCATACTGTATTTACTTTCTTTCCTTTGTCTCTAGTTCACAGACAGCCGACCTAAACTAGCTGACTGCTTAAACTGAAAATAATGAACTTGGTGGGTTAACCTTAGAACATTTAGCTGGAGGAAAGAGGATGTTGTGATGAATGTGAACAGTTCACAACAGAAGAGCTCATGGTGAGATAATTAGTTTTTCGTTCTATACTGAAGCTGCGCTGAAAGTGCTTTGTCTACATTTCCAATAGATTTTCAGTGCTTTTCAAGTAATCTCCTCATCAGCAAAGTGTGGGGATTTTTCCAAAAACAGACTTTCCGTTTGCTAATATTCAGTGTGAAATAACTCCAAAAGTTGCACCGTTTAAAAGATCTTGGGCCTTATTTATGAAAACGGACTTACCGTCAATGTTTAAATAAAGCATAACTTTACTGAAAACCACACATATTTAGTTATTTTTTAAGGGTTGGGGCTAGGCTTACTTTGATGTGGATATCATGTTATCTTTCAACAACATTTAGGCCTGATTGAAATGATTTCCCTGCTGGTTATATCGAGGTGTTGCAGTTTGGGATGCATCTGAATGTATCGAAGCCTGTGGAGAACTTTAAATGAGGTTTTTGAACAAATCGACCCTACTTGGTTTACTGCAGCTGCACACTGCCAAGCTGCATGTTTAGATATGTTTGTCAACCCACTGTAGACTCTTTCCACAGCAGACATTTTGACTTTGACTGCATTCCATTTAGGTGAGCTTGTTCCAGAGCACTGGTATAGTGCACGCTCACTCACTGAGATGGCCTCTTGGGACACTTAAAAGAATTGAACCAATGTCAACATTATTGGTCACATCTGTGTCTTTCCTGCACTGACCAGTCAAAATGTCTTCCGTGAAATGGGGCTATTTAGTCCACCGAAAAACAGCGAATGATGTCTGGTTCAATCTCCTGTACCATCGCTGTCATCTTGTCTTCTAAAACATTTGATTTTCTCTTTTGGACTGTGGCTATTCGTGGCTAAACCCTCATTTATGCTACCTTATATGAGGGGAAATAGGAAGGCAGGGACCATTGATTGAAGCTTCTTTGAGCTTCATAGATCACAAATGCTCAAGTTAGACATTTGATTCTTTGCACAGCATCTTTTATGAATCCAATGAAAGCACACCCTTGGAAATTATCTTCAGTTCTTGTATAAATATCCCAAAACATGTCAGGGGCTTTGCCTGTTTGAGCCCACTACTTATCACACGTACATTACAGCTGACTGCCATTAGAAGAAAAACACATTTTCAGATGGATTTATTCATTATTTCTGCATGTAGTCAGGAATAGTGATCTTCTTGAGTTGATACCTCCACTACACAGCTCTTAACTTCCAGAAACCAGAACTCTCCAAAGGCCCCATGGCACATAAAACTGAAGTCATACTGTATAACTCAAAGCAGAGCCAATTTATTTTTACCTTTATCAAAGGACAGCTTACTTTACACTAGTAATGCCTGCCAATATAACATAATAAAAAATACATTATTACAGTAATGAAAGACTTACAGCTTGGCTCAATAAACGACTATTTTTGCAATGGTGTGTTGTATTATAGCTGGAATCATCAGTCGCAGTGGTGCAAGATCGTTTCTCCCTTTTCTGACAGTTTAGTTTTTAATAGGAGAGGAAGCTGCTCGCTTGGACAGGGGCAGTGAGTGATCTGCAGCCGCCTTTGACTTGGATACAGCAGCAAATGAAGAGCTAGTAACAGCTGAACTGGGGAAGTTGGTGGTTTGGAGATTAAAAAACTATTGACATTGAATCACATTACAAGTTACTTCAAACAGTCCATTGACATTAATCAAATGAACGCTGCAAATCAAGACACATTTCTACAATCCATTGCAACTTTCACCGACTTCCAGCTCATTATTCAGGTTCTGCTTTCAGACAGGAAGTAATTAGTGAGGACGGTCAAACATCTAGAGAGCTTTATAAACCCAGATATGTTTTTTAAGTGTCAGTCAGGCACAGCAATCAGTGAAGGTGGGTGAATGTGAACTCAACAGGTCGACAGAGAGACGAAACAAAGTATGGTTCCAATGATGATAATGTAACAAATCCTTCAATCTTAACTTAACTTAATAGAGTATTATGATGTTCCAAATACAATCACAATCACTTGGTTTATAAGCAGATACAGAAATATGTCCTTCAGTTGCTTATTTGTTTCCTCCGTCAGCTGTTTATCTCCATCCTCTCTCCCCCTCTTGCACACACACGCACATACACACACACACACACACACACGCTCTCTCTCCATCCATCCATCTCCATTGTGTCTGCCTCCTCCTATCTTTGTGATTGTAATTCTGCACATAAATGATGCAGGTAAATTCTATTTCAGATCAGAATCCCAAGCAGTCAGAGATGGATGGAGAAGAAGATAGAGAGGGATGGAAAATGGCGATTCATTACTCGACTATGAGGTTATCTAAATGGGCTGGCAGCCAGACTGTCCCTTGCCCGGTTTGGGGATGATATGAGCTCCACCCTACAGCATAATGCATTGTAGTAAACCACCAACACAAAGTATTTCCTTAAGAAGCAATAACTTTATGCGTACATTTATGTTCTCAATGTGTGCTGATGGTGATAATGTTGCCGAACACAGGTGAACATTATGTCTGCATTCGTATTCTCGTGTGTGTGTGTGTGTGTGTGTGTTAATTTGTTAGATAGATATCAATTGTGTGTGTGTGTTTGATGAAAGAAAGAGACAGAGGGAGACTTTGCCATGTACCATTGATTGGCAGCCCGAGGCACACACAGCTGATTGTGTAAATCGAAAATCAATCAAGTTCTGCAGACCTTTTAAACCCTTTAAAACACACTGAGACACACACTGTCTCTGTGTCTCTCGCACACGCACACGCACGCGCACACACACACACACACACACACACACACACACACACACACACACACACTCTCCCACAGTGATGTACCTTGGTGAGTTCTCTTCGCTTTCTCCACACCCTTCACACCCCCAGGGGAATCTTTTCACCATGTACAGGTTTCCATTTTCACCCCCTTCCTTCAATGCCTGGTCTTTTGTGCATTCACACAGACACACACACATACCCACACAGACACACACACACATACACCCACGAAGTGAAAAAGGAATTACAAATAGCCTGAACCACCAAATAACCTTACATGATCGCTTTTTATTTTGGTGGCAGGTCTCATTGGGAAGCTGGAGTCACCCCGAGTCATTTGTAATGTCACTGGACCAATTCAGAGAACACAGTTGTTCTATTTAAGTTAGCAAGTTGGTGTGTTTCCTTTTAGTCCACTCAATAAGATGAGCTTCACTTGCGATCTTAGTGACACAGTATCATGGTAACGTTTTACAAATTAAATCTTAAGTCTAAATTGGTTATTTCACACTGGAGAACTAAACTGTTCTGGGTATTTTTCCAGCAACACCACTACTAATTCTCCCTTCTCACTTTCCCCATTTCAAAGCTTACCCACATCCAGTATCTCTTCCTCCACTCCCACACTGTCACTCAGTCTTCCTCCAATCTCTTTTGTCTTTTCAGCTTTGGGGAACATCAAGGCTTTTCTCATGATGTGGGTCACAGTGTCAGGCCAAACAGCAGACAATGAGACTGTGATAGATCTTTGTGTTTCTGAAATACAATAGGAGGGTGTACAATGGTGTCAGTAAAATGTGTTTTGCAGTAAGAGGGGCGATTACCAGTGGTTCTGTGCAAGATACAGCTAGTTATATGCTATTATTGATGAACCCAGCATGTTCTGCTGTGATTGGACTCTGAGGCATTGTGAATA
Source organism: Diplodus sargus (assembly GCA_903131615.1). Classification (NCBI taxonomy): domain Eukaryota; kingdom Metazoa; phylum Chordata; class Actinopteri; order Spariformes; family Sparidae; genus Diplodus; species Diplodus sargus. The sequence goes on from CAEMYA010001339.1 coordinate 2,034,360, forward strand.
ATACTCCATTTAGAAAGACAAACAAATGAAGACATATGACATGTGTTGCAGCACACTTTCAATTAACAGTTTGACTAATTTGAATTGTAAAGAAATAAACACTCATCGAATGCTGACATTACTAGTTGATGGGGTCATGATTCGGTAAGAGTTCTGTACAACAGGAATAAAAGTTACAAAATCTTCCAAACACATCAGGTCTTTTCATTTATATTCAACAGACAGTAGTGCAAGGGAAGTTTGTTCCAATTAGTGTCAACCTAGTTCCACCTGAGATAGTTGGTACAGTATGTAGGCAAGATGAGGCAAGTTTATTTATACAGCACCATTTAGAAACAAGGCAATTCAAAGTGCTCTACAGGGGCATAGAAATGCATTTAAAAAATAAGACATAAGAAAATGTTTAAAAGTGCATTTAAATGACAGTAAAACAAAGAAAAAATTCTGCTTTTTATTATTGGAGAGCAAGGGTAAACAATTATGTTAGAGGCCCTGATTTAAATGAGCTAACAGTTTGTAATATCCTGAGATTGCTAATATTATATCCTTCAGTGGTAAACGTTGACAGATGGTTTGTGTCACAGAACCATTTGGAAAGAAGCCACTACTGTTTGGATAAGGGCAGGAAAAGGAAAAACACTTGGTAGGTGATTGGACAAACCATCTGAATGCCCCCCATTGGACAGAGTGTATAACCACTACATGCTGATAGTCTTTTTATTGGCAATGCATAAGTCTGTGTACACAGTGTGAAGGCTCATAGTAAGTAGTCATAGGCTAAATCTGAGCATTAAACTTTCGAGGGTTATGTGACTATTAATGATGATGAACAGCATTTGAATGGGATGATAAGGGAAGAAAGTCAGCACCAGTGAGTTGACAGATAAAGACGATTGACTGAAGAGCTTCGCTGGATGACCACTGACTCATAGTGTGAGTTTGTCATGCTAGAACCAATTAAGGCGACAGCTTCATCTCTCTCTTGCCAATCAAAGCTGTTGACCTTTAGTGGCCCTGCATTGAGTTTTGACCCTGGTAGAGGTTCATTGATCTGGCCAGGGACAGATACATCATAGATGTCATGGTGGGCCTTTCTCTGGGGTCATGGGAGAAGTCTGTGTTAAGTACTGCTGATTGTGTTTGACCAGTCCCTGTCCGCGTAAGACGTCCACATGGAGAGACAGTAATGATTTTGTTTGCCTTGTTACACCGGTTTGATGTAACTAATGAGCCTGTCTTATCCTCTTGCCTCTGTCATTTGCTCTCTTGCTCTCCACATTTCTTACCCGCACCTTTCATCACTTCATTACTCCTTCACCGACTGCTCTCCTCTTTTCTGTCACCAGGGCGGAAGCCATGCATCGCCGGCACACCACGCTGAGAGAGAAGGGGCGTCGCCAGGCAGTGCGAGGCCCGGCCTACATGTTCAATGAGCGCGGCTCGCCCCTCACTGCAGAGGAGGAGCGTTTTATGGATGCTGCAGAATATGGAAACATTCCTGTTGTCCGTAAAATGCTGGAAGAGTCCAAAACCCTCAATTTCAACTGTGTGGACTACATGGGCCAGAATGCTTTGCAGTTGGCAGTGGGGAACGAGCATCTAGAAGTGACTGAGCTGCTTCTGAAGAAGGACGGTTTGGCTAGGATCGGGGACGGCCTGCTTTTGGCTATCTCTAAGGGTTACGTTCGAATCGTTGAAGCCATTCTCGGTCACCCTGCTTTTCGAGGAGGCCTCCGACTGGCTTTGAGCCCACTGGAGCAGGAGATGCGTGACGACGACTTTTACGCCTATGACGAGGATGGGACACGTTTTTCACATGACGTCACGCCCGTCATCCTGGCTGCTCACTGCCAGGAGTATGAGATCGTCCACATCCTTCTGACCAAGGGGGCCCGCATAGAAAGGCCACATGACTACTTCTGCAAGTGTTTAGAATGTGTGGAGAAACAGAAGAAAGACTCGTTCAGTCACTCACGCTCCAGGATGAATGCATATAAGGGCCTGGCCAGTGCCGCTTACCTGTCGCTCAGCAGTGAAGACCCTGTACTGACCGCCCTCGAGCTCAGCAATGAACTGGCAAGACTGGCCAACATCGAGACAGAGTTTAAGGTACAGTGGTTTCTGCATATTTTTTTCATCTTTGCCAGTTTATCAGTATTTTACTTTTTAAATCTTCTCCTTTTTTAATGCCCAAACATAACAAGATTATTTTATATGGGTTTGAAAATGGTTAATTTAGCAGAGTGGTATATAGGAGGACGGTGAAATATAGGAATGCATTGAAAATGATGAAGCACGAATACTGTAAATGTAAAATAGCGTAATTCATCACCTCAAGTATGAGCACAGTTTGACATTTCTTCTTTTTTTTCAGGGGTTTATAGACTAAACAGGCCTCTTGCTGAACGGAAAATTGCAGATCCATCTCTGCCAATGATTTAAAACTATCGCTTGACTCTCATCTTGAATGCATTTCCCACTGCACCCACTTATTTCTCTTCTCAGCTTCTCTTTACCAGTGCAATCTTTCTTCAGCCTGTGGTGAAAAAAGAACTTTAAAGGGAAACACTTACCGTAAAATACGAGATGTGTTCACGCTCTTACTGAGGAAAAAGAAAGCACTCTAGATGATGCAGTCACTCAAATGAACCCAGTGTCCATGATAACGCTGGTGATGGAAGACAGAGTGTGTGTGTGTGTGTGTGTGTGTGTGTGTGTGTGTGTGTGTGTGTGTGTGTGTGTGTGTGTGTGTGTGTGTCTTGGAGAACATGAAGAGTTGCTCATGTGTGTAACAGTTAATGATGTTGTTTGAAGAGGCTGAATCTAAGGCCTTTACATCTTTGACTTCTAACAGTCCACATACATACACACACACACTTTGTTTTTCTCTAGAAATCAAACCTGCCCGGATGTGTTGGCTTCAGTCCTAAGGCAGGTTGATTGACTCAGCCCAGGGGCTCACTCACACTGTGTGACAGGTCTGGGCACGCTTTATGTAACGGCCTGAGGTGGAGAGGGAGATGATTCTCACCTACTGTGCCAGCTGGTACACCTGTCCCAAATCAGTTGGATTGGGATATTAGGGCCAGCGCACTCACCGACAAATTAGACCCACTGAGAAAGAGGAGCAGCCTCAAAATGCTGGACACTACAATCAGAAACATTATTACTTCTGCTGAGTCCCATGTCTGTTTGCAGTTTGTTTGTTAGTTGGTTGGTTTGTCAGAGGGGTTACCTAGTCGCCCATAACTTTTGGTGCAGATCAGGGGGAAAAAAAGGCAATGATCCAATCGATTTCATTAATTTCTCGGGGAATAAGGCAAAAAAACAGGCATATTCAGTTGGTTGGCTATGACACTGCATGAAAAGTGGGATTTTCGTCAGTATGCAGCACTGTAGATTGCCGTGGAATTTCAGGCTTGCGACAATTCACGGCAATT
>CAEMYA010001339.1:2040831-2090459 GCA_903131615.1 Diplodus sargus
GAGGTTATTCCAAAGGAAAGGAGCCCGATAGGAAAAAGCCCTGCAGCCAGCTGACTTCTTCTTGATCCTGGGAACCATCAGGAGCCCTGAATTTTGAGAGCGTAATGCCCGAGTTGGAATATATTGTTTAATTAGATCTGACATGTACGACGGGGCAAGGCCGTGTACAGCTTTGTATGTCATCAGCAGCACCTTAAAGTCTGATCTTAGATGCACTGGGAGCCAGTGCAGAGACGCTAAGATTGGTGTAATATGATCAAATTTTCTCGTACGTGTTAGGACTCTGGCTGAAGTGGCTCAGTCCACTCGTCCGTAGCCACTCTCACTCTGCTTCACACTGCTATGTCTCCATTTTCAATCGCACAACATCATTCCCCTTTTTCCTTTATCTCGGCCTGCGAGGCACACACCACGTCCACGCACCTTGAACTGTGATTGGATTTTCACATATGTTGTATGTGTGTGGTGCCTGTGCACATGTGTTCTTGATGTGTGTCTTATAATCGTTGACTAAGAATTTTTTCACGTACATGTACTTCCCTGAAGCCTTGCCTTTCTCTGAATGTAAACATGAGAAAGGTAATTGATTTTCTTTTTCATTTCAACCCTGAAGGTAAAATACACCATATGGTGCCTTTTCCTTCATGTCCCTGACAAGCTGATAGACACTTGAATCCTAGCATTTACTTTTTTATTTGGAGATAGTAGCACTTTTGACAATGCTTATCTAACATGCAGTTCAGCGTTTTTTTGTTTTTTTCTATGACAAATCCAAGCTAAGCTCCAAGATATTGCAGCTGTTTGGTAAGAGTCTGAACACACCATGACAAAACTAAACTGATTTTGTGAACCATTTTATATTCAAGACAAGCTGTATGCAGCAAAACAGAAAAATAAAGTACACACTCTACATTAATACTTTATCATTTCTACTTACACCAAAAGTGTGTGCTAAACTAATTCTTATTTGGAGAGACCTGTGTAAAAGTTCTGATAAGAGTGTGCATCATCTAACACACTGTTATGGTATGTTTGCACACAGAACAAACACACTGGTGAATGCGAAATGAGAATCAGTCCATTGGGACTCCAAAGCTGGCAGAAGCTCCAATCTGCTGACTGTTTACCTGCTCAGCCGACTGTTAAGGAACAGAACAAGGGAGCAGTACAAGGGGAGGTGGAAGAAGGGGGAGAAGTGAACTATGGTGGCCACAAGACAGAGGGGCAAAGGGTTGAAGGTGTGTGAAGGAACAGGAGGAGAGAGTGTTAAGAGGTCTGGCAGGAATTATGAGTTGTAGTGGAATAGACATATTCAACCTGCATATTGCCAGAGGTAAAAGGTCAAATTACATTTTTGCATTTAATTTCATTTTCAACAAGTCATTATCTTGTTCACAGGTAATCTTTCAAAAATGTTGGGCTCCGTGGGATCCCGATGTTGCAGTGCTGATCACCATCATCAAATGCAAATAGAGGATTTGGCTTTAACTTCTGGGACGCTCGTAGTTAAAGGGTCACTCCAACAGTTTTACACGTTAAAGTGTGTGAAGAGTTTTTGGGAAGTACCACTGCATATATGGAAAAAGAAAGTGGCATGAAGCTTTTTATGGCTCGAGAGGAAGCACCATGTAGTCTATTACATGTATACAGTGATGTCACTCAGTGGCTGTGTGTTATGCAGAGACCAGGGAAGAAGAATGAGCAGAATCATACAGTACATACATCAGACAGTCCAACAGTGTTATAGGAGAGCAATGCTAAATCAGTAGACTGCGTCCCCACAATTCAATTTTACACTTCGTAAAATTACTGGAGGCAATTTATCAGATTACATGCAGATTTCTCTGGATCCTCAGAAGGCTTTATTCTATTTTTTTTACCCCATAGATCCTGAAAGATGTTATTTTTTAATCTGGTGTCCTCAAGTCATTATCTTAGTTGGAGAAATGGGGGCTCTGAAGGAACGTATGACATAAATGTTTTCTCAAAAACTCACAATTCTCAAAAGGTGCAGCTTCAGTTTATGCTTTATTCCACCAAGACCGTCAATCAAAAGGTGTATAAATAAATAACAGTAGCGATGTTTTCATAAAAAAAAAATGTGGAGGAAAAACACACACACCTATCCTGATGAGGTGCTTGCATGTTGTTGTCTTGTCTTCCTAATAATATTGACTTGTGTTAGGCCTTGGTCTGGCTGCACATTTATTGCCTTAATCTGTAAATATAAGTGAGTGTAAATTCCGGTCAGGTCACTGTTGTTATTCCATGAGAAAGTATTTTCCTAAACATCAGCGTTTATAACTTTAGATAAATAGATTGCCCTTATAAATATGCAGATTTCCATTAATTTTTTTTTCCCCCGTTCCGCTAATACACAGTTACTGAATTTTGAAAACGCTGGCAAATTAAAATGCACATCAACAACTGTTATGCAAATGTTCTTTAGAGAGTGTAACAAGACTGCAACAGTAACAACTGTATTTCTCTGCTAAATGGTTTTCCTTTGTTGTCTCCCACCCAGGAAGACAATTTCAATTTCAAGTTTTTCTTTCTTCTGAAAATTCAAACTGTGCATAAACTCAGGTGTGTGGGAATGTACTAAATGAGCCTTTAAAGTGAGCACAACAAAGCACATGAATCCCTTATTTCAGCTATTGTGGGGTTTAAGTACATTCTGTTGTGCCTATGACTGTTTCTAATGATGTATTAAATCACGGAATGTAACAAAGACTATTATTGTGGAATGGATTGGCTATTAATATAAAACAAGTATAGCGGTCTGCCTCCAGAGACAAATATCATTTGTACTGATAATCCAGCTTTTTGCATTAGACATAAGGTCAGACATACACCCGACATTTTTTTTTCTTTTTTGCAAAGTTAAGCTGATTTATTTCTAAATGGAAAGGTCATGAACCGCATCACAGTATCTCCCCTTCAGTTTATTACACTGTAGCCAAATTATAATTGCAAATGAGAATGAATGTCTCCATGAGGTTGACATTTCTTAAATCCAAACTCCAAGGTGAGGACCCACGAGGGGCAGCTGAGGCACAGTCACAAGTTGATGCATATGTTCCATTGTCTGAAACCAGCTATCTGAATGATTGTGATTGAAGTCAACTTTCTCTTCTCCCACCTGTCCTTTCTTCTATCTTCCCTTTCTCCCTGTCTCTTTCTATTCACATCCACACCCTGACTTGTGCAGAACGACTACCGCAAGCTCTCCATGCAGTGTAAGGACTTTGTGGTGGGTGTGCTGGACCTTTGTCGGAACACAGAGGAAGTGGAGGCCATACTCAACGGTGACGTGGACCTGTGCCCTCCGAGCCCCTACAACCGACCCTGCCTCAGCCGCGTCAAACTGGCCATCAAGTATGAAGTCAAGAAGGTGAGACATTTTGTTCACATTCAAAAAGACATGTAAAACCTGAAATTGTGTTGCAAGAATCCAGTCCTCCAGAACCATCAATAATCACTATGATGTAATCATGGATTATTTTTTCATACTTTGGCAATTTCCTCCAAAGCCAAAGACATTTTATAACTCTTTCACATGCTGAGTAGTACTCCCCTTAATAAATAAACCTGATGATGTGTAAAAATGGCATAGTGGCCCTTTACAATTAGGAGGGGGGAGAAGGAGAAGGTTTCGAAAAGTACTGACAAACAACCTGTTTTGTGGTTCTGATATGAGGCATTGTTGGAGGATCTACATATTCACCCTGCAAAGAATCCCTGAGAAAGAAACTTAATCCTGGCCAGCAGGTACGGTCAAATAAAGATTCCCAACATATTAAAAACATTCCATCCACATCCTGTTCTCTTTAGGATTATTTGGTTTATTGGGTTCATTATAATTGGTGGGTGCTCATAATTCTAATAACTTTAACTTGAGCACATATTTAAATGTTGACTGTAATTATTTCCTCAAAAGTCAATTAGATACAATGCGTGCCATAATTTAGTAATATTTTGGGGGGAGGATTACATGTGTTGTGTTTGTGTTTAAACGTGAACTTTGTGTAAGCTAGTGGTTTTTAGACATTGTATGCACATGCACGCACAGTATGTGTTATTTTCATGCGTGCGGCCTCTGAAAGTTCTCTGTAAACAACAAACTGGCCTGTATGTCAGAGAGCTAATCCCTGCTGAGCAGAGGTGTTCTTATAAAATGTCAAACCAAATCCTTTTTTCCCGATTTCTCCCTCTCTTTCTCACCCTATCTCTGTTTCATGAGCTGGATATTTACTCTAAACAGCTATATACCAGGTGTGTGTTCGCGCGTGTGTGTGTGTGTGTGTGTGTGTGTGTGTGTGTGTGTTCATTTGTGTGGGTTGGGGGCTACACAGCCTGTTCGAGTTTGTGTTTTTATCCTGTACAAGAGAGCTAATTATACAGGAGGCAAGCCAGAGGAGAGGGAGGGGCAGATCGCTATGGAAACCAGGTGGAGACTGACTTCATGTTGATATGTTGATGTACTCAGGCAGGGTTCATGTTGTGGGTCAGTGGGTTTATAGACCGGTCACTGGACACCACTGGAAAACGACACTGTTAACCACGATTTGGTGTGCAGTGTGTATTGTTTCCCTCTGAATGCTGGAATGATTGATTGGGTGCACATGAACACATCGTGCGTATGCCTTTCGATTGGTGGATGGGAGCAGAGGATTTCGATCGTCAGATCAGATGAATGCTCCCTTTTATGCGACGACCGAGAAGGGTCGGTGATGGGTGGGGGAAAAATTGATAAAGGGAGAAAACAAAGGGAAAATCAAGAGAGACCAGGTTTGACCAGAGCTAACCTGTTGCTCAGATCTTAGATATGATTGATAAACAATACTCAGACTCAGAGTTTGATTGTTACACTGGTCGACCTCCTACTGGACATCGATCGCTCTGTCGTCCACATCCTTCCTCCAGCTGGAACAAAAACATCTATCCTTTCCTTCCTCAGCAGAGCAGCGGAGGCTTTCATTTATCACGTCCTGTCATGGAGCGAAGTCGTCAGCAGATCCTGAAATACCAGACCGAGCCTTATTTAATAAAGCAAACATGTTTAAGTAGCGAATACAAACACTCAGTGCTTCTCATTCGCTGCATGCTTTCTTTTGCATACTATATCTTAAATTGATTTTTCCCAACCTGCTGTTGATATTTTTTCATTCTTAATGAAGTCAAGTGGCAGCCGTGAGTACAAACATGTTGTGAATAATATACTTTGATTGTAATAAATACACAACAGATGTGAATATAAAAGCAGCCTGCACACTCAGCTGTGCAGGAATATCTTTATTATCAACATAGAGAGTAGCACTGAAATACCACTTCATGAATGTTGTTAATCTTTTCACCCTGTTGTCATTGTGGTGATGTAATTCAGAAGCACATGAAAGTACCTTGTGTAGCATTGCTGCTTTTCATGATTATTGTAATATTTTATTCAGCCGTTGGCAGTGGTTCGACTCCCCTGGTCTGCATGTTGAAGTGTCCTTGGGCAAGATACTGAACCCCAAACTGCTCCTAATGTGTATGAATGTATGTATGAATTACTGTTAGTCGCTTTGGACAAAAGTGTCTACTAAATGCCCTAAATGTAAATCTGTACAGAAATTTAGAGAATCCATTTAGTCTGCTGCTTTTGGCATTAACATTCAAACTGGATGTTGGAGTGGGACATAAAGAATGCAGCGGTTGCTCAAATGCAAGCTGGACCATGAAAAAAAGCAATATTTGGAAGAAATAAACAATCCTGCTCTGTGTTATAGAAGACACAACTGTCAACCATGTTATGTATAAAACACAAAAAACAGGATTTTCAGAGGCACCCAAAAAACTGCACCATGTTCCAACCTGTACAGCTCTGCTGGAACAACCACTGGTGTAATTTTGTTTGCACTGTCCCTGGAGTGTTGTTTCCTGGGGTAAATCCAGTGGTGGAAGAAGTATGAGATCATTACCGTGATGTAGCAATACAAATACAAATGTACCTCCAAAGCAGCAACTCTACTTCAGTATGAAACATAAATGCGTTATTGCAGAATGACCCCTTTTAGAATGTTTCGTATACATTTTATGTTTTATGTTAAGCATGAGCCTGTTAGCAGCTTTGAATGTTTGTGTGTATAAAGGCTCAAGGATAGTTTGTGAGATCAGATTGTTATTCTCAGTATGTTGTTTATCTACAGGGTTGTTTTTTTTGTTTTGTTTTTTTTTACAAAATACTGAACCACAAGATAACTATGCCCGCTTCCAGCTTGTTAAGTAATCCTCCCTCTTCCTGTTTGTGACCACGGGGCCATTTCAGTGTGACTGCCAGAGACACAGCATTACGATGTTTGCTCAATATTCTGCTAAAGACATTACACACCCCTCACGGGATCTGGAAATAATTTCGAAAAAATGTATGAAGATTGTTCCTCTCTCCACCCTCTTTCCTTCTTTCTTTCTCCTCTCTCATCTTTCTTGCCCCATGTCCCCATCGCCTTGCCCTTTATTCTACATTGATTTTTATGTCTCTTTCTGTCTGTCTCTCCAGTTTGTAGCTCATCCTAACTGCCAGCAGCAGCTGCTGACTATCTGGTACGAGAACCTGCCCGGTCTGAGGCAGCAGTCCGTTGGGGTGAAGTGCTGGACAGTGCTGGGGGTTGCTGTAGGTCTGCCTTTCCTGGCTATTGCCTACTGGATAATGCCATGTAGCAAGGTATGAATCACACATGTGCACAGGGGGTCTAAGAACAGAGGATGGAGGTGGCTCTATTGACCAAAATGTATATGACTTGACATGGACACTAGCAGAAGACAGCAACTCTCCCAGGTGGAGGTAGTTAAAACAATCATGTACGGTTCCCTCCTTAGTTACCATTCAGAGTTTATGTCATCTGAGCGCACTTTGTCATTCACATGCTCACAGTTTTTTTTAATGATCTGGTTCATAAGTGGCTCAAAAACAAACCAGGCATCATCAGTGGCCTCAATCACATCTTCATGTCCAGAGCTGCTTTCATCAAAACCCTATAGTTTCAAAGGAAATCATGCTATATCTGACACCCAGGTGCTGCACCACTATGTCACTGTGACAGTAGGCCAACATAAACCTTTTCATCTCTGTGTGAATACTTACTCATAGTAAGATTGTCAGTAATGTGCTATGATGATACCAAAAGACAAAACTTTAACGGCCACTCATAATTAAAGTCCAACATAAAGTGAATTAACAGTTTTACATTCCAAAGGGATGTAACTTTGAAGAGAAATCATTTTAAAAGTATGTTTTTTAGAATATCTTTTACATTTACAAACCAGAAGACCAAGTTTAATGCTAAAGCCCTGAGTCGCTAAAGAACCAAGGTAAGCATTTAAAGGGTTAGGTGATCTTGTTGCCGTTTATGTACCATGACTTCGAATAGGGATGTTCTCATGCTTTAGCACATTTTCCACAACATGCCGTGTATAAGCCTGTGGGAAAAATAATGAAAGTCAATTGCCAGTGAGCAAACCTTGGCAGCTAAGCAACTCATTATACATCAAAAAATGATTGTATGGATTTAAACCCTAACACTTTCAGTGCAGATGTGATTGGGGTTAATGCTTGCATGCTAACAGTCCCATTCCAATCCTTTTACAGCATCTATGAACATGCTACCAGTAGTCATTCTAGCATAGCTTCATGCTTAAGTCATATTCCATTGAAAATCTACCATCTGTATGAGTCAAAGACACATACTGTACAGGTGGCTTGTTGTTTTGTACCCCAAAGTAATGCTAATCCATCCAGCAGTTAGAGTAGATATTTAAGTCTAGACGAAAGTGTTAGCGGGTCAAAACAAAAAAGACTAGCATGGCACACACTACAGATTTGCGACTTAAAGAGCGCTGTATAATCACCATTTGATTATGGGGCCCTACAGCCACATTTTGTTAATGCTCCATCAGGCAAATTATAATCTTTAAAATGACACAATATAAGAGAGGCCACACACACACATATACTCATACAGAGACTGTGTGCAGATCTGCTCATCAACCTGGATAATCCTCTACCTCATCCCCAAGTGCTGTGTGTGACTGTGTGTGTCTGTGTGTGCACACTGTGGTGGAATCGGAAACAGTGTGGAGGACTATTGAGTGGTTCGTGTCAGGTGTGACTGTTGAATTAGTAATTTTGTACGCTAATCGAGAGAACGCAGCTGATCTTAAGTGTGTGAGGGAGAATGGAGAGCAGTAATGCTGAAAGCATCTCCACCATCCCATGCCATGCACATCCATACACGTGTATGCACGTGCACATGTGCACGTGTGATTACATTTGATTAAAATGATGAGCCTGTGTGCAACAGTCTGTCATTTTCTGACGCAGCTGAGAGAGCAGAATGATAGCAACATGGAGAAATGAGGAATTAATATAAGATGCAAAGCACCTCAAAACTGTGTATTGTTATTCGCAGTAGTAGGAGAAGTATCATTATTAAAGACCAGTTCATGACTGAAAATAGTGAAAATAGGCATTTAAGGCCCAACTTCAGATGGTGGGATAACAATTTAATCAAACTAACAAATGAGAGACAAAATTAATGTTTATTCATGCTCTAATAACAATGTGACAGAAGCTCAACAGAGACACAAAGGTATATTGAATTATTCTGATAATGAAATAGATAGACACGATGACAGACACAGAGAGAAAGCTTTGATGTGTTTTGGTTGACTGTGTGCAGCGTGTCCCCCCCACACCTGCCGTTAATCATGCAATTTTCATCTGCTCATCTCATCAATTGCTTACAATCTCTTACAGCTCATGATATTCTTCAATTTTTACGCCACGGCAACAAGCCATTATCAGAGGCCCGAACCATATTACATTTTATATCAGCGGGGGAGATGAAGAAGATATTGGTATTTTTTGTTGTTCAAAAACAAATAGTAACTCATCAAAGAGATAGGCTTTGGGGGGTGGTGAGAAACAGATGCGTATTTGATACCAAATGTTTCTCATTGATTAAAAAAGGTGAAAAGCGATGAATACATGCTGGGAGATGGGACACATATTGGTTGGATCTCACTGGGATAGTTTTCAGCTTTCCTGAGTGACAGAAAAGAGATGAAACATAGAATAAGAGAAAAGAACAAGAGACAGGTAAAAAGAAAAGTGTTGCCTGGGATTGACCAGCAGATTCCTCTCCTCCTAGAGGAAGCTTGTGCTTACATCAAGGAAAAGTCAATAATTTCAATATTTGATTAGATTTAAACTGCACAGCTGCTTCCCTGGAAGGGTCAACTTGTAGCATTTTATTATTGATGGACAATTATATTGATTCAGTCAGTGGTGGAAAGTACATTTACTACAGTAATTTTGGTCTTCTTGTACTTAAGTTGTGAATTTCCATTTTATGCTACTCTTTACTTAGACACCACTGCATTCCAGAGAGAATATTGTAGTCGTAACTCCACCACAGTTATATACATTACATATTACTCTGTGATGACTAGAAATTGGCTCATTCGACCTCTAGTCAGGTTGAAATTAAATGAATAAAGAAAAGACAGAATTGAGTAAACAAGAAAATAAGGGAAACAAAAGGGAAACAAAATAAGAAAAGAAAGGGGAATCCAAAAAAAGGGACTCAAAAAAGGATTTAAGGAATCAAAAAGAGGTAAACAAGGAAAGGCAACAAAGATGGAAGATGAAAGATGGAAACTAGCAGTAAAGGAAGAGAAGGAAGGAAGGAAGGGACTAAAGAAAGGAAATTAAAGGGACAAAAGAATGACTAGGAGATGGAACGATGTTAAGGAGTAAACAAGCAAAGAAAGAATGAAGAGAAAGGAAAGGAATAGATTGAAATAATGAAATAAAACAAGGACACAAGAAAGGGGTACAAAAGGAAAAACAGAGTGACAGGAAAAAAGGGAAGGACCCCACTGTTTGTGGGTTGTGATTATCTTATTCACATCTTGAGTTTTCCTTCACTACCTCCTGTGTGCTTCCTCTGTCCTTCTCTTGATCTTTTTTGCCTTTTCTTCTCTAATCTCTTGGGACATTCAAACCGAGGTCACTATGAGAAAAAAAGTCCAGTCGATATTGATACACACAGGAGAGGCTCACCATTCATTTATCATTAATGCAATGACATCATTGAATAGTCCTGCAGTATATTAACCCTTGTCGGTAAGGATTCAAACCTAAAAGTGATTAAGCTTGGCAAGAAAAGCAAATGGTTTATGGATCTGAGCTGTAATTCTGTGTGATTGGAAGTCAGATCAAATCACCATTTAGATAATCTATGTTTGTTGATAGGATGGTGTATCTATGTGTGAGGATAATGAGAAAAGAGACTCAGAAGTGACTCATTTTCAGGAGTGGATATGAAATATAATCCACAGTATGTCAGGTTTCTGCTCTTACCTGGACATCGTAAGTAATTATTCAGCGTGGCTGTCAGTCTGCATACAGTGTACGTAAGGCCCAATTCTCCCAGGTGAAAAGATGTTAGGGAATAATAAAGGACACAGCGGCTCCATTCTGGCCTGGTGAGATTCCCATTTTCACACCAAACCTCTTTTATTCAGTTCGCATGCGTCTGCTGCCAGCGGCCAACATTTCGAGAAGATCAGCTCTCGTCACCATCACAGTGATAAAAAAGAAACCCGTGGGGTTTGCCGTCGTCACACCGCTGCAGGCCTGATCTAGGATGACCATCTCATTTAAACTGCGGGTGGAATGGATCAGCCTTATCAGCGGCGCAGATGGGGTAAATGGAGGGGGCAGAGTCATCTCAGTGGCAGGAGGAGGTTTGGAGGAGGGTTTGCAGGGTTAAGATTCACCAGACAACCTCTTCCCACAGGGGATAGTAGTGTGTGTGGCATGGGGACAGCTACTGAATCTGATGTGTTAGTGTGCATGCAGAGAGTCGAGCTATCCTGTAGGTAGTTAATATTGAACACAGCAGGCTTAGAGAGTGGCAAATGTTGGGATCTCAATGACGTCTGTAGGGGTTTGAAGTATGTGTGTATGTGTGTGTGCGCGCGCATATTTTTTGCAATTATAAAAAGGTCCCTCTGTGCGGCGGCGTGTTTAACGCTCCTTGTGCAGCACCACCTCACATCACGTTCTCCCCATATGGTTCAGTTCTACAAACTCTGCTGATTGTTTGGCATCGAGTTACTCTAGCATTCTGTTGCTGCGAGAGCGATCGTTGGTTAAGCACATCTATGAATTACAACAGATGCTGTTTTCCCGCTATGATGGTTGTGTAGTGATGCTTTACAGATTTTGATCTCCTGAGGGGCGAAATCTCAGAAACTCTGCGAAAAGCATGAACACAGTTATCTCTGAAATAAAAACAGATGTTTTATTTGGCTGCTTTTTTACACTTGTGTATAGTCATTTCTGTAACTGATCGAGTAAATTACGAGTCTAACGTGTATCTTCAGCCTGATTCCCTCGCACAAAAACTGATTTTGCAAGCTTGTGCTTTAAGGAGACTTATTATTGTACGTGGAACAGCTGGCCAGATACACATTGAATACAATGATGCTCTGTGTCAACAAATACTGAAATAGAAAACTGTTTGTCAGCAAATCAACTTTGTAAAATTATCTTTTGACCTCCAGATTGGTCAGATTCTACGAAGCCCGTTCATGAAGTTTGTGGCTCACGCCGTCTCCTTCACCATCTTCCTGGGTCTGCTGGTTATCAACGCCTCCGACCGCTTTGAGGGTGTCAAGAACCTGCCCAACGAGACCATCACGGACCACCCGCGACAGGTGTTTAGAGTGAAAACCACCCAGTTCTCCTGGACAGAGATGTTGATCATGAAGTGGGTGTTGGGTGAGTCGCCTTGCCACACACACGGCGCGCGCACACTGTGACGGTGTTTAACATTCTGCACAGTTACAGCCAATTAAAATGCAAATAGATGTGAGATAATCACTGTCAAGGCAGATTCTCCATCATGATAAGGAATAACCTTGATGTGGCATGGAAGAGAGTTGAGACAGGACATTTCCTGGAGGTTTTTTCTTTTAACATTTTCATTTTTCAATCAGTGTTAATGTACTTTTTCAATGTGCAGAAGATTTATGTTGATTTTTCCCACCAAGGCTTTAAACAGTGTTTGATGTTTTTTCTACAACACAACACCTCCTGCACAAATCGATAAAAAGTAAAAGAGTCTGTGACCCTTCTTGCCCAGCTTTGATATGAGGCAGAATTAAAGATTTATTCAGCACCATGCTAACTGAGTGGATGAAAGCCAGTGTTTTGGCAATACAACAGTTCATTCTCTTTTATCCTCCAAAGATCAAATACAAGTTTCCTAGGTGGATGCAGCACAGCCCAGACTTGCAACAGTGGCCATTCTGCGTCCTTAAGATAAACTGGAGGCGAAATTTGGAGGTTGACTTCAGATGTGGTGCTGAATTATCAAAAGAGGGAGGGATGGAGACAAAAGGGAGAAGATGGGTGAAATTAAAGAGAAGGGTGGAGCATACAAGAAGGCAGGCCTGAAGAAACAGGGAGACACACAGGATGTTCAGACAGACGAAGACAAACACAACAGATAAATAGCCTATGGGCAATATCTGTCAGACCTCAGCTGCTTCCCATCTGCTGATGGTCTTCCTTTCATCTACACACACGCCCATATAATAACATTATGTGAGTGGTTTGTGTATGTTGGTGCACATGGTTCTGTTTTTATTTGTTTACGTGTAATGGCACCATTCTTTTCCCATCCACAGTCTTTTTTGGCAGCAGGTGCTTGTGTGTGTGTGTGTGTGTGTGTGTGCGTGCACATGCGCGTGCGTGTGTGTGTATGAGCAGTGATTGGTGGCTTAGGTAGAGCAGGGTAATTGTAATTCCAGCAGCATGTTTTGAAGGCCCAGTAATTGTTATAGAGATGGTACTGATCAGAGGGCTTTTTTCAGTAAACAATTTTCTCCTTGTTTTGGCTCCAAATAGAGAATGACACAGTCGTTGTGTTGGAGGAATTAGATGTGTGTGCACCCGAGCTATAAGTAGGGTTGTTGGAGTGGTATTGTATGAATTATAAGCTTTGTTGTCAACATTTGTGGTGTGGGTGCTTGTTGCTTTTGTGAGTGTGTCTGTGCGGTATAACCTTGTTTATGATTGCGTTAGAGCCTGTCAAAGCCTCTTCAGCTCTCTTGCGTTTTCCGTTTTTGCACATGGTTGCATTTATGTATTCTATTCCTCAGGTATGATTTGGTCGGAATGTAAGGAGATCTGGAGTGACGGGCCCAGAGAGTATATCATGCACCTATGGAACGTTCTGGATTTTGGCATGTTGTCAATCTTTGTAGCGTCCTTCACGGCACGCTTCATGGCGTTCCTCAAGGCCACCAAAGCCCAGCAGTATGTGGACATGCATGTACCAGACGAAGACCTCAGCAATGCCTCGCTGCCTGAAGAAGTTGCCTACTTCACTTACGGTAAGTAGTTGCCATCTAGTTGATATTTGAAAATGTATTACACGATTACGGTCTCGTACTGAACTCAGTACTTTGAATTATGATGAGATTTACAGTATAGAGAAAAAGAGAGAGAGCGAGACGCCAGCCCTTGAACAGGTCACAGTGAATCCGGCCAACACACGCTGTGGTATTTGAAACGCCCGAGGAAACACCTGCTCAAAAACAAAATAGGAAAGCTGAAAGGGACACTGTGTTTGATTTGATGTTTGATCCGGGTTCTATGCAGTAGCCACTGCTGATGTAATTGTTAGCACGCATGCAGCCATTACTGCACTCATTAATGAAGAGTGAAACCCCCTCATGAACAGTGAAGCTTTAAGTGTGGTATCGACAAGTTCATTGACATCTTCAGGTCATTAATTTGCTAGTTGTTTCAGGTTGTAGACAGAGATAACTGGTCCTTTTCCAGTGCCTTGATTGATGTTGTTCTAGCATTCTACTAGCATTAGCCAAAACTCAGCTACTGGCTGCAACTGAAAATGCTCCCCATTAGTTGGGTTGCATAATTTTACAGGCAAATACTGAAGTATACCGCTATAGTGACAACAACAACATGACCGACAAAGCTGGTGCTTCTTCTTCTGTTGTTTGGATAAGGCAGACTCAACGTTGCAATGGCATATTGCTCCCCTCTATTGTCATACTAGTAGTACTAATGTTCCATTTGACAGTTATCTCTATTTTTCTATTATCTCTTTATTTTAGTCAGTGTATCCAGGTTGGGTAAAGTGCACAGAGTAAAAACTGTTTATCCAGCTGCTTTCAGGTCCCCTTCTGAAAAAGAAGTTTGGCATACAATTTGGCAACACACAAAGTTTTACTGATGCGTCTCGTTGGCTCGTTTGTCATGAGCTTAATCTCTTCCCCATCAGGATTTTCAATGTGCATGCAGCGCCAGGCAGCCAGAGTTAGATGGGTTACCTTGAGGCAAATGATCACGCGAGTAAAAAAAAATTGTATTAGTAATACAGCAGTTTAAAGATGTTTTTTCATGAAAAAAATGATCAAATCACTAGTGAATTATTTTAACAGTATTTGTATAGGAGGGATTATGTCCCAAGCCTAAAACATGAATGTAAGTGATGTTTGCATTTGATTAGGATTTCAAGATTGTTCAGTTATTTCTCCAGTGTGTTTCCACCACATTTCCCAAAGATTACAAATGTGGCAGTCTTTCTCTTTGTTTTCCGAGCCATTGTGACTATTTCTCTGAGTGATAACTGTTCTTATCCTCTAATCTTCAGTCTGGAAAACAGTCACTCAGTCTGACAAAAACTCACTTCTCATCTACCAGCACAATGTTTCCAAAAAAAAAAAAAAAGGCACGTTTGACACCATATAATAGATTGTAAAAGCTTTAATGAGGTGCTTGAATCATTGTTGTGCTTCATCAGTCACTGATAAGGAATAACAAATCAGATGAGTGACTAAAACCTCGAGCTGCAGCACTGGAAGATGGAAGTTTATTCATCGTTTAGATGGAAATATAGTTGTTTCATATTTATTCTGACCCTCAGCTTGATGGCAACATGCCAAATTCAATTACTTTACATGCGTACACTTATGAACATGCACAGGTTTGAATGATATTCTCACAATTACAAGTAAGCATAGATATATATACTACACAGGCAGACGTGAACCCCACCGCTGAGCACGGTCAGTAAAGTTCACAATATATTAAAGCTCAGAATACTAAGAGGAAAATTTAGATTCAAAGCCCGCCTCAGACAGTCATTAATAACCAAGGCAGGTATTAATAATTGTCTCTGAGTTATTTTAAAAGATAGAGTGAGAATTTTAAACAAGTCTATAAAACCTGTAACAAATCATGTAAGTTTTGCTTCACTTCCACAACAAAAACTCCTCTACAACATGTTGAAACACTGCCACAGGGCTACAGGCTACTGGACTGTACACTTCATAGTGGCCTACTAAGGGAACCTTCATCAGTGCTGTCATCTGGTGGACTGACTCTGTCATGACACATCAGTGAAGCGATGAAGATGTATATTACTGCAGTGTCTGTTCATATAAGCTGTTCTCTGTAGCTCCACTTTAAAGACGTGCGCCTAGACTTTCACAGTTCATCAGCAAATTATATCTTCACATCAAGTCTTTCATTCTATTGCTTCATTTGTATCTGTTTTTGGTCTTTGTGTTACTTCATCAATCTCTTTTGTATCACATTCCTCCATCTAGCTCAATTTTCCTCTCTATCTGACCTTGCCTTTCTTGGTGCCCCTCCTTTACGTTCCCTCTCTCTCTCTCTGTCTCTCTCTGTCCTTATTTCTCCTTGACACACTATCCCTTCATCCCTTCTCTTTGCAATGGCTCCCTCACATCCCTTCCCATCCTCACATAATCCATCTACTTACTGCGTCTTCTCCTCCATCGGTGTTCCTAAAAGCCAAGATTATGTTCTTTAGGGACATCTCTTGCAAACATTTAGGTCCTTCTGTAACCAGCAGTTTGTTCTGCACAAACTGTGCAACATTGAGCTGAAGGTATGCAGAACTGTATAAATAGGATATTATGGCACAGTAAACAAGAACTGCAATCAATTGTTTCAATTTGATATCATAAAAATTTTCAAATGTATACTAAATTCACAGATGAAGGTGATGATTATGATGGTTATTATTGTCCTTTCATCATTTGACAGCTATGCTTGATTACCTGACGTTCCAGATTTTATTTAGTGTGAAAATGTCTGCTGATCTAACTCTGGGTCGACAGACATTTTCACACTAAATAAAATTGCTCAAACAATACCACAACCATCTCTGGTTTGACTCTGCAGGAGTTCATTTAAATGATACATCAACAGCTGTTACTCAGCCACTCACATTTTTCTTTTTCCTCTTCTTCAGCCAGGAACAAGTGGCGACCCTCCGACCCCCAGATCATCTCGGAGGGCCTGTACGCCATCGCCGTGGTGCTGAGCTTCTCACGCATTGCCTACATCCTGCCGGCCAATGAGAGCTTTGGCCCCCTGCAGATCTCACTGGGGCGCACGGTCAAAGACATCTTCAAGTTCATGGTCATCTTCATCATGGTGTTTGTGGCCTTCATGATCGGCATGTTCAACCTGTACTCATACTACCTGGGAGCCAAGTACAATCCTGCCTTCACCACGTGAGTTCCTCCTGCTGTCAGAATGATTTGGTAAATGTGTGTGACTGTGTGATTAGGTGGTGGTTGTGTGTCCTTTGAAAAGAGGTCGATCACAATGTAGCTGCATGACAGCTCTACTCTGGTCGTTTCATACAAGAATTGACTGCAAAAAAGGAAAAGAATGTCAGAAGTATCTGATTTGGCTCGGATGTTGCTATAATTGCCAGACAAAGCCAGGGAACAAGGAAATCCCAGGACAATATTAATCGTCATATATCCTCCTGATGAGACTGTGCTGGGTTCGTTAAATCCATGGTGCTTTATCAGTGGTGCAGATCGAACTTTAATCTTCCCTCAGGTATAATGCAAGCAATCGGTCTATTCTGTTGAATTTAATAAGAAGAATAGTGAAGGGGATGGCTCACTAACTAAAATCTATAACAAACACTGGTGAATTGTGGTTTTGTCTCACAGCTTTAACAAAGTTATGGGTATTCATTTGGGCTTTCCCAGGCACCATTTTGTGTTCACTGTTGTGTAGAAGAGAGATCAGCTCTGCTGTGTCTTTTCCCAACGCAACTATATTGTATTTCTCATACCGTCCATTGCTGCAGCTCCGTATTCCCTGTCTGTCTGACATGCTCTGTTTTAGCTCCTGTCTCTTTAAGGCCCCCCCTCATGAATACCCAGTCTGCACCGATTGGTCAGCTCACACATGCAAGACCCTGCAGCACTAAAAACAACAGAGAAGCTGTGCTAAATCAATTCCTACATTTCAAACTAGCCGCTAGGCATTAATCATGCAAATGTGCGACATGGTGTTGTAGTGTGATGTCAGGAAGTCACAGAATTAAAGGCGGGAGCACTAATGAGGCGTTTCGGGAGCAGTGTTTTCTGTGGGAGAGAGGAGCTTCTGTTGGTGTAGACAAGAACGGATATAAAACACTGAAGGAAAAGAAAAAGAACACTTTATGAAGCTCCAGGGTACCAAAGCAGGATGTAACAAACTCTCCTTCTAGACCGTTGTTAAGGCGTCAGCAGGGTGGTTAGAAAAAAAATCAGGTCAGACACTATATGATAATTGAAAATCATCACTCACAGTACTCTAAATGCACTTTACCTGCTTAAGTGCTGCATTTAATTACATTCTCAGGGTCATCCATTTCAAATGGTCAAGTGCACTTTTTAAATGGTATGCAGATTGCACTTGAAGGCTGCATTGCATAAAAAAACAACCATACATTGCTCGGATATGTATTTGAATGTTACTCTCATAGACGTTCAAAGTCTATACATTTTACTTTGGAATTTCCACAGACATGTTGAGTTGTTATACATCAACCTGCCTGTAACGCAATCAACCTGTCCAACAAGTGCTGCAACACATCAATCTGAACAATCCGCCGCCTTCTCTCATTTTATCTTATCGGCGTGTCTGAGCGCTCATTCTTTCACACGATGGCAGATCTCTCACTGTCATTGTCTCATATTTGTAGGAAAGTTATCCATCTCTGGCCGCTGACAGAATCTCTCAGCAGGTCTGTTTATCATCATTCACGTCAAAATGAAAACTCTCTCTGCGGTCTCTCGCTGTCACTATGTCATTATTCATTTTCTCGGAGGGCGACATCTGCAGATTTAAACAGATGACATTATGCCATTTGTGCTCGATCCAATAGAGTAAAACATGCTTTACAAGTTGGTCTGTGATTACTCTGTCATACTCTCTTCTTTCACTTGCTAAACAGAAAAGTTTATTCAGTAATGAAAACCAAGAGAGTTTGATTATTTAGTTTGTTCAGGCATAAAAAAATCACTCAAGGAAGTTAACATTTCTTCTCCAAAACTATATAGTGAACCTTTAAAACTAATGTAACGGGCCTGCTTTGAAAATGTAGAGAAGAAAGTAAAGTAAAGTAAAAAGTAAAAATGTAAACACTCAAGTAAAGTACAGATATATGAATTGCCTGAACTAAAGAAGTCACAAGTGACCTCAGTATATTTCTCAAGATGGTATCGGGTTAGAGCCAAGCTTTGTTTTTTGTGGAGCATGATGGTTTATGTTCTTTGTGATAATTCACCTGACAGGCTTTTGTACACATAAAAAGAGCGTGACTGTAAATTCTTCCCCTTAGTTAATTTTCCATTCCCAGACTTTCCAACCATGACAAACAACCACCAGGCATCAACATCTGTCTCCTCATCAGCACAGACCCTGCGCTGTCGTCTTCTTCGCCGTCGCTGGTTGGGAATTCTCCCAGTAAACCACACAGTGGTTCGATGCACCACAGATCTGATCAGATCCTTTCTCAGATTCTTCTTCTGGTGCATTATTTGGCTTCTATATACGCTTCCTCTCTGCAATAGAACCAAACTGAAGGATTAAATATGATAAAGTTAGAGTGACCTGGCAGCGTTGACACCACTTTGTCGCTTTGAGTTGTTTTGGCGAGCTGCACAGCGAGTCAGATTTAGTTTCGTTGGCAAACTTCGTCGTGCAGGACCGCTTGTCCATCTGTCTGGCTGCCTGTTCTCCTTATCTGCTTTCACACCTGTCTGTGCACCTGCTGCACTTGAGTCTATATGTCCACATGATGCAGAGGCTTTACTCATGGTGCTGTAGGTGTGGGACTGAGCTTAGCCTATAAACACAACTTTGTTTCAGATAGTTAGTGTTTTACATATTTACAGCTATTAAGGCACATAAAAGTAAATTGGGTTGAACATCTACTGTATGTTACAGCTGTGCAGCCCCGGTTGTTTTAACGCTCCAGATGTTTGACCGCCATTATCCTCTCGTATTGCCGTCACGTGTGAGGTATGTGACGCCTGGGAGCAATTTACAAGCTAATGACCTGCTGAGCCTTCACCTTGGATAGAATCACTGATGATAAAAGGTATGTGATTGGACTTCTAGTGTGAAGACTTGAGTTTCGGTGCAGACTTACCCTGCACCTCTGTGCTGTGCATATACAGCAGCTCCTCAGCTGAGCCCCAGCGCAGAGAGGGTGTTAGAGGCTGTGAGTTCTGCTTGGCTGCCCACACGGAGCCAAAGATCCAGGCAACGTGATGAGCAGACAGACGGAGCAGCGGCATGAGACGGAGTTAACAGACGGAGAGGAGGGCAGATAGACAGGTAGAAACAGAGCTAATGGAAGTTGAGACGGACAGTGAGGAAGATTGTGGTCACAACCTGTGAGTCAGACATAATGAAGACTTCTGAGAAAGCAAAGGACAAGTGCAGAAAAGATCCGGGGCCCTGCAGATGGAAGAGCCATATCATCTCCATTACGCAGTCATTTCCATCATGAGTCTAATAATCCAGCTCTCTGTACATTGTCCCTCCATCACTTTTACTCTCTGCTTTAGAGATCAACATCAAGGCTGACTTGAAAAATCAGCATTAACACAGTGCTGCTAAAAATAGAACCTCAACTGGAAAACCTCTGATTGCATTTCATGTTTTTTGGCAAGAAAGTGTCCCTGAGTTCCTCCTTCTGGATGACAGTTTTTCCATTTCCTACTTCTAATGTTGGGAGCTGCATAAAGATGTTTTAGCATGACGGACAGCCCTTTAATTCTGTTGTTGTTGTCAGTCTCTCCACCAGGGGTCAGTCTGGTTCTAAATCTTACCCTCTCTCTATAATGGTTTATAGAACAAATGCCTGACTGAACTGTGCAGAGAGAGATTTATTTTTTTGTACTGTGTCAATCCAATCAACCCTTTTCTTCATTAATGTGTCTGTAAATGTGACAGAATTTGCTTTCTCTGCTCATTTTTTTGTCTCTTTTGTGTCCGTGCATGTTAAAGTTTATGTTAATTCCAATTCAATTCCGACCTGTGACTACAACGTGTTTGGCACAACTCTTAATAAGTCTTGGTTGTGGTTTGCGCAAAAGAACAATCTCCCGTCTATCTCTTCTCTTCTCTTTTCTCTCGGTCCCCCCAGCAGATGTGCCTTTATGGATGTAAGCTTTGTGTGTGTGTGCGTGGGCTGTGTGACTTCAGCTATCTGACAGGGCGTGTTTGATGGAGGGCAGAAGAAAGGGCTGGTCTGATGGCTCTGATACAGGAGGATGAGGAGGGAGCCAGGTGGAGGTAGTAATGATACCCCAGGAGGGGCCACTCGGGCTGGGGGGGCGGAAGGAGGGATGTGAAGGGTGGGATATAGTGAAAGAGTGAGGAGGAGGAGGAGGAGGATGTCAGTCTTTTTCATACATAGACTTAACCACACAAGCTTAAGCTCACACTCACACACGTGCATGCACAGCTGGATAGGGCTTAATGAGGACTGAGCATTAATAGCCACACATGCCCCTGTCCCCAGAAGACTGGATATCTGATTCACACACTTCCGAAAAACACACACCACATGCTCTTTGTTCAGCGCCCACACAATAATGTTTTTTTCAAACGTGCAAACACACTTAAGTGGCGACACACACACAAGGGGCACGCACATTCACACATCCTCGCCCTCGCTGTTTGTTTTTTGCATATGGTGCTGCGGAGGTGGGCAAACAAACATTTATGTACAGATCAGTCCACACACACAGACGCTTATCAGGATTCTGATTTGGACAGCCTCGGTCGGGCCAGTGGACCTGTCTCCATGTTCTAGTCAACCATGCATGACAACACTGCACAGAGAGACAGGCGGAAAAGGAGTGGACGGACAGGGAGGTAAAGGCAGAAAAAAGGAGAGATGGATGAAATAGAAAGGTGATGCTGCACATATTTTGGGGCAGAGTAAAGGAAAGGAAAGATCAACGTGGGGCTGCAAGGACCCTGGAAAAAAACTAAATAGTGATGATACTGATGCTGCAAATATGCAGAAATAAGACGATCAATCGATCAAAAGAAAACTAAAAGGCAACCATTTTGATGAGTCTTTGGTTTTTGGACTTAAAAGATGTCATCTAGGGCTCTACCTTGGAAATTGTAATAAGCATTTGGAAACATTTTGACACATAGATCAAACAATTAAACAATTAATCGTTAAATTCATCTGCAGATTAAACGACAATGAAAATAATTAGAGATGCACAATATAGATTTTTTTCTTCCGATACAATAACTGATAATTACCTGCTTTTCATAAAAAATCACTTTAAATTTTTAGATTTGAAAGAGAACAATCTAACCTGAAGCTTATGCACACTTGAGAGTAAAAAGGCTCAGATGTAGTGAGAAAAGTCTAGTTAATTTTCCATATTCCAAATGGTTTGTTTTGTTTACAATGTAGACTTTATCACTCCTTCTGACACATATGCAGAACATGTATCGCAAATTGTAATTAGCTGCATCCAAATGTCCAGACTTCACTGCACTTGCAGACTCGTGGACTTTGCAGGTACATTCACTGGAAGTCTGTGAATCTTGCTGTCCAAACTCACAATTATGGACCTCAAGCTTCTAATTATCCATCTTCATCATCATCTTCTACTTCTTCTACTTCTTCTGCTTCTTCTACTTCTTCTTCTTCTTTTTCATTGGCAGTCAGCAAACCAACTTGACTAAATATTATGTGCTCTATCAGCTGTAAATTTCAAAGACACAAATAAATGGCGGATAATATAGATTCCTCAGTATAGCGCCAACAATTTATCAGACCGGTATGTATTGTGCATCTCTAAAAATAAACATTACTCATAAGTGAAACAGTGGGAGTGATAGTGAATGAATGCAGCACAAGCATAGCGATTGGTCCACAGGCAGGAGGAGAAGGGTGGAGGGAGATGGAGTGCATGAGATGAGGAGAGGCCCACAGGGAGTGGTGCCAATGCAGATGGGGGTGTTTTTGGCTCAGATGTTTGTTCAGGCAAAATGTGGTAGAATGGCCAGTATACATATGGAGGAAAAAGGGTGAGAAAGTGAGAGGATGAGAGAAGGTCAAACAGGCTGAACAACAGACAGCCACACAGGCTTTGGACAGATTTAGAGTCCATTCATTGAAAACAAAGGAAAGAAAACAACTCATAGTGTTTGCCGTATAAAGATTTTGCCAGTAGTTCTTTTTTTCCAGCAGTTAGTGAGTATTATCTGTTCTCTTTCTGTAACATAATGTGCTAATTTAGGTTACGTTGGTTTGAGTCATTAAGTTGCTTTGGCAACACGGGCCTTCTTTTCATACCAGCGAAACATGATTGAATTAAAAGACACAATGAGCGCCGAGACGGTACGGCCGAGATTGGAGGCATATCAGATTAAAGCCAAGGACAAAGCCATGTAATGCAATGTAAATGGAGAAAGACAGAGAGAGAGAAAGATAGAGAGAGAGGGTAGGGAGGCAAGAGCAGACACAAAGGAGAATGGTGAAGTGGATAAAGGATGGCACGTAGCTTGAACTGAAGTTGAGGCTGAAGTGAATTCTGAGAGAAAGTGTCAGGAGGAAGAAGAGAAAAAAGACAAAGGGTGTGAGCTGTTGAGTCTATTGATGGTTAGAGTTGGAAGTTGGTGGCAAGACTGAGATCCTGGTGAGAGAGACGGGTCAGAGAGGACGATGAGAGGCGACTGAGAGAGCAGAGATGAGTGAGAAAAAGAGAGGACTGATTAACTCTGAAGTCAAGGCAAAGGTGTCTTTTTGGAGGCGCAGCAACAACTAAGGCGAGACAGATAGCGGGACAAATGTGACAGAAAAAGGTAAAGCATCCACGCCGCGTGAGAGATATCGGCTTTTGAATGTCAGTGCTTGTCAATGTTTTTCTTTTATAATTATGACAAATGATGTCAAACATTCAGTTTTATCCCTTTGAAAACACTGAGGCCGTCATTTGACACAAATCTTTCAAATAAAATTCATCCTTTTAATTGAGTTAAGAATCTCCAGAGCATCATCACCCCACATATGGTCATGTACACTCCGCATTACTGTTAATTAAGCGATCACATGAAAATTAATTAACTATGGGCACATAAAATAACATAATAGAGTCATAATTGGCTCACTCAGTTTACCACTGGAGGAAAAAGAAAGTCTGCACTCTGCTGAAGTGAATTTGTGTGACAGCTTTAGTTACTTGTTACTTGTCAGATTGCAATTTTTCACACCCCTTCGATTTTGAATGTGAATGTTTGTCATAAACTGAATGGCGTTTTCCTTTCCCCAACCTTTAAGCTAAATAAGCTATTTAAAAATCCTCTAGGATGAGTTTTAAAATGCATCGTCACAGAGCTGAAAACAGACTGCTACTCTGAACCTATGAAACGTTGAGATACGTGGTTCTTACAGGACAGTGACGCTATGATAGAAAGTGATGCAATGCTGTAAATCAGACTACCCAAATACAGAGGTTACAAATGTGCTCAACCAAATGCAACAAACACATGAAGGCTGCAATCATATAAGTCAAGAAACACCAACAGTAAAACAGTGACAGGGAGCGATTTTCTACACAATGAGTACTTTTGATTATATTCTGCTGAGAAAGCTAAATAATTTCACTCAAGTAAAGTTTTGAATGCAATTATTGTATTTTCACAGTGTAGTATCAGTGCTTCTATTTAAAGCTGAAATAGCTTTTCAACCCCCTGTCCAAGAAAAAAAAAACTGTTAAAATCCCAAGGATCCTCCATCTCAGTATGAAAAAGCAGAGTAAAACACCTGTTGTATTGACAAGTAGGCAGGTTTTGTTATGGATCTAGTAGAAAGGTTGCCGGTAAGTCCTGCTGGTATGGAAGAACATGTATCAGCGAGGGAAGAGACCTTCACACAATGCCTCTTCATCAAGGGAATGCTTTTTTTTTACTTGGTTTCTCTTGCCTCCTCTATCAGTGGGGTTCTTTTTCTATTGCAGTGTAGGGTTTCCACAGTTATTCCATTGGTTTCACCAAAACTTTCACTAAAATAATATAATATCCTTGGTTGCTTAGCTTTCATGCTTGGACAAGCAAGACAAAGTTGAGATTTAAACATAGTTGGTCATATTTTCCAAACGTAAGTTTCAGTTTTTATATTTCAGGAGAAAAGTTTTTTCTTATTTCTATTCAAACATCTCCTAACACCTGATATTACAGACAGTAACTAACAAAGCAACATTTCAGTGAGATAAATGGGAAGTGCTTTCAGACAGATCTCAGTTGTTCCGCTGGCAGATTATTGTACTTTTTTTTTGTCATAGAACAATCTCCTGTCTTCGTCAGTAAGCTTGTTGTTTGGCAAGAGTACCTCTCCAGCAATAATAATTTATCAGATTTTGCTGAAGTTGCCGGAATGATCATTCCCCCAAATCCTTGATTTTTTTGGGTTTGTAAAGGCTAATAAAGAAATCACCTTACAGACTCTCTGAGTATGGTCTTACTATAGCACCATGCAAATGATGGAGAAATCCGAAGCTCGCCTGATTACAGGTGCTCAGCTATAATTGGACAATTTCTGTTCTGGGTGGTGGTTTGACAGATCTTTCCATTGACAGTTTCGTTGGTTAATTAAAAGTGCAAAATCAAATACATACTGTACATCGTCAGATTTGTCAGGCTGGTATCACAAATAATAGTCAGCAAAAATCAGTCCCGACACATTGGTTTATTCGACAACACGGATAACAGAGAGACAGAGAAGGAGACAGACAGCAGGCGAATAAAAACAATGTTTTTTGATGTCGAGCTTGATTTGGTATCAAAACACTGCTAATTGCTCGACTTGTGGTGTTGTATTCCCCGCTTAATAAGATTTCTCTCACAAATTGCCTGAAAACACAACAAAACCGCTGCCTTCTGCATTGCCCTCTTATAGTTTTTGTTCAGTTCGCCCTTTTACTTTCCCTCTCTTTTTGTCCTATCAAACACATGCACACACACAAATGCAGGCAAGCATCTCTTGGGAGCAGCAATCATTCATTCATTCATTCATTCATTAAAAAGCCGAGGTGGGCAAGGCCCTTGCTGTCACCATGGTGACAGCTCCTTTGGTGCGAGAGATAGAAAGTTAAACTCAATTTAATATTTAAAGATGTTTCGTTTATTCTCGCCTGTCTGTCTGAACGCTCGTCTCCAGGAGCGGAGGGGAGAAAGAAAACAGACAAGAAGTGATCAAGAAGCAGAAATGTAATATCTCGCTGATGACCAAAGGGCAGAAAAGAGGGCGACAGAGCAGACGACCGACCACAGACGTCACTAAGTCTACATTTGCATTTTGCATTTACATTCGGCCAACGTGAGAATATTGCTGCAGATTAAACAAAGACGAGAGAGATGTGAGAGAGGGGAGAAAAATAATGGGAAAAAATAGAAAAGTATAAATCAAAAGAGTAGATTGAGTGACACAGAAATAGCTAAAAGCTGTTGGGATGAAAGATGGAAAGAGTGCGGGGGAGGGAGGGAGGGAGCGAGGGTGATGTGGAGAATAGATATAAAAGCAATGGCAATGGGAATATAATGAGAAAATGGGTGAGAGAGATAGAGAACATCAACTAGAGGCAGAGATTATAGAGGGGGGGCTAAACAACGACGGAGACAAACATAAAGCGAGAGAGACGGAGAGAGACGGAGAGCATGTCTCTGGGGGGGAAGAGGTTGATTTGGACCTTTCAGTGATTGGGTTTGGACTGCTCCCGCGGTGCCGAGGTGACTCACCAGACTCCCACAGACACACGCACAGACACACACCAGTGTATGTGGTGTGAGTGTGTTAATGTGTGTGTTCTAGAGAGGAAGAGCGAGTAGTTCTTTACTGCCAGTGTCCTACAGGGCTAAGTGTGTGTACGTGTGTGTGCATGTGCGTGCGTGTGTGTGAAGGCGCCATGTTGCGTTCAGCCTATTGGGAGCTGCCAATCTTAATAAGAGATAATAACACACTGTCCGTCTCCGTCTGCAGATGCCCGTCGTCCCTGCTGATTCACTGCCAGCCGTACTGCTGTTATAAAACACACACACAGACGCGCAGGTTCGATTTGGATTAATCTTATTCCTAGGTTGTTGTTATTGTAATTCTCCCATTATCCGGGCCATCGAGCGTCTCATTTGTCTCACTAACAGCATATTGCATAATACACACATGACCAACACCTCGGCTCACAGAAGCCGACAAACAAATTCAAATTTATCAATGTTGGTGATCTCCAAGGATACATTTTGGATTTTCAGTAATTGCACTTCTTCCCTGAGAGGCATCTCACGCTGATTTTCGGTGAATTAAATAAGCAGAAAACAAGGTGAGCAAAACAAATGATTATGCAGTGCAACACTGACTGCCCATGAGTCAACATTATCCAGAATGGAAAAAGGCCTTCCACTCTCATATATACACCTATCCATATTCATCTTCACCTGTATTAGTGTGTTATGAATAGAAGCTAGGGGGTATGATGTATGTAGCCCTGCGTAATACATGTTCAACTCAGATGGTGCTGTCAGGAAGAAGTCTTTTATCTGTTGCCAGGATCACCGCCAACATATCGTTTGAATTTGCTTTATTCACCAAGGTGAACAGATGAAGAGTGTATATGAATAGTCCGCAGTGTGAGTTTAATTTTAATTGTGTGCGTGCATTTGTCCCTGCCAGTATCTGCTTTAATGGCACTTTAAATTTGCCTGGAACAGAGCCCTTCGTCCGTGTCTGCGCTCATATTTTGGGAACATGAAAATCTAAATCGGGCGAGAGTTTCACATGGGTGGGAAGGGAAAGCTGGATGACTCAGTAAGTTGATTAGAAAGATAATTAGGCTTTAACACAATCGTGACCAGATAATTGTTCCCCTTTTCTATATAGTTTCGTATTTCAAAGCCGCGAAGAAGCATTTTTTATCTTGTAACAGAAGCTCCAGATAAGTGATGAGACTTTATTTAAAGAGGGAAGGCTTGAAATAACAGGTTTTCGAGGCAAGTCTACCAAAATCACCTTCCACAGCTCTCCTGATTGCACGATAGGCGGCTGGATGTGTGTGGTGGGAATAGTGAGTGAGAAGGCTGTGTTGCTGATAACAGCCCTTCGATTGCTGCTTTCTCGCAGCGGTCTGATGCCTGATGCCACCTATTACAGCAACACAAAGAGGAAAGCCACTCGAGAAAAGCTACTATTAATGCTTGTAAATGGATTGTGTTCACACAAGCAGGTACCTCCCGTGCCCGATGTTAATCTGATGTCTTGGCACTTTTGATAGTGATAGGGATGATAATGTGTATGCCTCTGCATCCATGTTCACTGTCAAAGAAAGGCTCATTTTCTCAAAATAATAATAAAAAATGTTTCTACGTTTCTGTGGTCAGAAGCATATTAATGTTACTTTAAGTCTCAGTTTATGATTTGTGCTGTGCCCTGTTTAGTAAAACTTATGTTGTACTTGTTTAAAGCAGCTCCAAAGAATTGTAATTTGTTTTTGTCGATTCTGGCGCCCCCTGTGGACAAAGGTAACATGAGCGCCACCGCCTAGATTAATAAAGATCTTAATCTGGCTAGTGTGTGAATTAGTTTTGGGAGCAAGTGATGAAAGATGCAACTTATTTGAATACAATTTTTCTTTTTTGGGGTACAGGTGTTTCTTTCTCGACACTTCCTGACACTCTACAATGGGAGAACATCTGCTTTACCTTTGACAGCAATATGTCAAAAAAGTGCTACAAGGTAGCTGTAGAAGTAACCCTTGTAAGAGTTATATGTTACTTAGTAATATTTGTTTTCCACTGCCGCTGCATACTGTTTGATTGTTTGGCAGATGCTGTAGCAGTCCCTCTAACATCAATGCTGAAAGTCCCTGTTATTAGCATAGCTAGCAATAGCATGGATTTGAGCAAGAATAGCGATAGCACTCACTCTAACATAATGTCGCCTCGGGTGTTTAGGAGCCGCAGGATATTCGTGGACAAACTGGAACCTGACTTGTAAATGTATTGCCACTAGACAACTGTACAGCTAAACTTGATATGATGTATCAATGACAGATTCAACTTTAGTCGATCATCATTGTTCCATTTTAGCAAAAACGTACAATTTTGAAGTATGAGCACAAAATGTAGTTAATTGTCAAACAAATATTTGTAAAGCAACGACAATGGCAAAATACTCTGGAGTGCGACTTTAACCTTTGGAATATGACCCAGTAATGCTTTAAGATTGGCTACTTCTATTTACTCAATCTTCTCGCTGATGGTTATTTTTTGCTTTTGTATCTGTATCAAATGGAGACAGTCTTACAACCAGTCAAAGGTTCTGTGTGGTATGTATGAATCATCTTTTCCATGAGAAGACAAGATTAAAACAGAGGTCAGGGGTCAAGGGTTGAAAGGGATTAAGAAAAGGGCAGTAATCATAGCGTCGGCTCAAGTTTTTCATTGCCCCTCTATAAACAGACACTGCAGGACATAACACAGGCTAACATGATAGGTTCGTATTGAGTGGAAGTAAAGCAATATGTTCCCAAAATGTTAAGCTGTAGACTACATGATGATTAGAACTTCTTAAAAAAGTACGATAAATAAAAATAAAAAATCTGTTGATCAGGACAGTAGCAGAAACAAGAAGTGGACTGGAGGTGATAAAAGCATTTAAATCCAAACTCAAAACACTAACAGGCAAGTTGTCTGACTATCCTTCAAACTGCAGGGAGAGTGTTGCCAAATTCAGCATGCAGCCAGGAATAATCTCCACAGGCGGACAAGCATGAATCTACCACGCCGCCTGACTCTAAACAAATTTGGCGAGCCCTGAATCCTCCGAACTGTCTCTTTTGTACTGTGTTGCGCAGGAAGTGTCGAAGGCAGGGAGTTCATTCGTAAGTTGGTCTGAGCAGCAGCGAGGAAATGTGAAATTAAAAAAATCTGTTCTAACAAAATTGTGTTTTGAAACATTTTCACAGTCTTTGGTTTGTGGGTGAAGAGTCTTCTGTAATTCTTATTGCAAGTGGTTATTTGCATATTAGCACAATGTTCAGCACTCAGGACAAAGCTTTGGTGCATAACCTCCACACATACCCCAAATATTGACTAGACATAATATCCTAAACACATCAGTCATGTTAGCAGGTGAGCGCATTGGCGATACATGTTAACACGGAGAAATCGATGAAAACTTGAAATGATCTATTCAAAGGTTAAAAGCTGTAGACGCATGATATGTGCTGACCATCAATCACACTGAGGTTCAGAGATCCATGGGGAGCAGTGAAAGGGATTCACTGAGGAGTGACAGTGAACAAGGTTGAGCTTAATGCTTAACACAAATTATGCAGAAGACAGCAAAGGTTTTTTTTTTTTTTTATATTACAGAGTTTTAACAGGGCTATTCTACCTGGCAGGAGCCATACTTTCCAATTTCCAAAAAGATGATTGCATTCTGTTTTTATCTACATTTTTTACATGGCATCCCAACTGTTTTGGAATCAGTGTTAGTCGAAAGCAATGTATTTTTCAATAAATTATGTTGTGTAAGGGCAAAGCATATCCTTCGATTTGTTTTACGCCTGACTTAGAGTGAGAGAACACACACGGATCTGTTCTTGAAGGTTAAAGAGTTTGTTTTGGTTTCCTCCTGAAAGGTTAAACCTGCAGCACTCAGAGTAGTGTCTGCTTGTGTGTGAGGGAGAAGAAGAGTGTATGTGTGGTTTTAGTCTGTCTCTTCTTTTGTTCATGTGTGTGTTTTTTCTCTCTCTGTGCCTTCACCAACTCTCTGCCTGCCAATGAATCCATGTCCCTTTGAAAGAATTTAAGTTGGAAGACGCCTACAGCTCTAACCAGGAGCCCACAGATCTTCTTTTCCCGCAGCCTCCTTCCACCTCCAGCCCCTCCAGCAATCCGAGCAGGCGGCTCCTTCCTCCCTACTGAGCCCACCCGCCTCTGTCATCTCAAGCCTGTGCTTGCAAGCTCATGGAATATTTAACAACAGACATGTACCTGAATGTCAATTTTCACAAGTCTTGCAGCTTTGTGCTGTTTTACCTCAGCTTACACACCGGGTCAGTGTCAGAGAACGATCTTTTGGCTGAACCGAGATTTGACTGTGGACCTCAGGAAAAACACGCTCGCATTTTTTTTAATCGAACAACAAATAGAGTGCTTGATTTGTCATGCATTGATGGCGGGGGGGGGGGAAACGCAAGTGTTTCTGCTGTCTATTGTCTCTACAATGAACATTCTCAGAAATTTAATTCACAATGACATTCAAATGAAATTGAATTAAGTTAATTTCGCCACCATAAGTTTTTGAAAATGTTCCGTGAGTTTAATGAGCCCTGGGTTGAAATGTGTCTTCATTTATCTTTTTAAATACAGACAGAAAAAGACCACTGACACATTCATTTTAAGCTATCGAGTGAAAGCTTTATTGTTTTTCTCATTAACTACACTGACATTTCAGTATCTACTATGCGTAAAGGTCACCACAGGGCAAGGCTGCAGACTTAATTAACTTTGTTCTATAAACCAAATGATCTCTCAAATGCTGAAGTTTTGTAACTTCCTGCTCTTTCTTTTGTGTTTATGTGCAGTAACTGTACAAGTGGTTGTGTGTGTTTTTCTATGTGTGTGTGAGAGAGATAAAAAATTGACATGACTCATCAGGTATTTAATCAGTGCCACCTCATAAACCTAACAACATTAAACTGCCTTTTGTGTGTTTGAGTGTAAGAGCCATTAGCTGCTGACACGCTGGTCCTTTATGTGTGTCATGCGTCATTTTCTCTCTCTTTTTGCTCGCAGGGTGGAGGAGAGTTTCAAAACTCTTTTCTGGTCAATCTTCGGGCTGTCCGAAGTGATCTCAGTGGTGCTGAAGTACGACCACAAGTTCATAGAGAACATCGGCTACGTGCTGTACGGCGTCTACAATGTCACCATGGTGGTCGTCCTTCTCAACATGCTCATCGCTATGATCAACAGCTCGTACCAGGAGATAGAGGTAGATAAATAAGACTATCCTTCAGTACAGAAAGGGTGTAATGCCGTCAACAGGTCAATAAGGATCGTTGTTTGATCACCTCTATGGCTGCAGGAGGCTTAGCGAGCAAGATGAAAACAGCTCAAGCTGTAAAAGTCAATACAGTGGCAACAAATAAAAGCACAGAATGGGAAATTAAAGCAGGAGTTGCATTGCAAAGCTGTGACCAAATGGATTCTCACTCACTTTTGTGTCACTTTTTTGCTAGAAATCTGAGCTGTTTTGAAAACCAGAGAAACAAACATTCTTTTGTTCGTGCTCCATCCCAGTAAAACAAAAAGACAGCGGCTGAAAATCAGTGGACAGATGAATGTTCAGTTGTTTATCTTAAACACATCAAATGGATGTCTCGTTCAGTTCTCCTAGACAGAAGAACGCTATGTTTTGTTGCAAGTTTAATACTTGTTACTCTACATAGTTTCTGTCATAACAGTCATGGTAGTTATGGTAATAATGTACAAAACAACAATCATTTGTCTAAATTTGCAAGTATCCACGTGAACTAATAGAACACCAGTTTTAAGATAGGTAACTTGCTAACTTATTCTTGGAGAAATGTTCTTCTATTCTTGAAGAAGATCTCTTTATATCCCAACCAGCGTCTTCCACAAGGCTCAGCAAATGTATTGGTAAATCTATTAGTGAGCTATTCGCACAAAAATGGCAGAGAAAGTGACTCACATTTTCCAAATACTGTGACATACTAGCTTGGTAGCTTTGAGAACTAACAATAACAACAACAGCCATGTTTGTTGTTTACGTTCATTATGGTAATGTTCGGCGTGTTCTTACATGTGAGTAAGACGTGAGGTAGTAGGATATGGTTAGCGCTGACAACAATATGCTACCTTAACAGTTCTCAGCCCCTGAGCCTAGTTGTCCAGCTGGTAACTCAGTAGCACAAAGCACACAGCCCCTCAGCCAAAGAACAGAGCTGCTGAAGCCATAACAGCCTCCTTCGGCGGCTAGCATTAGCAAAAAGCCCACACACCTTGAGAGAAGCTAACCCTGTTAGCACAAAGCAAACACACCTCTCTTCTGAGCTATTTGAACCGAATCTGCGCAATCATGTGTTTCAAACAAGTGGCTCTGGGGGGAGGCCTGAAATGTGGAGGCAGGACTCTTTCAGTTGGATGCGTTCCAAATGTAGATTAGACTTGATGGTTTTTACAATTTCATCAACCGCAGCTTCAGTCTGAAAACATGTTGTTACACTTGATCAATTTGTTCTCAAGTTTAATTTAATTTGATAACCATGTGGTTAAAAATGTGTCTAATCCAAGAGCTAGAAGAAGGTAAGTTTTTTCCTCAAAGTTTTCTTCAGTTTGATGTGTTCTCACCCATCACCAGCCTGGCTTATTTCTGTGTCTGCCTGGCCGTCTTTGTAGGAGGACGCCGACGTGGAGTGGAAGTTCGCCCGTGCCAAGCTGTGGCTCTCCTACTTTGACGAGGGCCGCACCCTGCCTGCCCCTTTCAACATGGTCCCAAGCCCAAAGTCTTTCTACTACCTGGTCCTCCGCATAAAGAACTGCCTGATCCACCTCTGCAAGGCCAACAGCCGTCGCCATAACAACGAGCTGGAGCTGGGCATGATCAACTCACAGGCCAAGGTCAGTCCGGGGAGCTCTCCTGACTCCTAATCTCAAGACAAATTACAGACACAAAAAACATGTTGCTATTTTGCATCTATTATCCTGTGTGACGAGGGACAACTACAGTGCTGACAGTGTTTTTGACAGTGTGAAAAATGGCAGATTAATGATTTTCCGCACCAAAACAGTTTTTCTTCATTCCAGTGTGATTTTTCTTTTGTAAGTGATTTGATTCAATTATTCCGGCAGTTTCCAGGAGCTGCTATGGGAGTCAGTAATTACAAGCTAATTACTGACAAAATGTAACTTGTTTCTCTGGCCTCCCATTCGGCATATTACTGTCACACAACAGGAAGTTGGCGCTGTAAGGTGGCAATTTACACAGTAAAAGCTGCAACCAGCAATTTTGTAATGGTGTTTGGTTCAGTTCACCTTGAGTTTGCTTCCTTTGCTTCTGAGCAGTGGTGGACACACTGATTAGCATGAGTGTGTTTGCCATCTAGATATTCCTCTCTTGCAGGGTTCTTCCCACCTAAATTGATGTTTTGCTTCCCATGTGGCCTCAGTAAAAGGACTGATGAAACTGCAAAAGGGAGCAAAGGACAAGCTCATTAATTGGACTTGCCTTCGTGTAGAGGCCTGGGTCAACTGTTTGTGGCGTCACTGTCTATTTCTGAAACGTCAGCAACTATAATATTTCTTGTGTGTTCGGATGGCCTTGTGGTTAACTCACAGGAAAAACATGATATCCCCACCAGGGGTCTGGGATGAAGCTTTTTCACGCTCCCCCCCCCCTCTGTCCATAGCATACGCCATTTAACACAGAATCTATCTTAGCGCCGGCCTCGTCCGCCCGCATTTCCTCCGTCTGATTCCTCAGCTCAAACGGCTCACCTCAGCTAAGCTATTAGTCAGGCCATTAGATCTGCCTGCGTCTGCTCAAATGCCTGGGCAGGTTACGGACGGGGACAAGAGGGGTTACACCCCACTGCCTCTGTGAGCTCCTAAAGTTCTCTGCAGCCCTGACAATTTAACTGCAGAGTCAGGCAGGTGAGGTGAGCGATCGATACGTAAGCTCACACTCGACCACAGAGCAGCTTCAAAAATGTCAAGTGAGATTCAGAAAAGGCAGCGTTCCGAATCAATTTCTTTCATTTCAGTCTTTTGGTCCATGTGTTTCTCATGTGGGACTTTGAGAAAAGTTAATGCACTGAATGAAATTTCATTATGTGAGTTTTAAAGCAGCATATGTTCAGAAAGATAACCAAGACAGTGGTTGGCGAAGTTTTAATGACTGAGGCTGATATGTTTAAGGGAAACTGACTGAGGAGCTTCTGTTAATATATTTTATAATGAAAGTTTGTGTGTGGATTTGATAAAAGTTGACACAATTCTGTTTGTGTGTTTGCTCACATGCTATTATTGGATGCAGATGCCCTGTGGTGAATATGGCAATATTTCAAATATTCACAGTACAGGAGACAATTAATTTCTTGCCAAAAGCAAAAAAACAATAGAATATAAATTAAACAGAGTCAGCAGAGGCCAGCAGAGCAGGTTGTTGATAGGGCCTCGATCACAATACACAACAAAGAGCATTAAGCTTTGTCAGCGGGGCTTTGGCAGAG
The DNA here is from genome assembly GCA_903131615.1 of Diplodus sargus. Lineage (NCBI taxonomy): Eukaryota > Metazoa > Chordata > Actinopteri > Spariformes > Sparidae > Diplodus > Diplodus sargus. Next base: position 2,075,524 of record CAEMYA010001339.1, read on the forward strand.
CCTCTGCATAAAAGATTCACACGAAGCTGAAACAGTGGTTCCCATCTGGTCGTGTGGTTCAATAAAGCAACGAGTGTATAAAAACGCTAATTTGCCTCTCTTCAGCAAAGCATTGGTATTAGCGGTAGGTGTTCTCTGTTCTACAAAGTCCTAAATCAATTACTGTACATTCAGTTCTTTCAGGGGCACAAAATGAGTTTCCCTGCAAAATGAAGAAAAAGGAACATAATTCAGGAATATGAATGTAAAATCAATGAGAGCATACATGAATGTCAGCCTGAATGGTCTCTACTGTAACTGAAAGTCTCAGTTTATAAATGACATATAATTCTATATTATGGATTTTCTGTTCCGTGTATAACTCTGGGAGTTGTTCAGAATGAATCTTTTTTTTATGTATTTAGTGCAGACACTTTCAGTGTTTCATTTATAAATGCACACTGTTTATGTTTTACATTCATAATTAAGAAAAATTCTGCTGCCTTCCGAGAGAAATCAAACAATTCTTCAACATTATAAAAAACAACTGGATTTGTCTTTGTCAGGGCTTTAAACTTTAAAGCTTTATATACAGCATTATTCATTGTGAGACTGTTCATATTATTCAGCCATTATGTTGAGAAATCTCCATTCTTTTGCAGCTTTAGTGCACATTGAATAGCAGACGGTTGCGTGTGTCCACACTTCAGTTAGAAACTCTCTTTGACAGTGCAGCGCTGAAATGACACACAAGCTCCAAAGCAAGGTCGTGGAGTTAGAGCTGGATGTCAGTTAATAGAGATTCGCTCTGGTCAAGTGTTGCTGTCAGTCCTGTTTGAAGGCATCTGTGAGCGCCCGATAACAAACACACAAAGCCTTGCCTTCTGTTGTTGTTTTTGTTTGGCAATGCGTTGCCTCCTCCAGCACAGTTTTCAAACGCTTCTACTATAGAGGATTACTTGAGCCTGAAATGTGACGTTTAACTCTGGACTCTGTTCTTTGTCCCACTGTTGCAACAGGATGAGCGCTTCAGGTCTCATCTGCGCCCGGGAGAAGAGTTCATCCCCAGAAAATCTAGAAAACACCCAACGAGATACCAGGTAAGAAAGAGGAGGTGGAGGATGGGTGGAGAATCTCAGCAAAGATCGAGGAATAAAAAGACGTGCAGGAAAAAAAAAGACCAGGACCAAAGTAGAGGTGCAGAGAGCCAGAGAGACGGAAAGAGAAAATGAGAGGGGTGGAGGAGGTAGAGAAACCTATATAAACGACAGAGGTAAAGAGGAGTGAGGAAGGAGACAAGAGAGAGGAAAGAGTTTAACAAGAGCTGGGATGAAAGGGCAGCAGCTGAGAGGAAGGCAGGATTGAACATTTGATTGCGAGCGAAAGGGGAAGGAGGAGGAGTGGCAAAAAGAGAGCAAGAGCTTCGCAGTGGAGCTGAAAATGCCTCTAATGAGCTGTTTGAGGGAGACTGAAAGCAGACGCTCTGTAAATGAGCCGAAAATATCACAGTTAGGAGCTACGAAATGCTCTCCTCCTGTGTCTGCCCTTCACCTTTTTCCCCGAGGGGGATCTTAAATTCTTTCGCTGTGCTTTTCTTTCCCAGTTTGTGTGTTTTTTTTGTTTCTTTTTACAATACACAAGATCACTCACACCATGCACTCACATTGATGTCATTCGATTGGACCTTTGTATGTGCGCTGTATGTGCAGTGACAGGTATCGACCCACATCCAGATTGCCTACATGCAGAGCTCGACAGCCGGACGTCGGCAGCAGCTGTGGGACGTCCCTATAGGCTGCAGATCAATACTAGACATTTCACACACAGTCTCTGAGACATTGTGCTGTTCTCTGTGCTGCGCGTTATCACATCACACATGTCACCTTCTCCCTATTTAATCTTCCTCATTTCCTGTCCTCCCCGTAGAATATCATGAAGCGTCTGATTAAGCGCTACGTCCTGAAGGCTCAAGTGGACAGAGAGAACGATGAAGTCAACGAAGGTAAAAAAAAAAAAGTCCCTTTTTATTAGGTGCCCTCTCTCACTGTGTCATTATTTTCTCAGGGCATGTGTGTGCATGAGTTAGTGAGAGACAAGAGGTAGGACTTAGTGTGTGTGTGTGTGTGTGTGTGTGTGTGTGTGTGTGTGTGTGTGTGTGTGTGTGTGTGTGTGTGTGTGTGTGTGTGTCTGTGTGTGAGATAAAATCCACAAGATGAGGTTGTGCTTCTATGGAAGCGGATTAGGGCCACTGTAAAAGAAATTGAGTTCTGACACTTTTTTTTGGTTTTACAATTTTGACAATTTTTTTCAGAACTCTGATTCTGATTTTGATATAAAAAACAAACATCTGTATGTATCTAAGACAGAAGAGGATTAGGGACACCTGTAAAAAATTGAGGTCTGACTTTTTTTTCACGATTCTGACTTTTCTTTTTTTTAAAAAGGTCAAAATTCTGAGTTTTAAGTCAGAAGTCTAGATTGTGGAAAAATAAAATGTGTGAACTCAAACCTCCCACTTCAACTGTAGCACAGTTTGATGGCTTCGCTTACATGCACACACGTCCATATACGTTCCTGTTCACGTGCCCCGATTGAGTGTCCGTGTTTAACTGTGTTGCAGGCGAGCTGAAGGAGATTAAGCAAGACATTTCCAGCCTCCGTTACGAGCTCCTGGAGGAGAAGTCCCAGGCCGCCGGGGAGCTGGCTCTGCTCATCCAACAACTTGGCGACAAGTTTGGCAAGAACACCATGAGACACTGACACGACTCGCAAGAGAGAGAGGGAAGGGGGAGAGGAGACCGGAGGAGGTGCGGGCAGAAAGCAGGGTCAGATTATGTATTTTCAAAACAGTGATAGATGAAGAAGGAGAAAAATGGGGGGGGGCGGGATGTTTGTAAGATAGAAAGAACACACTGGGTAAAATGAGCTAACTCAAGGCAAAAGACATGTGTTTTGTACATGCAACGACCAATTAGGGGGGAGTGTGAGAAGGAGATAGCGGCGGCTGCGAGTGAGCGTGAGGTCACGGGGTCAGAGGTGAAGTAAAGGCAGTCGGAGGGGGTTTGTGTTGACAGCTGAATTCTAATTAAAGGCAACATCTTCAGGGAGTGAGAGGGAGGAGAAGAAGACAGCGGCTCGCAGGCTGGCAAGGGCGGGGGGGGTGGGGGTTAGAGGGAGACGAATGAGAAGGAGAACACAAGCGCCATGAGATATGAAGAGGCACCACAGGGCAGAAGACTGAGGCGGCGCAGCAGTGAGGGCCCCCGCATCCGCTTCTAAGAGATATCAGCGCATCACCCACTTGGAGGAGAGAGAGGGAGACACAAGTGAAGGGATGACTGAGAGGGAGGGCTCGAGAGTGGTGGTGGTGGTGGTGGAGGTGGCGGGGGGTATATCTGAAAAAAAGTATTTTACTCTGTCAGGACGAGGGTGGCGATACCTGTCGAGACACTGTGCACCCCTTTGTACACCAGGCTATCTAATTAATGCATTTCCCTCCAAGGTGCACAACTTACGATCAGGAGTCGGATGATTCAGGAAAAAAAGTGGGAAACAAGTCATTAACGACCACTGAGAAATGTAACATTGTCTGCTCGTTTTAGTGTGTATCACAGACCTTTGTGTGTTGATTAGGCATACGGTACTGCAGCTCCGTGTCGACCGTCTCCAAGAGATCTGAGAGATTATTAGCTGCAAAAAACAAGTTACAGTAACATTACTCCAGGCAGCATGTCTCTCGTCTCACTCAGAATGTGATGCGCAAAACCAGTAAAAGTCCAGGTTTTTATGCGTATTTGAAAAACTCCAAGCCAATTAAACATATTATGACCTTGACCACTGCTTTGGATATTCTCCTTTTCTCTGTGCCCCCTTGCAGCACACTGCGTCAGTGTGGCCAAAAGTGGCGGTGGAAAATCACCAAAAGTGTCTCCATTCTACACATTTTTTATGAAGTAGAAAACAAAAAGCGACACGTCCTCGAGGAGTTGTGTTCACAGCTGTAAAAATGCAGGAGGTCAGTGTTTATGAGGAGCACAAGAGGGAAGTAAAAGCTCCTCCGTCTGACTGCTTCAGGGCGACCAGACATTTGTGAGATTAGAAAATGCGGCAGACGGAGAGACATGATGAATGATGAGAGATTTTAAACTTTCGGAAACAACAGCGCAATCATTTGGCTATAAAACACTGAGGGACACAGAAGCTGTGTGGAGTCATTTTATGGCCTTGTTTTTCTCTTGGAGACTTATTAGACATCCAGCTGCAGTACGAACCAAGCTGTGGTAGACCTCACCAGTGATTCTGATGACATGACGATGAGTTGAACTGTTGATTTAATTGGAGAGAAAATGTGATCCCAATAATAATAGTGCAGTCTGTTTATTCTGCCTATTAGAAATGTATCTTTTTTTTTATTGTGCTAAGTAGAAAACTTTCTCAACAAACAAACAATTTACAGATGTAGATACAAATAGGGTGCTAAAGGTGACCTGTGGGAGCAGCCGCAGTATCTCTCCTGCCTGTAACAGCAGCAGAAAAACAGCCACTAACCCATTGTTTATATTCTGTTCAAGTTGCCGAATTCCAAACACAGTCAGGATTCAACAACTTGAACAAGATTCTCTCAGATTGTTTTCATTTCTAGTTAGAATGCTTCAGTCATTTCTTAAAATCCTCTTATGTGATGGCTCGCCATTCTGTTTCTCGCCACCTCTGGGAAGCGGTCACACAGCACTGGTCCGGGTGTATTGTCATTTAAAAAACATTGTGAATGAGACAGATTTGGTATTTTAAATTTTATTAGCAGATTGAATGGGTTCTCCAAGGATTAAGATCATTTAAATGCGTTATACAAGCTCCTGCATTGCCTTCAAAACCAAAACATCAAGATATAACACCCCAGTTTTATTATTCTGTTATTGTGTGGAATCAGCAGGGGCCTACTGCACCAATCAGCACATTTAGAGGGCTCTCATTATACATCAAAACAATACAAATCTTGATTTTCATTGTAATATCATCCTTAACTTTCAAGACTATGAGATAAGTCATTTATTTCATAACATATATATCCATGTTTCAGTCCTTAAAGGTATAGTTCCTAGAACTTAAAGCCTCGCTCGCAGGTGTAGTAGGTCCGAGCACACTTCGTAGCACCATTGAAGTCGAGTGATAATTCTACATCTGAAGGCTTTAAACCATAATTATAATATTTGACTCTTTAGACATACAGTATGAGGTTTTCAGCGTATAGTGACCGAGTTTGGTTTCCGACACACAAAATGTTGTTTAGAGTCACGTTTTCATTTGAATAAGTAGTGGGACTTAAACTTGTGTCTATTTATTTGTATTGTGTGTGCATGTGTGTGTGTGTGTGTGTGTGTGTGTGTGTGTGTGTGTGTGTGTGTGTGTGTGTGTGTGTGTGTGTGTATCAGAGAGAGAGGAAGAGCAACTATTTTCTGTGTGCACAACCAGGCTACAGCTGAAAAGACTCCTAAAGAGGAGTGTAAGCGTCCCACCTCCTGTAAGACAAAATTACCTGAAATACTGTATTTTTAACTTGTGCGCAAGAAATGTTGATTAAAGCAAAATCTTGTACTGTATATTGTCATATTTTTGATCCTTGGATTAAAGACAGTGAGCTCTTCAATGGCTGTTTATCATTGGAGTGCTCCGCGTGTCGGCGCTGACCAGCAAAATATTATGGACATCGAATGAGTCTTAATATTTAGTGTTTGTCCTCTCAGGCACTGAGCGAAACCACACGTGGCTGCAGTTTTGCTCTGCATTCTGGCAATGGTATGCACACAAACGCAAACACACACACAGATACTTACGTTCAGAACAAGTGCTTTGATTTGAGCAGCTGGGAGGACCCAAACTGCACTAAACAAGCACTTACACACCGCGTTGAATCACATCGTTTCTACACAGTACTGCAATCATATACAAACATACAAAATGGCCCTCATTTTCATATTCTAACTGTTTTTAGAGCAGTTACAGGCATGTCCGTGTCGTTGATTTAGAGTTATTCAGACAGATCTTTTTTGCAAATGAGAAAGAAAAGGAACTTTTGACTGGAAATTAAACAGTCTCAGCTTGACACTGATGCCTCTATATGACTTAGAGAACATGGCTATTTTATGTAGTTGTTTTAATTGGCTGTCACAAGGTCTGATTCCGACTTATCCAGGTCAGAAAATACAGAAAATCATCAAGTCTTTTTATGATTTCTGCTGAATTGAGAAGTCTCAGCCAAGAGGAAGAAGCTGCTCTGTAGTCTGGTGGTACGGCACTAAAACAACTTTGTTTTATCGTCATTATATAACAGTTATTAATCTTACATAGCCACAAATACAGTATATACAATACCTCAATGCCATGCTTCGGGCTAACAGCGTCTTTCTTTCACTCACTTTCAAAACAGATGCACGTGTTGATTGATCAAGATCTTTGTTGCAGGAGGCGATGGTGCTCATACCATCCTTTATCAACACGAAAAACACTTAACACATGCCTAAAAAAGGTCAAATGCAAAGAAGTCCTTCTGTGCTACAAAATCAAAAGATGTGCTTCATAATCCTAAATGTTTATGGAATTCAGAACAGTAGAGCCTAACATGATTCTCAAAAACTGTAGACAATAAATAAATAAAACCAAAATACAAGACAGTACAGGATAAAGAAGCTGTCACGAGGCCTGAGTGTGACCAAAGTGACAATGCAAACACCACTCTGTTAGCTGCTTCACCGCGGCCAATTCTTTAACAAGGTTCCTGGAAAGGTAAAAGGTTTTGGAGACACTCAGGACTGCAAAAAACAAATAACAGCATGAAAGAATAAACTTCAGTTCTGCACTGAGAACCTAAATAACTTGCACAGCAGTTGGCATATGAGCGGCTGGGACTGGACAAGCAGGTATTCCAGCTTAACATTACATCCCAAACACTAACACCCCCTCCACCCCCCAACAGGAAAGTCCAAACCCTCTCATGTGACGAGGAGCTGCACTTCAGGAGCAATCCCATAAACAAAGTACATTCCCGCTACTCTACTGCAGACTCAACATACAGTCTGTGGGAGAGTGGCACTGCCTTAAAGAGGATCCTAAAACCCCTCTGTGACTGAGAGAGTGGGTTTCCTGTAAGTGTGCTTTAGCTGAATCATGCACCTATGTGTGTGTGTGTGCGTGTGTGCATGTGTGCGCTTGCATGTGTGTGTGTTGACCTCAACAACACACATGGCGTGTCAGAGACATCCTGAAAGCTGCCCTCTGCAGCCCCAGTGTAAACACTCCGTCGTTCCAACATGTGTCCAGATGTTTATCAGTCCCCACTTAGTCCGCACCATTCATTCACACTCTCTCTCTGCATTGTTTCAGGCTGTCGCTGAAAGACTTCCTTTCATTGTCTCGTCTGCCATTACACAAAGGCCAGCGACCCCTGTTAAGGCACTAAAACTTAAACCTTAAATGCTCTTCTTTCAGGCCAGATATGACAAGGGTCAACCGCTTTTTAGTTGTCTTTGTTTTCAGTGCAGTTTTCATTGTGTGTCAACTTTATTTAAGCAGCACTGGGTTATTTAGAAAGTGTCCTTTCACTGGGAGAGGTATTTTAATTAAAAACAGTTCAACATTCATTTCAAACTGACAGGTTCATGCCCTAGGTATTTGTTTTGTGGACTTTGTTAACATAAATCACGTGATGTGGATCTTTATATGCACAGACCTTGGGCTTTTCTTCTCCTGTGCGAGTGCTGACGATGAAGGTGGAGGAAAATGTGCTTTGTGCGAGTTCAGCCTCCATCTGCATGTCCTGCATCCTCAGGATGAGCTCACACATGGACATACTGCTGTTTCAGAATAAAGTTATGGATTCATGGAATAATAAATGAGTAAATCAATCAATTCGGGGAGGGGGGAAGCATCCTTTCCTGATCACGTTGTCGCGTCTGGTTTATAACCCTTTGTTACATCCTCTCCCTCTGTTTCCTCCACTCTTCCTTTCTCCCCCCATCACTCACTACTGCACTATATATGCAGGCCAATAAAGCAGAAATGCCAAAACACTGTCTCAAAATGAAAGAACACGTAATTCAGTCCGAGAAATGCTGCACAGCACAGTCACACACACATAAACAGAGCTGTACTGTAGCTATTACTGAGGACACTGAGGTCATGTCCTCAATATTTTTTCTGGGTCTTTAATTTTTGAATATATTTCCTAAAATGTTAAGTGATGAATCGCTAAAACTACTGAATTGTATAGTGTGTTGTGAACAAAGGTTGGCATCCTCTCCCCAGCAGTCACATACGGTATTTGTAACAAGTTGCACACCAACAGTTTGTTCCTGTCGTGCGCTCCGTGGGCGAGCGGCTGTATTTCACCTGGCCTACAGTACACACAGGAACAGATGCAGGAACAAGTGTTCAAGATCAGAACTCACAAACTATAAACCTATAAAAAAAAAATGTGACGTGTCCAAACCTTTGCACGCGGAATCAATCAGGAGCTTCTGACATTTTCTGTGGAAAAAATATTCATGGTGGTAAACAGGCTGATACATGGTAAAGAATGCACTGTAACGTTTAGTTTACCTCGCTGCAGTCACACTGTCTCTTATGGCTGAAGCCAGATGTGTACAGTGCAGTCTTGAGGAACTTTCCATGTTTTGCTACTAATAAGCTTCCACTCACTATATTTACTTTGAAGAGTACACTCTGAATCAGAGCTAACATAGTGCAATTGCAAATATGTTTATTTTATTGACAATAGAAACAACAAATAATCAGAAAGAAAAACACTGATTCCAAATCACAGACTGGATAGCTGTCATTAATGATGTGTTAACCAAACATATCGTGAGTGACTGTGTGCAGTCTACAGGGAAACCACAGAGAAAGATCAGGCTATACAGTGAATATGACTACTTGTTAGTAACTATATAAAACAGCATATCGAACAGAGGAACAGAGGATGGCACATGCAGATTAGTGATAGACTTTACCTTTTTGAGGATATTAGTGATATGGTTAATGAACAAAACAAACTGAGTCATACACCGCACTCATGTCTTTTTCAGGGGGCGTCCCACGTCTCAGTCTACTGTCAAAAGCGAGCCAGTCAAACTTTTTCAGCACCAGTTTCTTCCCTTACTGCTGCAACCTCTACATTTAAAATGAATTATTTTCCATCCCTGCCTGAAACCCGAGAGTAAAATGAAAAAAAAAATGACAGACTGGACAGAAGGGTACAGTACATCGGGTAAGTAGCTGCTGCCCGGCATGTAAACAGCAGACAGGATCCTTACTGGACTATCTCCATAGCAACAAAGACGGTCCATGGGAGATGTTCTTTTGGAAGTTCACAGGAAATTATCTCTTATCTGATTTCACTGAGTGCTCTCCCCCTGACTCTTGATATGAGTTTTGGCCTTAAGGGTGTGTGTCAGTGTGTGTCAGTGTGTGTTTGTGTGCGTGTGCGTGTGCGTGTGTATGAGTGCGTGCCTCCACCTGTGTGTGTTTTGTTTGTACATTGTCTGTTTAAATCACAAGATGACATCTTATGGAAGTCTATCTGTTCATGATCAGTTGTGCGCGACCTGTGTGCTGCTTGCATTGAATAATCCATGTGTGTGTGTGAATGTGTGTGTGTGTGTGTTTGAGTGTGCGTGTGTCTTAGAGCGCACACACACACACACACACACACACACACACACAGTCTAACTGACATCCCCTCTCTGGTGTAATTTGTCCCAGAGGCCCAAGGCATGGAAGTGTTTCCAGCCCACCCTCCCTCTCTGCTCCCACACTCCCTCCTCCATCCCTCTCGCCTCCTCCATCTGTCTTTCTCTGTTTCTGTCTCTCCTGGCAGAGCACTGAGCGATGTGACCTCCTGCCTCGGAAAAGACAGAGATTCCAGGGATTTGGAGGGGGAGAGATTAGACTCCCTCTCCAACGTGCCTCCCGCCTACTTGCCTGGAAGCCCCCTCAGGAGACAAACTTAGCAGGCGTGCACACATGTACAAACAAAAATATGCTTACTTTCTTGTATAAACACACACACACACTCACACACACACACACGCATAGCAGTTTACCCATCCACGTATATATTATTAGAAGCTTGAACAAACGCACTCGAAGGTGGGTTTACACTCCCCCTCACTCTGGCGGAAAATCTGCGCACATTGCACACTTACTCAGGCGAGAACACTGGCATATGCGTGCACGCTCACACACCAGACTGTCTGTCATAAACACTCTCATTTCAACAGCAGAGCGCTAACTTGTGTGAACACAAACAAACAAGTGCTTACACTCTCATGTTAATGGAGGCTTTAACACAGAAGTGGGCTTAGACTCCAAAATCCCTCTGTGGTTCTGAGTCTCGCTGACAAATTATGTGTCATTCATCATTTTTTGCCACGGGTGCATCTTCCAATCCGAGGCATCAATCTCCTCCTTGAGCCATCTCGGTCTCTCGCAGTATGTCATTAGAAAGCCCTCGGGCGAGGATCTAATCAAGACACATCGCTTAAACATGCTAAAAGGCGGTTGTAGAACATAGAAATCATATAAAAAAAGCAACCTTTGTCACAGTCATAAAAAATATGACCCAACCTGTTCTTTACTTCTCTGACATGAAGATCCTAAATCCATTTTTCCCCAACATTCATTCATTCATTCATCAGTGAAACGCCAGTGTCTAATTTCTGAGGCAGTCGGTGGACTGATGGAGTGGAGGAGGAGGAGGAGGAATGGGGCTATCGGGGGTTTATCAGAAGAAAAGGCCCGTCGAGTGTTTACCAATTCTTCAAAGCAACAGCGCGTCGGACCAAGACGGATGGAGGTATTGATATGACAACTCCTTGACGGACCCTCCAGGTGGCTCCACCGGCCCTCGAGGCCGTGCTGAGGAATGGGAGTGCACAGCAGCCATGATTGCACTTATAATTGTGAGTGGAGAGCTTGAAACTGCACGTAGGCACCAGATAACTGTCAGGTGTGCATCTCGCAAGTAGGAGGATTTTTTTCCCCCCTAGAAAGCATCATCATCATCGTCTTAACCATAAAAACAAAGTATCATTGCCGTTTTTTTGTTTCGTAACTGATGTCCTAGTATCATTTCTACTCATGTGAGCATTACATTTTATGCATTTGTGGGTTTAAGCGGTTGGCAGAGCAATTCACAGAGCCCGCCTGGCAGGAACCCTGATGCTTCCTGGTGAACAAGGTAGCTTAATCATGTATGCAGTCTTTGACCTGCGGTTTAACCTAATCTGAGGGATGATTACGCCTGTGAGAATTACTTCCTCCTTTGTCGGATTTAAGATTTATTCTGCTCCTGAATTCTCCCTCAGAGTGAAAAACCTTCTTTAGTGTCACTGTTTCACACAAATTAAATCTTCAGAAACCAGTAAGGTATACCATGAAAAACCATAAGAAACATCAGAATCATAGTTTACGTTACTAAAAGTCCAAAGACTCATTTGACGGACGGATCCAAGTCCAACTGAGAGTTATTGCCGCTGATGTCATCAACAGAGACCATGCAGCATCTTAAAGGGAATCTGTGGAACTTGTGTTTTGCTTTGGAAGCCAGCTGTTAGCTTATGTTAGCGGACTCCATTTCTGAACCAACACGAGCTGCTGTTGATCTCTGTTAGTGGAGCGGAAAGAGGCAAAGGCGACGCACTCAAGGACGTGCATAAAGTCGCACCCTATGGTCTGTTGAGGAAAAAATATGACCCGAGTTATTCACAAAGGAACTCCAGTATCCAGCAGCATGATAAACAAATTGTCCACAGGCTTTTGTAATCAGCCAAGGACTCAGTTTTCACGTCATGTCACAATCTGCTCACATGTGGCCAATAAAAAAGCGATTAATACATGGAATTGCTGCAAATTGCTACATAGAGCATCTTCTCTGCCCTCCTCTGTGTCCCTGTCATATCCACTGTCCCATCTCCATCTCAGCATCAGTGACAGCCGTGAATAATGGATATGGAACCCAACGCAGGAACTCGCCACGAGGGTTCCTGGGCTGCAGATATTCGTCCATTCACTCTGCGTAGGAGCCACGCGTGACTGTGAAATGAGTGAGACGTGGAGAGGAAGTTATGTTTACAACAGCCTCGGCCCTGCTGCTCGTCATATACAGCAACATTTCCCCTCAGTGTATTTATGTACCTACAACATAGTTTCCCTTTTATGGGCCAGCCATAGCTGTTACTCGTCCATTCATCTTCTGACTCACTTTGCCGTTTTCTCTCTTTGCTCTCCTCTGTGTGCTGAGCTCTGTTTTTGTCATTTCTCACTTTCCCTCTCACTCAGCTTGCTCAGCCACCTATTTTCTGTTTGTCTTCTCGTCTTCTTTTTAATCTGCTGTTTGTTTCCGTCCGTCTCTGCCACTTATTTCCTTCCACAGCCTTTTTGTTGATCTCTTTTTCCTGTCACATTTTGAATAACAAGTGTCCCTTGCCTCACTCTGGAAAACAGGACGTTACTCAGTTGTTACTCAGTTTGTTCCTGTCTGTTTTCCTCTGTCTCCTGCTGCTCTTGGCTCATTCTGACTCAGCCTACAAGCAGCCGAGCGTCACACCACAAACACATGCACGCTCACGGTGGGATCAGAGCTAACCTTATAGGAACACTGCATTTATTATTTCCCCCTTGATCTCCTCCTTTACTTTACTAGAACACCTCCTCCGGCCCTCCCCTCTTTCATCATGTTTTGCGTGTGTGATGCTCCTGGGGTGAGTCTCAACTCTATTGCATGGCAACTGGACCAGAGCCGCTCCCTCCCATCCCTTCCAAAAAAAAAAAAAAACTCCTTCGCTGATCCTGAACACAGTTTCCCTGAGATGATTCACATTTGAAATGCAGATGAAGAGGAATGTAAAAAGTGAAGCTGGCTGAGCCTCAGCACCTCAGCTCCTCTCTCGTTGTTTGTTTACTGTCCTTAAAATCACACTTCACATCGCACAGAATACCCTTGTGGCTTTGAATGGCTGAGTCTGCTTTGTTTGCTGTAGAGCTGAGAGGCCACTTGACCTGCTCTGGGATCTGAGCCCACGCTGTCTACATAGTAAAATAAATGAGTAATTGATCCCATCTTGCAGTAGAATAGAGAATAAATAAGAACACACGCTGGTAAAATGTGTCACGTTTGCAAAATATGTGTTGCTGTTAATTTTACTGTAATTTTACTGTAGACCTATACTGTAGCCATGTACTTTACTTCATTCTTGTCTTTTTCATGCCACTGTCACTTTATACTTTCACTTTCTACTTTATTTCATCCAGTTTTGTAATGATGAACCCAAAAGTCATGCTTTGAGTACAAGTAAAGATAATGTGTTATTACATTACTTTGGTAAAAGTGAAAGTCACCCATAGGAATAGAACTTGAGTAAACGATCTAAAGTGTCTGATATTAAATGTATCAAAAGTAAATGTCTGGGAAAGTATCAGAAGTACAAGTGAGTTACACATATACACATGTATACGCTGTATACTCAGGGTGCACAGATTATCATTATTTCCTAAACTATTTTTTTCCCCGGGATAATAAAGTATTCTGATACTGATTCTGAACATGGCTGATCAGCGAGATCAGATATTCATTTTTTCTGATTACCAGGATTGGTGTTTCTTATCTAGTTGCTGATCAAATAAATGTATGTATAAATGTGGTACTTTGGCTTTGATGCAGCATGCCATCTGCAAAGTAACATGTATGTTGTATTTGCCTCCAAAATGTAGTGGAATGGAAGAATGAATTAGCCGGAAATGGAAATACTGCATTTACTTCAAAATAGTGCAGTAATTGTAGTAAATGTACGTACATTCCATCAGAGGGAACTACTGTGTTCCCAAGTAACTTTACAAATCACCTTACTAGTTACTTAACTTTGTACTCAAAATATATGAGAAGCTTATAAAAGATTATGTTTTGTTATGAACTGAACAAACCCAACAGTACATGCAAGTAGACATACATGTGTCATTTAAATGACTGATTAAATGTAATATTGGCGTCGATATGGCATTTAAGTTAAGTTAAGTTGAGTTTTTTTGCGTCGTTGACTTTAGTAGCCAGGCTTTGCCCTTCTGATGCATTTCATACTCTGCCTGAAATCGCACGCTGGAGACTGTTTTAAAAATGTCTCTTCACCTGAGCCCTGATGAACACTTTTCAACGACGCCCTTGTGGGTAAAACTGAGCAACCATTTCGATAATTGTTTCCAGCAAGTCGTTTATCCAGCAACATCATTTCAATAAAGAAAATAATCAAGCCACAAATGTACCTCTACTTTAACCAACTGCAACATTAAAGTCCTGCTTCCACATAAATGCCAAGTATAGTGATCTGCTGATCAGTCCTTTTATGTTACAATAATTAAGGTCTGCTTTCTTGATTATATTATTATACTACTGATACGTTTACACTCGTGGGTAAAAAAAAGACTTTGAATATTTTTACAGTGTGGTACTTTAAGGATCTGAACACATCCTCCATCACTTTGGTATCGTGCATTTCCATGTTTTTCCTCACAGAAAATGATTTGAATTAATAATGTGTATAATTGAACATGTGTTAGTGTGTGTGTGTGTGTGTGTGTGTGTGTGTGTGTGTGTGTGTACTCAGGGGTTAGGCGACAGCTGCTGCTCATTTCGAGTATCTATTTGTCATTTTTTACTGCGATGGGAAAGTAAAAGCCTCTCCTTTTATGCCTCCCTGAGATGAGAAGCGGCGTTTGGTGTTCTGGCGAGATAATCAAGTGACTAATTGTGGAACGTCTGATTTCTGCCAATGGGGGCGTTTGATGCGCTGGCAGGAAGAAATCCTATTTTGCCAGCTGATTTTCTTCCACAGAGGTTGAGGTGGAGATGGTTGGAAGAAAATGGAGACAATTACAGAAAATGAGAGAGGGGAGACATTTGCACGCCTTTT
>CAEMYA010001339.1:2094885-2114876 GCA_903131615.1 Diplodus sargus
TCTGTCACACACACGCAGCCCAGGACCAAGATGGGAAGCTGTTCACGACCCTGTCTGCTGCTGTTTTGCGCGTTAAACCCCCTCTTTCGTCCCATTTTAGTCACACTGAATCGATGATCCCATGAGGGCAGACCGTCGGTAGGATCTATCCTCCACTGGATAAAAGAGCTGCGCCCTGTACGCACGGGCGAAGGCGAGCTTGTCCTACTGCGCACCACGACGCACAAGGAGACATGTGTGCGCACCACGGATCGCCGTTGAACTTCGCCACCTCTCACTTGCCCAAGACTCATCTTGGATACAGGAGCCTGCGCTAAAGCTGCCTGTGCTCGACCACACGCGCGACAGGACCTTTTGGGATTTAAACGCCAACAAGTGGAATTGGTAATGTGCACTTTAAACTGGGACAGTGATCTCCGCCGACACGTTTGATTTGATCAGTTCGATTTAATCTGACAGGACGCGGCGCTTTGATATCCCTCCCAGCGACATATGGTCTGCAGGCGAGCATTTAAAGCCATCGACCCGACGCGTCTCCACAGCGCGCCCTCGGCGGGGCTGGAGCGGACGGAGCCGGGGACGCTGAGGAATGCGGAGCCGGGATTTTGTCTTTTCCAGCTCACCTGCGGAAGTCTTCGCAGCGCACACCAAAGTAAGTCATTCTCTTGACTATAACCATGTGAAGTGGTTCCTATGATGTTGTTTTTGACTATCCACAAAGAGCCAGAACACAAGGTCCTAAAGCATTCCTGGGAATCCAGTCTTAACAGTGACTGCAGCCCACTTTATGATCTATTTATGATCACTTCTGGCGTGACCTGATTTGTTTTCCGCAAACAGTGCAGATTGTTTGTGTCACTGGACGAAGTGCATCAGTGTCCTTGTCGGGCATTATATTTCGTGATAACTTAATTTGTTTGAATGTTTCCTGTCCTGTAAGCTCGTTCCAAAATCTGTCACACGCTTCTTTTTTTGTTGCACCAGACATAGGACGCGCAGACTGAACGCAGACGGGGTCAGTAGGCTACCTAACCTTCTCCGTGTCTTTCCACCCTCCAGCCGAGCGACGCAGCCGGAGAGCCCGCTAGGCGCCATGCTGAGGCAGATCCTCCTCAACTCCACCGACACCCCGGTCTTCGATCTGGCGCTCATGGCCCAGTCCTCCACGCACGCCCCCTCCTCCCTGAACGCCTCCCACGGCGGCTCGGTGAGCGTGGCCGCTCTGCTGAGACCCACCGCGGGCCGGGGGGGAGGAGGGCTCCGGGAGGGCGAGCTCCACAAACCGGACCTGATCACCTACATCGTCATGTGCCTGCTGCTCTTCCTCTTAGTGCTGCTCATTGTGTTCTTCATCAACTGCCAGCTCCGGAACTCTTTCTTCGCCTCCATGCCATATGACAGGTCGCTGAGAGAGGCCAGGACCTCCTACAAGTAGGCTACACCGCCAAGAGCAATCTCTGGGACCCTGGTGAGACTCTGTGGGGGGGGTGGGTTCAAGGACTAGATCCCCCCTGAACTGCTGCTGCACGTACCGGACACATGACGATGTTGCCTTTATTAGCTGTCTTGGACACATTAAAAATCCTGGAATCCCCAACAAACCCTAACACGATAGACAGAGTCCTTACGGGCCAAATGTTGCCCATAACCCCAGGCCCACAGCCCCATCCATTCCAGAAATAGCGCTTCAGTCCACGGGGAGCTGTTTGAGTAGATGAGTGTGTGCGGGGCCCGCTGCAGGTGGAGAGATAACAGTGTAACACCTGATCAAATTAGTGACTCACAGGCTGTGTTTTCTGGTGATTAATGAATGAAATGTGAAACAATCCATCATCACCTGCAGCCCCCTGGTGGCCCCCGCACTGCTCTTTGGACACAAATGGCTTATTCCTTTGCATTTGACTCCTAAAGTCGTAGTTTGGCTCTAAATTCACAGTAATCTTCACTGGCCCTGACGAGATGAATCTTTTTTTTCTTTCTTTTTTTTTCATGGAAACGTGACTTAGGTCGACAAACAAAGAGTCTACAGTAGTTTGTATATAACATATTTTGTATATCTGTAACTTTACTGTCTTGTCTTGTAAAATGATGCAATCAACACCCGATCCCCCCTTTGGTCCATTGTAAGATGATGATTAAATGACATACTGAAGGCCTATATACACATAAAGATATTCAAACAGACTTGGAGGTCTTTCACCTGTTTGTGAACGGACGCTGGGGGTGATGCTGCAGCTGGTGCGCAGGGCCAACTGTAAATCATTTCATGTACGCACGTAGAGACGTTTTCATGAGTACCATAGGGCCGCAAGCCGTGATGCGCACTTTCTCTTTTAATTAACCTTTCCCCCAACAATTTATCGCGCCGACGTCGTGCAGGATGAACACTCGAGGCTTGAAGTTTATGACGAGACCTGTGCGATAAACCAAACTGTTGTCGGTTTCAGTGCCACCGGTGGTGCGCAAATCCTCTCCAATCTTGTTGTTGGAAAACATCGCTCACATACCAAGACAGACGGATGAGCCTATCTCTGTAATCCTGTCCCCGCGTGTCTCATTGTCTCTCTCTCTCTCTCTGTGTGTGTGTGTGTGTGTGTGTGTGTGTGTGTGTAGGACTGTCTGAGAGGTAAGAAAACACTGAATTTCAAGTATCGAAAATTATATCTCCAAATGAGTCAAGCCGGGAGAAGTGGAGTCGGAATGCCTCTGAATATTCATTCATTGACCCCTGGATGCTTCATCCGAGATGTGACACTGATGAGCTAAACGCGGTGATTATTGTTTGTCTGTGGCGCGTAATCAGAATATCTTCTGGATGTGAGAGGAAGCATTGAAAATCGCAGGAGGGAGACAGGAGGCCACATCTGCCTTTAGTCAGCATGTTCAGAGGACTGCGCATTCTTGATCCCACCATTTGCTGCGACTGCCTTGTATATTTTAACATAATTTCCTTTCGTGAGGAAATCATTTTAAGGGATGGTATAAAGAAGGCTGCGCCATAACCGCTTCCCATTGGTGCATTAACTTTGCCTGACACGCTGTGTTGACTCTGGTGACGCAGTAGCGCCTGTCACCGCACGGTGGCGCCCAGAGTCTGATTATCGTTTTTACTCGCTGTGGTTACAGTACAAAATGTGCCCAAGACGACCACGTTGAAACATCATCTTTATACACACAAAAAAATACACAAGACAAATGAAGCAGCATCACTTGTGTTGATAGTTCAATAAGGAAGGAAAGGTAACTGCAGCACTGCCACTTGCACAACTCAAGTATGGCTCGGCCCCCTCTGTCGAATTCCTCTCCAGATATGTGAGATAAGATAAATTGCCTGTGTAATTATTACCACAGATGTCTGAGCAGACGTTTTCCGACGAATCTTACATCTAAACCTTTAAGAGTGGTGGAGACAGAGAGAAGGGTACAACGGCAAAGAAGAGATCACATCATACAAAAGCTTTCAAAGGACAAGTTCACCAAAAAAAAATGAAAAATCAGTTTTTACCTACTCAGCCTCATGACGATGGAAAGTCAGGTGAAGTTTTGTGAGCCGTAAAAGATTTCTAAAGCTTCACAGCAAAACAGGATCACGGCATTAGTCTGGACAACTGAAGTAGACGGGGACCTGTTTAAAATGTGAAAACACATTCAAATGGGTCCATACGTCCAAGCTTCCAGACATTGTGCGATAAGAATTAATCAAAGATATTATTTACACTTTTTAAAGTCGAAGACTTCACCGTAGCTGCTAAGCTAACGTTAGCATGCACACTGTCTGAATGAGGATGCCGAAGTTTGTAGGGGCATAAATAATGTCTTTCCAGATCAGTTTGGGTTCTCAGGGCTTCTGTAGACTTGGATTTGGCCAGATTAGCTGTATGGAGCCAATGTGTTTTGTTTGTTTAAAACAAGTCCCCATCCATTCCATGTATTCAGGAGGATGCTGCAACGCTGAGGCTCCAGAAATGTGTGGTGGATCACCAAACTTCACCTGACTTCCCATCGGCCTGAGGCTGAGAAGACAGTGACTTCATTTTTAATTTTCGGGTTAACCCATCCTTTAATTACAGGCAACACAACCTACAGTAGCCTATAATATATATATAATATAAGGTAGCCTACAGCTCTTTAGTTAAGCTATACCTTGTCTCCCTTTCACTGATTTATTTTTACCTGAACTACTAGATCTTTAGTGTAGTCTTTGAGGGAATGGTGCCAGAAGTTTGTGTTCATTTGATAACTACATAGTTCAGCAGTAACAGTCAGGTTACCTGGTCTGTGCTGCCTGCTGCTGGTGACTTATTCTACTACAACACAGCCCATGTTACATTTGGATTGACCATCTGTGTGTCTTTTCAGCTCTGCTGTGTGGATTCCTCATTGTGACACAATTATGACACAACACATGAATACGCCATTTCCTGTGTGGGCCTGTACTGTAGCATCCAAATGAACAGCCATGCCACGGTAACAGCAAATATACAGACATACTAATCCTAATTTTTTTTAACCATATCTCCTCCACTGTGCTGGGATGATCCCTGAGCCCCACAGATCTGTGCACTGATCACAGATCTGTGCACTGATCGCAGTTGGTGTCAGTTAAATCCTCTCAGGTGTAGCTGCAGCCTCGCGCAGGCTCCTCCCCCTGCAGCTCTGAGCGGACTGTCAGAAGAACAGGAAGACTTCTCCAGTGCTAGAGACGCAGTCGCTTCCCCCCTTCTGTCATTCAGGGGTTAAAAAAAAGTTAACTAAAGTTGTAGCAGTCATGGAAACTAATCTTGGAGACGCCGTCGGGACAACTTATCCGTAACAACAACTCCTCAGCCGTGTTGTAGTCGCCGAAACAACTCGCGGAAGTTTTTGTTTGTTTGTTTTTTTTTAACCTACTGTAGCCGGACAAGCTAGCATAGCTAAAGCTAACGTTAGCACAGTTAGTATCTCATACTTTTCGGGACTCAAAACTCAAACTGTTAAAGTTTCGGGTTGTGTTAGACGTGTATACAGTCGGGATAGACATCTCGTTTGCGGTCTGCGAGCGCAAACGGGCGGTTTTCGTACTTTTCGCCCCGAAGACACTCGGGCTTGTGCTTTGAATTTCCCTCCTTCACTGACACAGACAGGCGGCTTAGCGAGGGGGTTCGTTCGGTGTCGTTGGCTTCCTACCAAATCATTAGCAACACAGTGCTAATTGTGGCTAGTTAGCCAGGGAACTAGCCTAGGCCCAAGGGAATTTCACAGTTGTCTTTTGCACACCGTTCCGAGGATACATTCGGGGTTTTTTTTGTTTGCGTTTGCGTGTTGGGAGATTACCGCCCACACGGGTTTTTTTTTGACACCTAATTCAAGTAAACGGATTAATCTATAAACATGGATCCTAACACGGGGAACTCTGCCTCAGCTGCTGGTCCTAAGAAGGAAAAGAAGTCAAAGAAGAACTACGAGGATGGAGATGGCAAAAAGAAATTTGTGAGTATCCCACAAGGTTTGAAACCTGTTGCACTTCGGTGTTGGTCGAGGGGACGAGGGCTCAAAAGTGTTGCACCCAACTCAACTGATGGTTACACTTTGTTCCTTTCATGTTTCAAGCGAAGATACAAAGCAACAAAACCACCATCACCATACCTGTTTTTAATTTCACCCCCGAAAGCTGTGCACTAGCTGTCATACAGGTTCCAGCGCTAGCCCCGTACGACTCATGATTCAGGTCGAAGTAGATGTCAACACATGAGGAAGTAGCTGTCTCTCCAACTTTGTGGAGTTGGGCTGTGCAACGAAGCTGAGGTTATGCAGTGCTGACATTGCAACACGTCAACAACTGTCATCCATCACTGCGAACACATATACTAAGTCAAGATTGATTGATTTAATTGTTTGTTTTTTTTGTATAGGGAGGACTTTATCTTAAACAGAACATGTTAGTTGTGTCAGATGAATGGCAGAACCTTCTATGGTAAGGTGTGGCATCAAATGTTCCCAAGGTGACTTAATCACTATGAGATCATGTTGTGTTTACCTGGCTGTGTCAGCATGTGTGATTCAGTGTGGTGTCTTGATGGGAGCAGTAAGAGTCATCAGCAACGATGCCTGTCACCAGCCAGTAAAAACTGTTGCGTAACTTAAGCCGTTGGCCATGTCTAGCAACAGGTGAAAACTGATATTCCACGCACTGACAAGCGGTAACCATAGAGGATGCACAGAGGACACATCTGGTGCCCCCTCATTTTAAACCACGAGGTGTTTTATAACCTGCTGGCAGAGATGAACGCAAACCCTTTCTTACAACAGTCAGTTCAGTACAGAGCAGTTTATCCAGGCTTTATTTGAGAACCTTTTCATGTAAATAGTACCACCAGGCAAGGAGCCCCAAAATAGCACAAATGCCAAGCAGGAGTGGTAGGGATTGTACTCTGTCTTTGCTGAAGGCACGATTTTGATGACAAGAACGGGCACATGATACAGTCAGACTACACTGGCATACAGACATGGTCAGATTATTAAAAAGTGGTCCATACTGTACTGTAACAGCAAAACAGTCTGGTCTTTTTCAGCCTTTTTAAAACAAGAGACAGAAAAAAATAATTTGTAATCATTAATTTAAAAACGTGTTGTCATCAATGGTGTTATGTGGATGGCGGTTTAGGTGAGGCACTTCGTAAACATTAGTCATAGGCAGAAACCAATTGTGCAATGTCCTTAGATAACGCTGCATGCATGAGTCTGAGGTTGAATGCATGTCTGTGTGTGTAGCTAGACTGCCCACCTCAGAGTGAGGTATGTCCTTGACAACAGTACACCACTAACTCTGCAATTTGAGCCCATTCAGGCAGAATATTTATTACACCGTGCACAGTCAGGGTTCAGAAAGAGTTTAAGGAGTGTAGAATTATGTGTGGCATGCTTGGTCTGCAGTGTGATGCCGTCCTGCTTAGCTATCTTGTCTGTGGCATTAACTTATCGGACTTCATCACTCTTGGCATTTGCCTCTCCTGAAACATACCAGTGGTGACGTGATGTGATATGTATGATTTCATGACGTGTTTGTGGTGTCCTGTCATTTTGGTATTTGTTAAATCACGCTTCTGTGAATGTCTCTCTATTGTGATGTCTGAGACTGAATGAAGAACTGAGTGTTATCCAGTTTTAGTCATCATCTCTGGACACAGTCACTGTTTTTGGATGAATCTAAGACAGATTTGATTACTTTTTATACAGTATGTTGGAATAATGCCATGGAACTGCCACTTCAACTAGGTTTGGCATTCAGACAGATACCAGACTGTTTCCAGCATTCAGAATTTATAACAGATTGACATTTTTGTCCTTTTATATTCCATTTCGTACATAAAATGTTGCCTAACTCCGCCATCAACCCCCGTTGGACTGCGTGTGTGTCAGTTCACATGCGCGCTGTTTTTCTCAGCATATTTAACCTGTAGTTATGTTTCATAGGAATGCTTAACGTGATTTGCTGTGCTTATGTACCTCTGTAGCTGAGGATGATCCATGTATTTGATTTGAAGCCAGAAGCAGGTCACATTAGCTGTGCTCCCTGAAGCACTATCTGTGTTCCTCAGGCCCACAGAGACAGAAAAGATCAGCATCCATGAATGCTGTTGACATAAAAAGGCTGGCTCAACCCAGCAGGCAGGCGTATGTGTGGATTATCCAGGGATCACTGCCTTGGGCAGTTGTTTGGGATACAAGGTGAATTGTAGATCACAGATTCTGGCTCTGGGACATCTTGTTGAGTTTGGCAGGTTATCTGTTTTTAGCTGGAATGTTTGCTGAATTTTCTCAAGTAGCTAGAATTTTCTTTCAGCCCCTGATAAGAAATAATAGTTCATGAGAAGACCAATAACCAATATTTGGAATGAGTTGTGTAACTTGGGAATGCTTTTCTGGGGCTTCTGGTACATCCTTGGAATCATTTCTTAGTAGGTTATTTGCTAGTTATTGGTATTTCTTATTACCTCCGTCAAAGATGGAAGATGGGTCTTGGACCAGAATAGACCTGATTAAATATTGGTTCAGATCTGGATAAGGACGGATACAGGAAATACTTTTTTTAACATTGTGAGATACTTTTGACCTTTTGGGGAATAAGACATGATTTATTATTAAAACAAATCAAGTAAATATTAGTGGCTGCTATCTATGAGTGAGTACAAAGGGGACTGTTGGCCCTTGGTGGAGTGCCATTCTGGTTGTCATGTCAGTTTGATAGTACTGTGGGTTAGATTTTGAGCCAGATTGATAGCACTCTCCTTTCAGAGATGTGATTCTGTATAGAGGATGGGTTGCTTGCATTACCTACAACTGAGCTCTCGCTGAAAAGAATAGAACCAGTCCTGATAACTGGAAAAGTTATGATTTGTGTCATACAAGCATTAGAGCAAAAGAGCAGATGCACATTGCATTCTCCCTGAAGCTGGAACCTGTTCTAGTTGGTAACAAACAGAGAACCCTCAGGCAGGTATCTTAGCAGTACATATTTTCTCTTGTTGAATATCCATACAGCTAGAAAATATGCCGGCTTGCTCATGAATGCTACCTCAGCCTATACTATTGTTATTAAAAGATAATGGTAGGGATTTGTATTGATTTTTTTTATGACATTAATGGCTTTGACATTGTTAATGTGGACGTACAATTGGATTTTTTTTTTGTACCCCTCCATTTATGTTGTAGCTTCAGAGGAAAAAACGCAATACACTTAAGCATGACCAGTCACAACATTAATGAACAAAAGCCTCCATTTGAAGTATGCAACTTTTTTTTTTCTGTCTGTTTGATTCTTGTGTGCAATATTGCATATGGATCTGCTGTCCAAATAGTTGCTGATGAGAACATATTTTGACATGTTGGTGTTCAACATTTAACATCTGATTAATCGCAAAGCTAAGTGTGCATCTCGTCAAGCATAAACTCTTGTGCCTGCATGTGCCTTTGTGCAACAGTGCACCTACTTCCTGGGGGAACCACCTCAGCAAATGCTTCATTTAAGATAGCGCCATGAATTACACCAGTCAGGTCACAAATCTTTAGTCACAGAGTCTGACTCAAGTCGTCCAAGTCAAGTGGAATAGTTAAAAATTTGCTTTGTGCACAGTGGGTCTCTTTTGCCCTTTTCCCTTTTTTATGTCTGTTCTATTCCCCAAACACATATGCACACACACACACACACCTCAAAGGCACACACAGTTTCCTGTTCTCTACATCTCATGGGGAAGAAGAGCATACTGTGAGCTGAAGAATAGGATGACTGAGTGCCAGCGTGAAACTGGAGTGGTTAATGGACTGCTAGTGGCAAGGGCCTCTTGGCTCAGAGTGAACGGGAGTATTTTAGAGAGAAGGACTGAGCAAGGGAAAGCAAGTGAGCCATCAATGAGCAGGGACTGGGGTGGAAGAAGGGGTGGGACAAATCGAGAAGGGGAGAAGAGAGAAATGTTTGACGGAAGGCAAAAGAAGGAGTGGGAAAGGAGCCAAAAAAGAGAAATGCAGATAAGGAAATTAAGGAAGGCAGAAAATGCGCACGAGTGTGGGTGCAGTCAGTGATAATAACAAGTTACAGGTGGTGTGATGGGTATGGAAAGCTTAAATTACCGAAGTTGACTCTAAAAACCCAGCCCAGGGTAGAGAGGTTTTGAATCACTGAGAGCAGGAAACCGTTCTGAATTTCTCTCTATGGTTGAAACTTTGAAGCACGTGACACCTGTAGTCACGCCCAAAGTCAGTGATTTAATGGCAGGTGTTTAGCTGTCAAAGATAAAATTCTTGGTTGCAACATGAGTGAAAGTTTTCACTTACAGGGAGCGGTTCTGCTAACTCAATGAGACAAGATTAACTTGCAGCAATTTTTATCCTTAGATTCTTTCAGATTGATTTCTTGCAGTAACTTTAAATGCCTGGCTTACTGCAGTTGTCATTCGATCTCAGGTTAGACATATATCCTGTCCACACACTAGATGGAATAATGACGCTTGTTGGAATCATTTGCCATGGATGAACATGATGCATGATGATTAACATGCATTGTGTTCTCTGCTTGCTCTGTCGTTACTGTACTCTACTGATAAAAACAAGCAGCTGTTGGCTCAGCTGAGGGCTGTGTTTGGTTTGCTGAAGCCTGTTCTGACTGGATATGAGGGCTGAGTTGTGCCGGTGACCAATTTGTCGGGGCAGGCACACAGAGGAATGCAAAGTCACTAGAGCACTGAAATACCATACTTGCAAAGTAATCTCACCTTCACCTGAATGGCTGATTTATTCAGATGGGTTTATTTTTATCTCAGACTCAGACTGCACAGCTGACTTCATGAACCTGTGCCAGCTCATTACAATGCGTCTAGTACCTGATGACTGTATAGTTTTGAGACATCTCACAGACAAGTAGTCAGTGGGTACAACCTAATGGTGGTGGTCCAGCCTTGCAGGTTGTTTCAGGCAACAAGGTCTGTTTTGAATGTTGGTCTGACAAGGTATTAATATGATTAATCACCAAGTATTTTGATGATCGGTTTCAGTAGTAGTAGTCAAAATTCTTCGATTCCAGCTACTTCAATGTAAATATTTCCTTTTTGCTTTACTCCTCTTTGAATTTAAAGTGATTATATGTAAGTTTTGTGGGCTCTGGAAAACGCTAGTCGAAATTTTTCAAAATTTCCTGACATTTGATAGACTGAACAACTTCTCGATGAATCTTAATCGTGAAAATAATTGACAGATTATCGACAATTAAAAAATGTACAGTTAATCCAAAAAATAGTTTGCAGGATACTAATGAAAATAATTGTAATATTCAGCTTTAGTGAAATTACACATGTTTATACGTTATAGTAGGGTTGGGCGATATGGCCTAAAAATTGAATCTCCGATTTTTTCACACCAAACTCGATTGACGATTTTTTTCTTCTCAAGAACAAATTTCAAATTACAAAGGAATAATTAAAAGCATTGCTTCTATTTTAATGCTATGATTTACAACAAATTTGTCCTGCCATTGTAAACATTGCAGCTTCAAACTCACTTGAAAAAAATATATAAAAGTACATCCTTTTGGAAAGAATGTGTCCCTTTTTGATAAAATGCTTTTTTAAACATACATTTAACATGTCAGATTGCTTGCCATTATAAAAACAGATGAGTTTCCATATTGGTATTCATAAAGTGTTAACATAACTTTCATTTAATACGTTTGCAAAAGGTGCCTTTGTTTACAAAAAAGTATTTTATATCCCTGAAGATATGTAAATGATATTAAACATCTGCATGCTGCACAGTAAACATGACATGTTGGTAGATGTACAGGATATGAGGTGTGTTTGCTGTCTGTTTTACACATTTTTGGCCAGGAATACGAGCCTGTCTGCTTCCTCTGGCCCGAGACATCATGCCCTGTTGTGGCTCCGTAACACAAACCTGGGGTCGAACATTTTCAGTATGTGGATGAACCTCCGGCTCCACTGTATATACAAGCAGCATGTCTTAGGAGATATTTAACATGGCTACGTCCGTAAAAGCTGTCCATCGGACCATTCTCTTCTCATACGGGGCACAATGATTAAATGATTCCGCTAATGTCGGCTGCTTTATAGCGGGTGTTTGTGGGCTGCAGCGGTCTTCTCGTAGTCAACGACAACACTGTGATACATGCGTCTGTTTGAGATGCTGAAATAAAGGTGTCGGTCCGCTGCCTTTAGTTGCAACAGCTTTTAAACAAACTTTGCAGTGGACTGTGGTTTGTTCGAGGTCCGACGCCACAAAACCAATTTTCTAACGAGACAGTGCCTTTTTATAAACATGCTCTTTGCTCACTGCATGTTGTGTTTGTTTCTCTGTGGAAAGTAAATGCAGGGGGCAGAGCTCACTATGAACTACGGGAGCCCATGAGGAGCGGCGGCGGAGCAAGTAAAATAAAAAATCGATTTTCATTTTTTAAAATTGTCCTAAACCAAAAACCCAAATTAATCGATTTTGCCGATTTATCGCCCAGCCCTACTTTATAGAAAGATGCAATCCATTTTGCTAACTCCTGATAACTACTGTACTTTCTGTTAGCAGTTGATCACCCTTCTGTCTAATTGACTGACTGTCTAAAATAGAAGCTGTGGAGTTGATAAACGATGTTGCTTTTCTCTTTTGAGCCACCATGAACAAATTCATAGAGGGCAGATTGGTGTTGCTGCCTAAATTGTCCAAACCCCTGAGACCGCATTCTGCAGGATTAATGAGGAACCTTTTTTTGTTTTCGATATTACATATGGTATACTTGGGCTACTGTGCAAAGGGTGATGTTAAAATGACAATGCACAACATTGAACACAGGTACAAACCATTAATGTTTGTTGAAGATTTAGGTCAGTCAACAGCCAGCTTGCACTCTGAGGAAAAGCTGTCAGTGTCACAAGTTTTGGTGCAGATGACTATTTTGTGTTACTTGTGTGTTGTTTGAGCATAACCTCATGTCTTGTGGTTTGTGTTGATTAGAGGCAATATGCTGCAGCCATGCATGTCTCTATGTGTGATACAGAGAGGCTATAGAGGAAATGGCATTCTGTTTCTCTGCATGTCATTCTTTGTCGTGCTCATTTCCCCTTCCTCAGAGAAGAACTTTGAACAAATGCATCTGAGCATACAGTTTGTTGCCCTGAGCTATTGAATATTTGCCACAGTCAGTTTCACCTGCCCAGATGTTTATCAAAGGCCTTCACTAGTCTGTTCAGTTAAAAAAAACTGGCTCATCAAGACAGTGGTCTGTCACACAATGTTTATTGTTTTGCTTTTGATGAAAATAAACTGCTACCTCTGTGCATTCCTGGCATCAGTCTTCAATGAAAAGATACTGCAATGTAAACTGACATGAAATTTGTGTTTAAACTACTCTGATCTGGGTGTTCACTTATTGTTCACACACTCATTTCGTCATCTGTTCAATCTTACTTCTCCTTCTTGGTTTTTCTAGCTGTGTTTGTATGCATGCATGCGTGCACAAAAGCATGCACACAGATATGTCAGTGTTTCCACCCTGTGATATTATTTCTAAATTCTGAGGGCTTTGTCAGGAAGCTGTACCAAAATAGCGAACAGGATGCTTCCTTATTCGTTCCCATTATTACTTAACCTTATCTCTCTCCTAACCTCCTTTCCATCCATTGTGCAAGGAGGTACCAGTGGTCTAACAAATATGTTTACACACATATACACAGCCCACTATCAAACCTTTGGAGGCCTGGATGTATTAGAGGCCTGGATAATATTAAAACATAGAGTGGGGTTTTATTATCGGAGCCTTAGTAGACAGGATTGAAACATTCCAGACTGAAGATGGATAACACTGACTAACTGTATTGTCCTAGGTCAGGGTGATGTTTCTGCTGTTGAATTGTTCCTTTTAAATCCAACATTCAACATTTGGGCTGGATCCTTTCACTTTCACCTGCATTCAAATAGAACCGGAAAAGTAGTTAAGATAGCCTGTCCCAAGTCTAAGATGTCCCCCTGCCAAAGCATTCGACCTACGGGGAAACACTGAAATCTTTCACTTCCATTTGCACCACAATGTAAATTTCATTCACTCTCATCAGAAAAAAAATAGAAAACATATCGTGGTAATATCTCCCGGCTACAACACACCTGACTTAAATAACCGGGTCGTTTTCAGGCTTCCATGTAGCTTGATAACAAGTTGATCATTTGAATCAGGTATGTTGTGATTGGGAGTCATGTAAAACATGCAGTGCAGTGGGCCCCTAGGAACAGTACTGACATACGCAGGCATAGAGTGTGACTTAGTTTGGTCACCAAAATGTCAAAAAATTGCCAGAAATGTCCATCAGAAGTTTCCCGTTGTATTTCTCAAAGAAAGCAGTAAATTCTGACATATGAGAAACTCAAAGCGAGAGAATGTTCGACATTTTTGACTAAATAATGACTAATTGTCTAGTCTAACCACTGCTTTACCAACATATTTGCCTGCCACTGGCTGGTCACACAGAAGTTTGAATTCCCCATATTATGATGGTGACGTCTGCGACAAAATTTCCTTATGTGTTTTCCAGCTGCAGCATCTCTCATTAGCTTTCTTTTCTGGTGCTTGTGAAAGACAGAACTGCTGGAGCAGCATATGGATGGCTTTTGAGTTTCTGCTGAACAGATCCGACTTAATCAATGCAATGTCATCTTGCTTATTATATCGCTTTTTATTACCACATTCTAAATTAAGTTGGGGTGTTTTGCTAATTTCTTGCTAAAAACATGATTGAAATTGTTTTTGATTGTTTAATCAATTGAACATGATGATGATGATATTATTTTTACATGATCAGCTGCCTCGATGAGTATGTATGTATGTATGTATGTGCTGGTACTGGTACTGTCTGCTTGTTAACAAGAGGAGTACACTTGTAAGCTGGGTAGACAAACCTGCAGACTGATCCTTACAGATATGAGTGCTCTTGCTTCTATGTGTGACACCTGTGTTGTGTATGGGGGGGCTTAGTTAGGATTACAGTGTCAGTCCTTCTCTGTGACTCTCCCCAGTCTCCCCCTGACAGATTACAGCTAATCTCAGACTGCTCTGTGTATCTCAACACCATGACTGTAAACAGCAAGGGCCTACGTGTCGCTCACAGAAGTGTGTACGCCGGCAGTCTATGCCTGTTGCCAGGGTTGGAGCACAGCGTTAAGACATTTAAGGCTGTGGGAGAAATTTAGCTGCTGGACACAGATGCACACCCTGCTGTGTCTTGGCGAGGAGAGTAGGAAACTAAGATTAACCTGAAATCTGCTATTAGTTCACATTATAATCACTATGTGTGCTGAGGTATAGCAGAGGCTTTAGTAATTATAGTCCAGTAACAGGTAGATGGAACGGTTTCAGACCACAGGCAATAACAATAATGTTAAACGTGGATAAATCCCGAATAATGCGTAGAAATATATGTGAGGCACTCTTTTCAACAGAGCTCTGTGGCTTTAATTTTCATTGACTGTGTGCACATAGCTTCATAGCTCTTCATGAATAGTCTGCTGCCAAAATTGGCTTGGGGAAATTATACAAGCAATTATGGGCAATAGCAAAAGGAGATATTGACTTAGTCACACACACCATATGTTTGACAAAACATGAGATTCTTCACAGCTCATCATTAGCTGAAGGTACCTGACAGGTATGGTTGAGGTGTTGGACATCACTGGCACAGAAAAATATGTCACATTCAATGATTTAGAGTTTTGCCCAAACATCTCTCCTGCCCTGTCTGAGACCTGCGAAACATAACTAAAAGCTAGTTTATAAAATATTTCTAATGGCTTATAAAACATTTTCAGATTTAAAAAAGTATTTTCGTTGTCCTAAGGAAAAAAACAATACTTCAAAGAGGCCACAGCTAGCTTACCTATAGTCTGCAGCTGCACTTTCAGACACTTGCGTGCACTGAGACTATCAACTGACTGATACCTTATGTAACCCCAACAGAGCTATAGATGTTGAGTTTATTGTCTTTTAAGAGATCCTTTATTGATGGAGGGTTTGCTCTTAACAGATTTGAGAGGTACTTTTTTGAATTTGAATTAAACTGTGTTTATAGGATAAGTCAAAAATTGAATTATTGCTATGGAAATTACAGTGTACTTACTCACATTTTACTCACCACACTGCATCCAAGCATATGAAGGCGGAAGCCTGACTTCATATTGTGGTCGTACACACAGAATTGGACAGGGACACACCAACACCAGTAAGAGACTGAGAACCTTCCTGTGCTCTCCCTCCTTCGCTTTATGCAGCTTCATTATTAGGCAGTTCTCATTTCTTACAGTTATTCTTATGATGGCCTCTCAGCCATCACAGGAACAAACCCTGCCTCTGTCTCGGTTGATTTAGAAGGCTTTAGTCATCAGTCGAAGCAGTCACTGATGCATGCATATCAGCCAAGTCTCTGTGTGCTTGTACAGTGTACTGAGTATGTGAGGATTTGAGG
Organism: Diplodus sargus; assembly: GCA_903131615.1. Taxonomy (NCBI): domain Eukaryota; kingdom Metazoa; phylum Chordata; class Actinopteri; order Spariformes; family Sparidae; genus Diplodus; species Diplodus sargus. The sequence continues at coordinate 2,110,869 of CAEMYA010001339.1, forward strand.
CGAGTGGAGAGAATGTGTGCGTAGGTGATACTTAGCAGTTCTTGTGGTAATTTGGTGGTGAAAGTTTGAGATTCGTATACAGTAGATGAACTTGTGTTTGTGTGTGAGTGATGCTACCGCAAAGTGCAAAGTATGCTGATGGAAGCTCCACTCCGCTCCTGAGCAGACGATCTGTGTAGGTGGATGAGTTTAGATGTGCTGTGTGGCAGCATCATCACTTCTAAGACGCTAGACATCAGGATACGACCGTTACTTAAATGACTATGAAGGCCTTACACCCCACAGCCAGAGTATTTTTTTCTTTCAAAGCAGTTTTGAAGTAAGAAGTGCAAAATAAGCTGTTGTCTGTGAAGCATGCAATCATGAAACAAACTTGTAAGAAGGTAAAGTTCGTTGGGACATGTTGCCGCATCAGGGTAGCCGACAGCTTTGGCAGTGAACCAAACGCAACAGCAGGAAGTATGAAAATGACTGTGACATATGAAACTGAATTAAAAGGAAACTGCACTCGCTCTAATAATTTTGATAGCTTCAACATTTTGTGGAATTTCACAAAATGTAGAAGGTTGTTCTGTTGGTTATTTCAGTCATCATTGTCATTGAATATTTATTGTTGCTACAGTTTGGTATCTTGTGAATGATGAGAATAAAACGATGTCTTTCATGATAGCCTTGTTGATATTGTAGTGAGATGGGGATGTGGGTGGTAGTTGGGGGTGGACAGTAGTATTTTAGTGCTTCTGTTGTTTTTTCCTGACCCGTATGAACAAAGACACCGCCTACCCCCTTTCTCTCTCCTCCCAAGGGCACAATTGAGTTGTGTGCTGTTTGCCTTTAGTCATTCCTTTAAATATCTCGAGTGTTTCTGTGAGACCCATTCTTATTATCCCCCAAATTATAGGCTTTTTTTCTGTTTCCTATGCACAACTTTGTACAGTTATTGGTGTGTGACGTAATTTCCTGGTTGTGTTTTTTGGTGTGCATGTGTGGCTGTCTCCTTGGTTTTGTTCCCCCACAAGCAGTCATTTTAAGGATGACTGGTATTACTTAAAAGTCATATTAGGGTTAATGATTATATGTTATCGGACAATTTATATCTGAATATTTTTGCTCTGGCGATTGAAAGGTAACACAGGGCTTTGTGTTTGTAACTGTTGTACCTGGAGTTGGAGAACCATTAATATACTATGTATAGTGATTTCATAGATGGGGGAAGTTGAGAGCTCACCACACTGCAGAGTTTGCCTGCGGTACAATTTAGGTTTTAGGTGATATGTTTGTGACATTGTTTAAGTTATTGGTAAAAGTGACATAGTGGCTTATCAGGGGTCTGGAAGTAAAAGTCCTTTTCATTACTTTCCTACACAATATTTGAATATGCCTATTTTGTATCGGCAGATCGGTCAGTACAATAGATAAGAACGTTTTTTTTGGTTCATGTAGTCAAAAAAAGTTCAAGCCTGAGGTTATTCGTGTATGAAATGCAAGCTTGTTATAAAGCCTGTGTACAGCTGCATTGATTAGAATAGAAGGGGAATCTTTTCTGACGAGTGAGAAATTCAGCTGAAACACCTCTTGTGTTGATAAACCTGTATCCCTGTCATAGACCTGGTACCTCTCCTGTGTGCACCTTCTGTCTTGCTCAAAATCGCTAACTTTAAAACACAGAGAAGGCTCGACACAACATGAAACTATGCTTGTAGTATCACCAGGGTCTCTACACATGAACACGAGCATTGAGAACATTGTTTGTGTACACAGAGTTTACTAAAAAGAGAGTTTTTGGACGACTCACATTAGCGGTAGCATCTCTGGCGTGCCACCGTCATGGCAGACAAAAAGTGTTGATCCCTGAGTGCGAGCAAACAGGTTGGAGGTCCACCATTACTCTCCTTCCTGTTAGGTCGCACTCGGGCCCTCTTGCTCTGTGGGAGATCAGCTCTCCTTATAACATCATCACCCCCATCTCAACGCCAGCTCCAGCAGCAGGCCTATCACTCAGTTGTCTGTGAGGTGCTGCTTGTGGCCAATGTTTAACATCCTCATCAAAATAGAGGGCTATATATCAGGTATCCAGTTTAAGTCAGTCTCTATTAATAAGGTCTTTGTTGTTTTACCACCATAATTAGCTTCCAAAAGACATCTCAGGGCTCTCACCACACCAAAGAGAAAACATCAGCAAATGTTGGAGCAAACTACAAGTCGCTGATATTTCTCAGAAACAGTGTACTACTGTCATGCATGGCTGACATTTTCTTTCAGTTATTATTCGTAAACAAACCACGGCACTGTGCCAGAGTCATTGAGAAAATAATCGCTGCCATCCCAGGGAAGGCAGTGCATATGCACAGCGCAGAATTAATGACACAAAACAGATAAACATCGACCACTAGCATCAATGAATGCTGATAAACTGTTGCATCTATAGTGGGTTTATTCATTTTGAAGTTGTCATTGATCAGTTTCATTGATGTCATTGATGTAGTTGATTTAACAGGACCATTTAACATTTCGCAAGACCCTTGAAGTCCTTTATAGGACACAGGCACGGATAAAGCATTAAAGTTTGTTCAGCCAGTTTTAGAACAGACAGGCTTGTATAGAGACACAGCGACAGTGTCCTCCCTCGTTTTAAGTGGAGGCGGGTGGGGGGTGGTGGGGTTTGTGTCTCCATTAACAACAGTAGACCTTGGACTATGAGCAGTCATGCAGCAAACGTGCCCCACTTGGACTGACATACAGTCGTAATCTCTCTCACACTTAGCCAGTGCACTCAAATGCACCTTGAGTCAGTAGGTCAGTGAGGCGTGTCAGAGTATTAAAAAGTCTAGTGTAGAGGAGAACACGTGAATTTCAGAGTGGAGTAGTGGAGAGGAGACATTGACCGCTGAGGATTAGACCTCACAGTCTTGATAAAGTTTGTGTTTTTTCTGGACTCTTTGATCATTGTTTGTTTCACTGTGTCACATGTTGCTTGGAAGTTGTAACTAACTAACTAAGCATGTGTCAACAGGCAGGGTTCCTGTAAACGGTGACTATGTCATTATCAGACCCTGCTCTTTTACCGCCACACTCAAATGAGCATTTGATAGATAATTTTGTTTTTTCTTACTTTTCAAGGCTTTTTAGGTTGAAACCCTGTTAACCATACGGCTTTGAGTGTGTGCAATACATCAGCGCTATTGGTAATTTCCTGCTTAGGCTGTATTCATAGGAAAGTTTTCAGTTGTGTTTGGGTGTGCCGGCCCAAGCGCTGCTTCCCCCTGTAAGATATCATCAAGTACACTCAGTATGTTTCCCTGGCAACGCTGTAAGCAATGTTAACTCAGCTCGGGTAACAAGATGACATAGACCACACACACCAACCCTTTTCTTCTACTTAATGTACAGTGGTCAGAGACTTCTTTTAAGTATACAAGCTGATATTGTAATCATCTTTCTTCAACATGTTTACTGTAGGAATAATTTACATTCTCCTATATTCCATTGCACTCCCTATTTGCACCCTGTTTTCCCCACCACTGTCACCCTCCATACACTCAGCACCTTACCTGTCCTCGTACTCCCCTCCCTCATCCAACTCTGTCTCCCAGACCTATTCACACAGTATTAATGTCTAGAAATGTTACAACCCTAACACCACATTACCCATTTCAAGTCACAGAACACAGAAATAACTCCACATCCATCTTCACAGACAGGTCATTTGTTTTCTATCTACTTCTATAAATAACCAGTGAAGGCATGAGAACAATGATTTCTGTGGTTTTACTTCATGGTTTATGCATTTGAGAATAAAAGGTTTTACGTTTGCTTAGAGTCTATATGTAAAGGTTTGTAAAGCATCTATATATTGGCAATGACCTTCTAACTATAAATCTTTTTTAAATGAATTTCTCTCATATTACAATTCAGCACTTTCTGGTTTCTCTTGTCAAAGATAATTTTTGGCACTTTGTCCTGGCAAGTCACGGGCTCTGACTTCTTGTGACTGGACAATGGATGTTT
>CAEMYA010001339.1:2115617-2143165 GCA_903131615.1 Diplodus sargus
TAACTCATAATATGGCTGTAACGAGCCAAATGCATCTGCTGATATACGCTCTCTTCAGCGGGTCTGCTCTTCCAGACAGACTACCAGACAGAGGGAACCCATTCTCTATCCTCTATATTTCTGCTGCTGCCTTCAAAGCGGTGTAACTATGCTCTTTTCGAGCACTTGTATGTACTCTATGTTTGTCTCTCTGTATTACGTGTTTAATGTAAAGGGCTTTTCAAGGGCAGTTTTTTTCCTGCACAGAAAATTACAAACTGTGTGTTATTCTTAATTTGTTGCTTTCGTAAATATCCCCTTACTTGCAACTGTGCAGTTTTTTTTTTTTATTTGAAAAAAAAAGAAAGAAAGTATATACCGGTCTCCAGAATCCTACACATTACATTTTTAGGTTCACTTTACACATACATACCTTTACTCAAACATAGCCCTCATAGATCTTAATTTCATATCATGCATATCACAACTTGAACAGCTGAATTTGGGGGAACTATTTTGCTGTAGCATATTGTTTTGTTTAACCCAATCAAATGGATTAATTGTCCAGGCCTCTGATTACACATTTCCTTGGGGAAACCCCAGTATTATTTAATAATTGTGGCATTTCCCTACTTTTGTTTATAGAATATGCCGTTAAACACGCCTATTGTGAAACATAAAAATCACTTTAACACTGAATAAGAAATAAAACAAAACAAATATCTGATCTGTCCCCAGTGTTGCACTTGAATTTGCTCAACCTGCCAGCCATGGTGGCAGTCTTTCTAGCTCTGACACTTTAGCAAGTGGACACAGAAAAACAGTGTGGCATTATTTTGCAGGGGTCAGGGGTCTGCAGTGAAAACCTCCTTGGAGCAGACACAGGTCATAAAATGTAATTTTTAATGAGGCGTGGAGAAAAAAAGAAAATGATGCCCAACTCCCGTGATTGTTTAGTTTATGAGGAGACAGGCACATCACGGCTGTTTATCTAATTACGCTCATTTAGCTAGCAGCCTGTGCTTGGGGAACCCTCTGCATTATAATCAAGTAGTTTTGTGAGTTTGGTTTAGATTTAGAATTGGAGAAAAAACCTCCATAGCTCAAGTAGTGGGAACTCTGAACAGAAAAATACATCTAATCATTTGGTCTATGAAATGTGAAAAATGTCTGTCACAATTTCTGAGATTCTAAGGAAATTTGTTCAGATTGCGCCCCACAGGTTTTTAATTTACAATAATCTTAAACAGTCAAAAGACAAAATTGTAAAAATTGAGAAGCTGGAACTAGCATATGGATGGTGGTTTTGCTTTATAAATTACATTGTGATAGTTGTGATTAGTTTTTGTGGTTCCACTATTAGATTAATACACTCTTCCTTTTAAGCACTGTAGGACAAAATTGAGAAAAGGGTGAATTACTTGCACTGTGACAGAAATCATGATGTGTAGATTTAGCGCCAAACATTAGTCATATTCAGGCTGTGTTATTTATTTGCTGCGATTAGGTTCAAGTTAATGGCAGGGCACAAGATGTCTCCTACTTCACTGTCAAGTCCAATCTCAATGCATGTGCACTTGGGGCTTTGATTCCCCACATCGAACTTGTGTATGTTGAATATTGGATCAGGATTGGCCACCAGTGCAAAGAACATTTGAAGCGATGAAGGTGAAAACAGCGTTCTAATGTCAAACAACGCATTTACATTTTACTGGAGAGGGACTGTTCAACAGTGGAAAACATGCACCCTTAAGCTATGTCCGCTATATACAGCCATGTTAACTTGGTACCTGGATCATAGCTGGTATTGGCTCATCCATTTAGTGGAGGCTGCTCAGAGCTGTTCTAAAACTGGTTGTGAAGGAGTTCATTACCGCTTATGTGGTTCTTCTCAGATGCAGAGACAGTACGTAAAGGCCCATTTGACCTCGTAAAAAACAATTCTGGCTCAAACACTGTGGTAAATTATTAGGGGTGTGCGTCTATACCTTAAAAGACAAATTGATACGTATATACATGGAATATGATATGATTCAGACACGATTCTTTTTTTGTTTTGGTGAGATGTGATACATTTTTTTTCCATGTAGGCATTTATTTTCTATTATACATTAGAATAAGCCAATTATACAAATGTGGCATTGCTTACCTTCAAATAAATATTCGTAAGACCAGGGAAGACCATGTATTTTACTTACTTTTATGTATTTCTTTATCTTAATCTGCTTAGACCTCGTTGTTTAAAAAATGTACCTGTTGTCTCATCCTGGAACAATTATCCTGTTGTCTGGATCTCCATGAGCAGGATCGCTCTAAGCTGGATCAGTCTGCTTTGGACCTCTCTGAACTGGATGTCCCTAACCGTCTCTATACTCTGCTTCCTTGTAATGATCAGTGTATAAAATCACACCTGTGATTAACAATCAGACAAATGTTTACAACTGATAACAAGCTAAAAAATTAGATAACTGTCAGTAGACTGTAAACAGTCTGGTTCAATTCAGTACATAGTTTCAGTAGACAATGACAGTCAACAGTGTGTACGACCAGCAGTTGCAGAATACAGCTGATGATAGCAACACATTCAAAAGCGGACAGGTCGTACGTCCTGAGCAATAAATGAGGCTATAGGTGTCGTGATTATCTTAGACCTCGCTGAGTTGTGGCTGTTTTTTCTTGCTAGTGCTAGCTTTAGTAGCATCCTCATCGTCTGCACAGGTTTCACAATGCCATCTCACCAGGTTAATGCTAAGATACTTGTTCTTAAGGGCTGTTTACTTGGAAAAGTATGCTAATGTTTGCTGCATCTCGCAAGAGTCTTACACCTTTGAACTCTTATGAGAGTTTGAAGACACTGTGAGGACTTAGCAGCATAGCAGCTTCACTCAACTAATTCATAACTTTTAAATCGGGCCACCGACAGGTCGATCGATCCAGAGGTCCGTGTATCGGTGTAGTCATATCTTTAAATGTACTGATTACGAATCATACCGGTTCATTTTAATACTCCTATTAATCCTGTTCTGGAGTGCGTATATTCTTAACTGTACTTGTGGGTTGAAAAGCGGAACCTTACACTTACAGCTCAAGAATGGTTTGTCTCTTCCTTCCCCATCTTTCTCTAGTGTTTTCCTCCGGACACACTCCTATTAACTCCTATTAATTACCCATAATTCACTGTGCCTGCTATCAGCAGTATATTTCCGTTCTGTGGGTTAATAGCACCACAACATTTATGTATGTGTTATTTTCTGCCCCTGTGTGCGGCTGTGTGTGTGCATGGGTTGAGGGTCTGTTATTTAATGGCAGCTGTGTAAGCGGAAATATCCTTCTCTCGACTGCTCTCTGAATGATCAGAGTGCCCTCTCTCTCTCTCTCTTTCTCCCTTCTCTCTACCTCTTGTTATCCTGCTACAGAAAAATGTTCAATGAACCTGTGCAGCTGTGGCATGTAGTAAAGGGACAGACCACAATAGAATAAATGTTCAGAAAAATACATCAGAAAGTTATAGTTGTACAAGGCTTGCTATTTGTATCTAGAGACAGCTGTTGTGACTTTTGGTTTAAAGCTGGATTAGAACAATGAAACATGAAACAAGTTTTTGCGACATGTCACCCTAATTCAATGCCATGTGAAAGCAGCAGGCATTGGGATTAAAAAATGAAACAAAATGTAATATACCAATATAACAATTAGGATCCTCTTGGGTTTTCAACGCATGTACATATTTGCTCATACTTCTTACAGAATGATGTCCTCAAGGAACTCACGGGGAAGGTGGTTTCATGAGAGAACTGTTAGAAATGTATCAATGCTTTTTTTCTTAAACTATGATGTGTCTCTAGAAACATAAATATACACATTATTCAACTAGTGACACTTTTACTCACAACCATATGTGAACTGTCTATAATGTCCACTAATAAGAAACATTTGGGAATTTTGCTGAAACAATTAGGCCTCAGCGAGTCGCAACCATATTTTGTCACGATTTCAATAGTTTGAAAGTATATCTAGACATATAGTGGTTGTGCTTGCAGATTTGCTTCTCATAGAGGACTGGACTACTGGCCGTGATAGAAGTCTGTGCTCAGAGCAGTCCACTGTATGTATGTATGTGCTCTGAAACTTTTTATGGGAAGTGTGAAGGTCTTTTTATGAGCTGCTGCTGAGTTTCCTAGAGGGACATTATTGTGTTTAGCCTGAAACCTAGATAGAAAGACATGTGCAGTCACACTAATTAGCATTGTCAACGCGAGACAAAGCAGACATATGCCAATGTATGGCAACAGTATTTTATTTGACCCACTGTTATTCTGTTCTTTAGTATTTCAAGATAAATGAACTGCTAATCACACAACCCATTTTAATGTAGAGCTAAGAGGCATTGAGCAACATGTGGAGGTTAAGTTGAGCTTTCACTAGATTTAAAAGTATCTGAAAAAAAAATCAAGGTAGAATGGTGGTCACCAGATATATTACTGAATAGATGATGTCACTTTATGCTGTTGAAAGCTGTTTTTCTCAGTCTTAGTTGATATATTTGACCAGTAATAGAAACCTTAAGAAGGAGCACACTTCTTTCAGAAAATATTGCTCCTAGTGCTTGTTCTCATTGTGTCTAAAGAAAGCACACTTCTCCTTGTAAACGCTAGATTTGGTGCTATCTTTTGTATTGTACATGTTCATACCGACAGCCTTCACATACTGCACCTTTCACTAATCCATTGGCAAAACTGCTTTAACAATACAGTGACATTCCTTTGTTTTTGGGTGTAATATTCTTTATTCTAAGATCTGAAAAGTTAGATCTCTTGAATTATTTAAGTTGCACATATATCCAGTCATAGTGTCTATGCTTTTTAGATTAAAATTTTGTGTCTTTGTCCAGAAATAAAAATATACTTCTTCTTCAATCTGCTTTGTCTTTATTCAAATTTGATTTGATATACAACGATTTTACCTAATCAAACTGGCTGACTAGACTATATATCTGTGTTTGTCTAGAAGCTTGGATAAACCTAGAGATCCTGATGCACCTCCCAGCCCCAGGGCTTGGCTAACAACAGAGGAGAAACATCTGTCAGTAGCTCTGCATTTAGTGTGTTTGTGTGAAAGCAAAGAGAAGACTCTGTTCTGTGTGACTATTTAACCCTCAGACTGCTGCAGTTGAGACCAACCCCTAAGGTTACATGCCATTTGATGTGGGAACAAGGGGTCGGATGTCATGTCCAGACTCATCTTTATGTCTCGTAGGTTGTTGTAGTATAACACTTTGAGGTGCATTGTGCCTTTTGTTTTCCTCTGTCAAAGTACATGGAAAACAGCTTTCCTTTAAATTTGAATACCAGGCGCATTTGCATTAAAGAGCAAGATGTCGATATCATCCTACTCTTAGATTCTTGAAAACAGTTTTATTCATTTCATTTTGGGGAACTGATGTTGGTTGTGATTATTCTCTGATGTTATAAACTCTGCATGGGCTTTGTCAGAGTATGTTTTTGCACACTTTAAAAGTGTTACTGCTGACACTGAGCTTCCTTTGGGGACATTATTGGACATAGCCTGACACCTAGTGGCCAAGACATGCACGTGTATTTCAGAGATATTGGTGCAACTTTCTCCTCTTTCAACATGTATTGATATCCCTCTGCCTTTTTACGAATGCTGATCTGTTAATAATAGTTCACACATGTAATTACTAGCTTTCAGATTTCTTGTTTAACCCAAATTGATCTCCATTTTGAATGTATTAGATCTCTAGAGAGATGTGTGAATGACTAGATAGAGTTATAATATTAATTTATGTCTAGTTTTTTCCCCTTGTCCTGCTGTTAGTCACTCATGAACTCTAGATGGTTTTCCTTGATCGGTTTCCTGTCATAATTGATTTCTAACTAATGATTTATCTTTCTGCCCCTCCATCTGCCTCCCTTCTTGTCACTGCCTTGCCCCTTCGTTTGTTCCTTTTTTCTAATCCTTATGTGCCATTGTCCTCCCTTTTATCCAATCATCCTTTACAGAAACTCAAACGGCTGATTCCTGACGAGGTAGGTTTTTAACGGCTTGCCCCCATTGCCGTGTGCTTGACTCCTCCATCTGTCCTTGTGGTCTTTGACAAACCATCTCAACATTATCCATTTAATGTCATGTTGCTGTCTGTCATGTAAACTTAAACCACTGTAACACAAATGTTCTTAAATATCTGTTGGCTACTTCTATACTCACATTGTATGTGCATGCTTTGAAAATGCACACTGATGGAATGAATAACTTGGCACATAGGGAAATAAAGCCTTCATGATCCTCAAACAGGAAAATGCCCAAATTATAGTTATTGACCAGTTATTATTTATCAACCATTATGGAGGGCCACTGTGTTAATATGTGCCAAGGTTTTCATGAATCCTAAGATTAATATTCTTAAGTGTTTTTCATTTGGCAGTAAATGACAACATTTCTAAGCACAAGCCTTGGCAATGTATTGCACAAAGTCATTAAAAGCAGAGGGAAGGAAATCCCCCATTGTTTGTTCAAATAGAGCATTTTGCACTTGCCAGTTTTAACTGCATGTTGACTTTGTGTTGCAATATTTGTGGCAAGCACCTTTTACATTTGCAATCCCTAATTATCATCTCACATTGTTGAAAAGTTTCTACTAATTAGAAAATATAATATCCTTTAAACAAAGGAAAAAACAGCTTTTGGGAATTGTATTATGTTCAGTCATGGAACAGAGTAGACTTCTCTTCAAACTGTGAGATGACTAGGCTTTGCTACCTTAACCTTACAGTGATGCCTACACTTTTTTCTCTCTAACCTTGTTCCTCTAACCTGTGTCATGTTGTCCTCTAATCCAGTTGGAGCGTTTCACCAGCATGAGGATGAAAAAAGACAAGGAGAAACCTGGTCATAATCCCGGTCAGCGACACTCCTCAGCTGCCAACTATGAGATAAATGCTCAGAGTGCGATGATGCACAGTCATTCAGATGAATACGTCCTGGAGCTCTTCGAACAGATGCTGGTGAGAAAGATCTTAAAAGTTTAAGTGTCTTGTGTGTGCAAGATTCATTATTTCCCCTGGACAGCCATAGAAGCTTGTACTTGGGGCTGGGTGATATGGCCTCAAACTAATATCTCTATTTTTAGACTACATTGCAATACACAATATAAATCTTTATGTTAAAATCTCCTCAGAAGAACTTCATAAATGTTCAATCTCAATGAACAACAATCAAATCACACCATATTGGAACAATTACCTACATTTTTAGAGTGCATAAATGTTGAAGGGATTAGTACTGATGCGCTTACAAAATATAAACACAGAGAGGTTTTTGATAAATAATCATCAGTAATGTGGATATAATAACTAAATGGTTTTAGGCAACCATGAGAACAAGTAGAACTGTCTGGTAAGTTTAGAAACTCACTTTACAGTAATGCAGCCTTTAATACCAGGAAAAGACACTTGTACACATTGTAAAGATATCCACAATTTTGGACAAGATACAGTCTTGTATCATGATAATGATATAATTTCGCTATATATTGCCCAGCCATTGTTAGTATTATCCACTCACGAAAACCTAAATCAGAAGTGTTTCTAAGTAATGTAGTATCGCCTAATAGTTCTGCTTGGAATTGTATTAAACCAACTTGGCTCACAGGCTTCATATTCCTCACCTCCAATTTAGGAGTGGCGAGTTAAAATACGCCAAAATGATTCATCACGTTTATCAATACAAGATGATTTTCACTTGAGTATGCATTTTCTGTTTATTAATTCCTTGGGTTAAAACATTTTTTTCATCATGCTTTCTTGTTGTCTCAAAATACTTTGTTTACCCCTTTGTTCATTCCTTCATCCTCCTTTGTTTTTCTTGTTATCCTCTTCCTCCTGTCTTTCTCCAGGTGGATATGAACCTGAATGAGGAGAAGCAGCAGCCTCTACGGGAAAAAGACATTATGATCAAACGAGAGATGGTCTCCCAGTACCTCCACACGTCTAAAGCTGTCAGTACCAAAATAAATATTGCTTACACAACGTGCTGAAGGGAATTGGCAGTCTTTTTTAGCACTGGTTCATTACAGTCACAAGTTACAAAGTGTTTGGTCCTTTACATGATATATTACTCAATGCTGAAGACATGGTAGTAGATGCTGGCCTGTCATGAAGTCAAACTGAGTGTTAGTGATTGACTTTATTCTCTTTAGACTAATTTTTCAGACACATATGCAGACAAAGGCCTCTCTTTGACTGTCTTTATTCAGGTGAAGGCTTGATTGTTTTATACATAATACAAATGTATTCGCTTGTAGATCTAGAGTCAGTGAAATATCATGACCATCATTGGTAGGACCAGCTACCCTTCTAGTAGTAGTAGTAGCAGCAGCAGCAGAAGTAATATAATCAAATGTGATGAAAGCAGATAGCCCAAAGGACCAACATAACCAAGCACAGATGGTAGCTAGCACTGTTCATTTAACTGTGAAATAAGCCTATTAAGAGAGAAATCCTACACACAATACCCTTTAATAAAGCAAATCAAACTTTCAAATTGGGCTTGACTGTTGCCCTCGGAGCCCTGCAGCTGTGCTCTCTTGTGGAAATAATACCAATTATAACCTGTGAGAGGACAGATATAATAGCAGGAAAACAAACGATTTTGTATTAGTTTACCCGCTGTGTTTGTTTGTGTTTGTTGATTAGGGCCAAGACCAGAAGGAGGGCTCCAAATCAGCCATGATGTACATCCAGGAGTTAAAATCAGACTACAGAGACACACAGCTGCTGAACTGTCTGGAATCGCTGCGAGTCTCCCTCAGTAACAACCCTGTCAGGTAGTATACACACTTATTCTGTGTAAAAAAATAAAACACTGAGCCAGATAAATCCAAGAACTGCTTGAAATTAACTGTGTCAGTGTCCTGATATTGAATCCAAATGTCAGTCTATTTGAGGGATTTCAAAATCATAGATCTTTCAAAATGAGTCTGTAATTTGATGGACCGTAAGCCACTATGCAAAGAAAAATATTAAGAGTGGCAGTGTCCTGATTTGTAAATGTTATACAGACCTCATCACCTGTGCTTCAGTTGCTGCCATATAAGTATTTATTAAATAGTGAATTAAAAGAAACAAATTATTATGCAGTCCCGCACACAGCTGATCTCTATTAAATGTACCCTGTTATGTATCTTCTAAAACCAATATTCCAGAGCAGGGATGATTTAGAGGTGTGACAGTAAAAAGATAGATACTAAACAAGTATAAATCTGCCTCAAAATATTCACTCAAATTAGATTAGATTTATTTTTGTGTGGTTGTTCATCTGGGATTAGCGATTGTAAACATTTTATTTGCATTGTACTATACAATTACTGCTCAAACAAATTCAATTATTAATTATATCTGAGCCATCTTGACAAAGTCAAACTATTTAACAAATGTGTATGTACCAAGGCTGTTTAGTAATTCTTTGTCAACAAAAAAAATATTTTAACATGCTATTTTCTGAAAAATCTTGCTGTCTTGTCATTTCCAGTTGGGTGCAGAACTTTGGAGATGAGGGGCTGGCCCTACTGCTGAATCTGCTGAGAAGACTACAGGAGGACAAAGACGAGTACCCGTAAGACACTTGAACAACAGGAATTTGGAATAACCACAGAATTTGTTTTTATGTCCTCTTATGTCCATCTTCTTTCACCAACTAGAATGGTGGGAGTGAAATGTCAACACGAGATAATTCGTTGTCTAAAAGCCTTCATGAACAACAAGGTAAGAAAATTGACTGTTGCTGCACTTACATCAAAATACCTAATCCTTTTATTGATATAATGACACATGCTTTCTGTATGCAAGTAACAGAACTATTAGTAGAATAATATTTATCCCAATCCCTGTACTTGTTGTAGTGTCACTATTTCTCCTCTTGAGGGCATCATGAAATCAGTGTAACCAACTTTGGCCAGTTCATTACAGTGATTACAGTCATAGGTAACCTTTGCGAGTGTGGTGATGTGTCTAAACTTAGGTAATCAGACAAATCTGTCACATATAATAATTACTCATCACACAGTTATTGAGTAACAATGATATGTGGTACCTAGCAGTGACAAAATACTACACTCTGATTGACTTTGATCATTATCAGAAAAGCTAAATACTTGAAAGTCATAGAGTCAAAGACATACAGCATAAAATGAACCAAACTGGTCATTGTTTGTGAAAGTTGCAGTATTGGTCAGTTCTAGATTTTTTATGAATTTCATTTATCAAACATTAAATCTGTCATCGCCTTAGTGTAGTCAGTGTCAATATGAGGATGATAATAACAGCCTGTTGTAATAACTTGGTAATCGATGGTAACCAATTACCAAGTGCAGCCTGCGCTCAACCAACTGCTAAACTACTATGTTTTTATCAAAAGAAAATATATGCCTGTCATTTCCAGAGTTGTTGCATTCAGATTAAGTTTTATCTGGTCCAGTAAATACTCATTCTCCTGATGTAAACACTGAAATTTGATTCCAAAGAAAACAAGTAATTCCCACACAGATTTCTTTTGTTTCTTTTGTTTTGTTTTTTAACTCTGCATTGATTTACGTACAAAAGGTTGATGTTTTGATAGCAAAGACCTGTCTTAAGACACAACATAACACAGTGACAGAGTGCTAAACAGTGCGCTGTTACATGATGATCCAAAGCTCCAAAGTTAACAAAGTCGTTATTACCTTGCACCAAGGAGAACATTCTTCAACCTTAACCCTATACACACAAAAATGGGGTCCAGTTCATATCACACAAAATCCCTGATGGTAACACTATAAGGTGAACCATGTAAGCCCCGTCTATGCTTTGCTATTGACAAGAAATCATAAAGCTTTTTAACTCATTCTACTGTCTCTCTTCTGCTTACTTTCTTTCCTCTTTAGTATGGTCTGAAATCCATGCTGGAGTCAGATGAGGGAATTCCTCTGCTGGTCAAAGCTATCAACCCTCGGGTGCCTCATATGATGGTGGATGCTGTCAAGCTGCTCTCTGCCATCTCCATTTTGGATCATCCTGAGAACCTGTAAGCATGAATGAAATGTTGACAACATTTAATTTGATAAGTTATACACAGACTGCAGGGAAGAAGTACCATGATGTGATTGTCCAGTACCATACTTTCTAACTGCATTAGTTTAAAAATCTGGAGTACAAGTCAAATGCTGTGCAGTGTCACATCAAATGACAGAACTGCTCTATTTGTAGTGACTAGCAACCTAATGCTGACATCAACAATTTAACATATGAACACGTATTGCATAAAATAATCTTTTTTTGTCCAGTGTGTAAGATGTAGTGGCCCTCTCTAGAGCCAATGTTTGGTTTGTGCACTCTGGGCTACTGTAGAAACATGGCAGAACCCAAGGGAGAGGACCCACTCCCTCTGTAGATAGAAAAGGTCATTCTAAGGTAAAGAAAATACAGTTGCCTTTGTTTCAGGTGAATATTTTCTAATGTTGCCATAGTGATATCGAAGAAGGGGCTTTTTGTTAAAACATATTGTGATAATCAGTTTTGTTGTCCAAACATTTACGAAGAGCTTTGGAGAAGATTTCAAAAATCATGGTATATATCGACGATCGCTATATGGCCTAAAAATCTGTGAAATTGAAGGCCATACCACTAGCTTTAATTTCGAACAACAGGTCCTCATAAATTCCCCTGAATCCAGCACACTGGACTTTTTAGCTTTGCCCTGTATGTCAGGTTTTGAAAGAGCATCAAATAATGCAACTCAGTGTAATTTTTCATTTTGCATACATGTTTTGTTTTTGTTTTGTTTTTTTTCAATTTTGTATTTGTTTAGTTTTAACATTTTATATGATGTGCATAACTGTCTGTTCTTTGCAGTCATGAGCGTGTTTTGGAGGCCATTACAGAGGAGGCAGAGAGACGGGACATTGAGAGATTTCAGCCTCTCCTTGCTGGCATGAACAATCACAACATTGCTCTTAAGGTACATAGACACATGCACACATGTACTTTGTGTGTCAAATGATACATATCCAGCAGCATTTGATAGATGACACTAGCAATCTGCAGTGTAAAAGACTTATTCAGCTGACAAATATGTGTTTTTAATCCAGTTATCATCTATCGAGTTAGTGTAAAACATGAAGCATGAAGCTGACTCTATAATGTTTTGGGTTTTTTTGTAGGGTGGATGCATGCAGCTGATCAACGCCTTGATCAGCCGGGGAGAAGAGTTGGACTTTAGGATCCATATTCGCTCTGAACTACTCAGACTGGGACTCAGAGAACAGCTGACGGTACTGAAAACACTCTTTTGAGCTTCTCTCAAAGTGACACACATTTGCACATCCTCACTAGCCATGTCTCTCTCTTGATGGCTATGTCTTGCTGAGTGGCTGACACACACTTATATGCAGTATAAAACTTTCTTTCAACTGTCTAAACTCAGATGTTTGTCACTCTCTTCCTGCCATTCTCCCCCCTGCCTTTTCATCCCCCATCACTCTCCCTGCAGGAGGTGCGCATGATAGAAAACGAAGAGCTGAGGGTGCAACTCACGGTGTTTGATGAGCAGGCTGAAGATGACTCTGAGGACCTCAAAGCACGTCTAGATGACATTCGAATTGAGATGGAATATCCTTCCACTGGGCAAAATTGTCACTTTGTAGAAATGCTCAGTCTACTTTTTGACCTTGAAAATCTCTTTTCTGGTTTAGGGCATAACTTCGCTTGCTTGATAATTTGAGGAATAACCTTAATCTTGATTGTCTGATTCAGACTGATCTAGAGTAGATTCAGACTGATTTAGAGTATTATACAGAATTATGTGCATATATTTCCTGCATTATAATAACTCGGCCACCTGCCACTGAATTTCTTCAAGGATGATGTAGTATTTTCTTTCTTAATAAGCTTAATTGTTCAGGCTCTAGCGACACTGTAACCTTGCATGGCCATCTTGCATTCAAAATCATCTCGCTGACATGAGCTGCTCATCTGTAGTGCTGTGAAGTATAGCCAAACACCTAGCCACTGGTGGACTCTGTCAGTGCTCTAATGCCATATCTGAACTATATGTTTTTGTTTGTACAGATACTAGTAACCAACAACAGTAGGAAACATTATACATATAACATTACTAGTAACCAACAACAGTAGGAAACATTATACATATAACATTACTTTCAGTTGTTGCATGTGAACTTGATGGTTTGAGCTACTGCACTTTCATGTAATTCTGAGCACATGAATAACTGACCACGCTGTAAAAAGAGTGAGGCAGCTGGACCTTAGATGTGTCCCTTAATAGCTTTATTCTATGTAATTCTATTCTACAGTTGTTTTGTCCTGTCCCAGGAGACCTTGCTTTGTCCTTCCCCTTAATGTTTACTGTTTTTGGCACTTAGACATAATGGGAAATCCAGGGTGGACTTAGATTAAAAGAGTATCATCCTTACTCTAACCATGTACTTTTACTAAAAGTTATTATATTTATTTATTTTTAAAAGGGCTCAAAAGGAAATTCACCAACTGTTGTAAATCTCTATTCTGCTTTTGGCATGCTGTTATGATTTTCAACACCAGGTGTCTCCAAGGGGGCCACAAAACAGTTAAGATGCAGGCTGCCGTCCTGAATACAACACGGTTATCTGCTACCTGCAAACAAAGATAATGTAACACAGTAGGTCAAATGAATTTTGAAACATAATTTTGTGATGGACCAGACGGTGGTAGTTGTTCAAAACAAATATGAGATTGCATCACTGTCCCTATAGAAAAATATTATCAGACAGACTACGAATGTGCTCTCAGACTTGTATGTCACGATAATTCTGCAGTGCACAAATAACAGTGTCTTGCAGAAAATGTTGTTACATGATTTTTCAGTCATCGATTGTCACTGATTTTTGAACATCTTTATAGGCAGAGTTTTAAATATTTCTATTTGTATTGTAACTCATTATTCATTTGTTATTGAGCCTTAATTCTGCTTCAATGATGTGAGGGAAGTGTTTGACATCGTAGTCAACACTGTGAAGGACTCCAAGGCTGAGAGCCACTTCCTGTCCCTGATGCAGCACCTGCTGCTGATCCGTAATGATTATTTGGCCAGGTAACACATGGACATATACACACTCATACATGTTGCTACTCTCACACATATGCTCCTGCTCACACATTCATGTATTCGTGTTAATATAATATTGTTTTGCAACAAGAGTCTAGATATTGTACCATCTGGGATTTACTGGTTGTGATCACTGCTGCTCTATTTTTGTGAAACATACATTGTCATTTATGGGTAATAAAAACAAGAATAATGCTAATTGTTAATTTTCTGAATGATTGGGCACACAGAGAAAAGCTGCATGTAGCACAAAGCAAAGATAAAGGGGAGTTTTCTAATTATAACTGTTGTATAATATTGAGTTTCATGTCAGAAAATAATGCTGTTTTTGTCGATCACACAGCCTTTTCATACACGTACAGGAAAGTGCTCATGTAATTATCAATGGCAATTTCTTCTGCAGTGCCCAAACAGTCCTGTTAAAAGAATAATCAAGAAATATGGAAAACTTGAGAAGGAGTTTCTTCCCTTTCTTCAATTCCTGCTTTTCACATCCTCCTCTCAGCCCTTTCCTCCGTTCCCTGTTTGTTTTGCTAGAGCACCGTTCAAAGGCTGAGAAATTAATACATGCAAAGAAGTCCAATTCCATTTTAATAGAAATGAACATCATCACCTCTTATCACCGGAAATATGCTAATGTCTCTCCCTGTGTCTAGGGTTTAGCGAAGGAAACAGAGGAGAACGGAAGAGCCAATGATAGAATGACAAGACGCGGGTAGCATAATGTTAAGGACAAGTCAAGAGTTGTATGGCATAGTAAATGCACATCACACGTGTCTGCTTTCACACCCCTCAACACAGAAAGGAAGAATGCTTTGTTTCACTCATTATCATCGAAAACCAGCAGAACACACAAGAACATGTGCAGGCATGCAGACATTTGAATTGAGTTAGCTGTGTTGTTAGTCCAGTGTTGCCTTTATGGTATCAGACAAGCAAGAAATTGTGGCGTATTTGGAACATAGTTTGTGGAATAGAATTGTGAGGATGGATAAACGTAATTTAGCCCAAAGAAATAGTCCCAGCTGAAGTCTTTTAGCCTCCCCTCTCTTCGTCCCTCTTTTTTATCCTGTCTTCTCCATCCAGGTGATCCAGTGGAAGACAATAGGACTGCTCTCTAATGGACTCCAAAGAGAGACAGGAAGTGAGGGTGGGAGAGAGAGCTGTAGAGTGGTAGAAAATACAGCTTGATAATTACAGAGATGAAAAGAGAAGGGAGGTGGAGGGCGAGACAATAATGAAGAAGAAGCTGAGAGTTGAGGTAAATTGCTAGGTAGATGGTGAGAGACTGAAGGAGTGGCGTACAGGGAATGTAAGGGTTAGTACTTGTGTGGGAATGAATGAAAGAGCACCTGCTGCTTCAGTCGTTTTTCATACTTGGTCCCACTGTAATCTCAAGTAGAGATTGAAGCCTAGCATTTTCCTAGAAAACCCAAGAGCATTTGTATGAATGGTCATACCTGGTCATGTGCACACTGTGCATGTATAAAGATTGTAATTGCCTTATTAGCTGTTGTTTAATACATTGACATCAGTATTTTTATTGAAGAATTGATCGCAATGTATACAGCCTCAGGCATCCCAACCACCTTTTTCCAGATATACAATTTAATGATATATAAGTATATATAATTTCTAAGTTAAATGTGTTCAGGCTCATGAAAAATGCCAAATTTTGGATCAAGCCAAATACATTCAGTTTTACAGAATGACACTAGATGTCTCTCTCGCTCCACGGATAAATTGTAGCTGTAGAAAAAAAACCCTTGAAGAATTGTGAAGGAGTGGAATAAGTGTTAGACAAAGGCAGAGTGACTAAGAGAGACAGGGGAGGGTGGGAGACAGAATAAATAAAGTATTGAGTTTGTGACTCTGGCAGCATCTAATGGGGTCAGGGAATAAGACACCTCCAAAATTGAGTGTCTGTGTGAAGTTGGCTTGATCAGACACGGAGCGCTGGACATACACCAACACACTCTCGCGAACACAGTCGCACACAATCAATCTTTGTGACAAGAAACTCAAACCGTCATGCTCACACAGACAGCCAATCTCAGTTGCAGACATAGTGACGAAGCATGCGTGTTCACACATTTGTCTCAACAAATGAACCTGCTTGCTCTCCGTCAATATCCCCCTCCTGCTCACATCATGTGCCAGACTAGGCTGGTATTGTAAAAAACATACATTTGCTATAATTGTTATTGTGCACCATGTATAAACTCTCCTTCTCCATTGTTTTCCTCCTTCTTCCTTTACATCTTATCTTCCTCCTGTCTCTCCTTTTCTTTCTGTCTCCTAATCCATCTCTCCATCCCTCCATCACTCCCTCCCACCTGCAGGCCTCAGTACTACAAGTTGATAGACGAGTGTATTGCTCAGATCGTGCTTCACAGGAATGGAGCGGACCCTGACTTCAAGTGCCGCAACCTCAGCCTCAACATTGAAGGCCTGATAGGTGAGTTGCAAACCAAAACACACAAACTACATGGTGTGATCTTACCCATCACCCAACACCCTTAGAATTGAGAACTATATTCATGCACTTTCATGGGCATTAAAGACCAAACTAATATAGAACACAAATGGACCAAAAAAAAATCTTTCAATCATATTTCACTTTTGATCTACCCCACTTCAATGACTTACACGATAAATGTGTTGCTGTCAATGACAAGTTTAACATTAACTTGGCCATATTTCATGTTACATTTTCTATCTACATGGATGACAAATGTGTAGTGGCCCAAAAATACCACAGGGTGGCGCCAGAGAGAGAGTGTGTATTGGTGTAGGCTGAATTGTGCTACAGGTTTGTCAGAACTTACTAAGGAACAAAGGCTTAATCAGACTAATCAATCCCAGAGTCTGATTTCATAATGTAGTGGGTGAGAAATCTGTGCCCTGTTCCAAATCTGATCCCTGACACACAATGATAGATTTGGTAAATGGTAACTTCAGGGACCTATAGTGTGAACATATAATGCCCATATAATGTATCTGTAAGCATTTCCTATTATTAAAAGAAAGGTTCACATATTTCAAGGAATGGTCATCTTAACATTGAAACTGCTTGTGCTTGCAGTGGTTATTCCTCCTTTGCATACTTGTCATTAAAAGATCCTGTCTTGATATGTCTTCAATGCTGGTGAAAGTGGGGCAGAATCTGGAGTCCTTGTTCGATGCAAAAATACATTCCAAAGTAGAATGAGACTTCAGCAGTCTGAATCAAACTGATCAAGTGATTACCTTCCAGAGTTGCTGTCCTTTCAGTACAAATTTTCTCTCTCTGTACATCCACTGCAACTCAGCAAGAATACAGTGTCTAGGGAAAATGGAAGGAGGGAATCCTGAAAAAGACAAACTTTGGAACATACTCACTTTGTTTGATTAACTCAGATTGCTAAAGCCTGATATTAACTTCACTTTACTCAGAACGGGACAGTAGATTTTGTTCCCCATCCAAGACACAGAATTGCTACGAGCCCCAGGGCTAACAATAACTTTTCTCTGGAGATCAAGATATTATTATGATGAGGACTGTTCTGTGTGACTTCCTGTCACTCTACTGAATCCAAACAGGAAATGCTAAAATGTGTGTACCTGAGTGACAGCTATAAATGTTGACTAGGACACCTGCTGACTACAGTAAACTAAATCGGAGCAAAATGGAGGTGCAGGCCATGTCTCGAGTGTTCAATACTCCTTTATGGCAGGTCTCCGTTGCTCACCGCAGGAGGCTCTAATTGCACTGCTTCTAAATGCGTCCTGACATACACACAGGCTGGCTGGCCTCCTTTAAGGCTGCCAGAGTTATTATCGGTGGAAAGCAGCCCAATTCTGCCCTGCATGCATTATTTAGTGTTTTTCTTTGAACTCTGAAATTCAGCACAGTATTTTCCTCCACATTCTGGCTCCCTTAGTGCTCTCTATTCGAAGTTTGTCCCATTTAGCCTAGCCACTATGACAGAAGTACCCCCCCTCCCCACCACTACACATCCAATAACTATGTAAACTCATACACAAATGCACACTATGAAATTGTATGTGGGTTGGCATTTTATCGTGAGGTTCTTTCATCCGGCAAAAAACCTTCTCTTTCACAAAATGGATCTCTCTGCCTCACTTACTTATTTTATCTAGATATAAGAAACCCTGCATAGTTTCAACTCCTCTTTCCACTCACCATAATATCATTGCAACTGAAGACTCAAACTTTATCTCTTCACAATCTTTGTAATTCACTTTCTGTAAGTTTATATAATTCCTTCATTTTCTATTTTAGTTATTCACAGCTCTTAGCTCTCTGCTATCTATCTGTTTGATCCCTCCCCTGGGCATCATGATTAGCTGTCTTTGATCCAGTGACTTCGTGGCATTCATCTTCATGTTAATTAGCTCTTTTATTGCACATGCTCGGCAAGCCCTTGGGCACTGAACCACCTGTAGACCCTGCAATTATTCTGTAAAAGTACCCTGTTGGTTAGCCTGTGTCCTTCTCACCCTGTCCTCTGCCAAGCAGAACCTCTGATAATGGATTACTCCCAGAGTGTTATATGGTCTGTCTTTTATTTTTTGCAGTCTGTCAGAAAGAGGAAGATGAATGTGAGACTTTGAAATAAAGTGGTGGGAGATGTGTTCGCATAGTGGCATATTAGTGTGCTCCCACCTCTCTCACACATATACACACAGTCAGACAGAGGTGTATGTACAGAAGGATTAAAAGATAATGATGTGTAGAAACGGCACAAAACAGATAGCATTCTATTGTAATGAGATGCCTTCACAATCGTCCCACCGATCTTGACTTTCGAGTACTGTGATAAGGGGAAAAAAGGAGACACACAGGACACTTGCTGTGTGTATGTGTATGTTTGTGAATGTGTGTGTGCACACAGCATGTGCCAGACTGAAGGGTGCAATGTCTTCACAGCCAGACATGCACAGGTCCATTGTCTGAAACCTTTATCGTATTCACTAGCCTCTTTTCTATTTCTCTTTCTCTTTTCCTTTCTTCTGTCCTTTCCACAGACAACATGGTTGACCAGACCAAAGTAGAAACCAGCGAGGCCAAAGCAGTTGAATTGGAGAAGAAGGTGAAATACACACATTCACTTTTGAAAATCATGATGCACACACAACAGCATGCCTTATACACAGACATATTTATACCGCACAAGTTGTTATGGTCATATAGACAGAAAAGAAAATCACACATTGTAAAAGTAATTTTACATTTTCCCCTCACACACAGAGACACATTGGGATTGTAATGAAATTCTGTGCGACCGGTGTCTGGCTGACATGAGATGACAAATGAGAAAAAGGGAGGAACAGAGGGTGACTGAGAGAATGAGCGTACACATGTCTGACAGCCACCCGACAGACAAATACTCTTACAGGCGGACACAAAACACATGTAACACACACACATTCGCACAAGGGGGTAAAATGCTTTGATGGCGGTGTGCTGCTACCCTGATGCTTCTGTCCCAGTGACAGGATAATTGCAAAGAGGGAGCTGAAACTAGCCTTCATTCAGGCATGCATAAAGACACACACTCTCTCATGGGATCCTATCGGTTGAGCACATGCACATCCACACAAGCACACATTACATGAACACACTTGGATTAATTTTCCTTGACCACACACACAGACAGACACACACACAAATCAGAGTGCTGGTTGTGTATGATGGGGTAATTGCAGGCAGACTCTGGCAGGAATTAGGGATGAGGCTGTCAGGACGCTGACAGCGAGAGTAACGGATCTGCTGTCGGCAAATTAAACAGCCATGTGTGTCTGTGTGTTCATGGATTCATCTGTTTAAATACTCTTATCCTGTTTCTCAAGTGTCCTAGAAGGAAAATCCTTGAAAATGTATGAAAGTTAGATAATTAAAATTTGGTGCTAAATGTTTCTCTGTCTGTTTTCATGTACGTGAAGGCTTTGAAATGGACGTGAGAGGTGAATTCATACAAGTGCACCGAAGCATTCTAACTCAATAATTGACACCAATTTGCAGTGTAAATTATACAATGAAACTGAAAGCACTAGACTGCAGGAAATGGCTTCCACAAGTCTTTGTGATACAGAAACTGCTGCAGCCTCAAGAGCATGGCTAAAAGCCTGTGCAGGCACACAACACACTTTGCTCCCATATTTCATTTGAGAATCCTGGTGTTTTGGTGGCTTCAGGGTTGATATTTATACCTGGTGTATTTCTAAACCTTTTATTTGTCTTCTGTCATGAAGCTGTTTCAAAAAAGTTTTGACCTTTGCTGTCTTCTCGCTCAACCTTAATCCTGTAGAAGTGCCACTGCTGAATTGTAGCCATATCTTATATATTCTTATTTAATTTTACATAGCTTGTATTTTATTACAAGAATGCCACAAAATATTGAGCAGGAAACCCAACATTGTTAGTCGGTTTTGTAGTCTCATATTAGGGATAGTAACAAGTAGCAAGCCTAATGTTTTAGAATGTTTCCTGTCACTGGGGGTGCATGATTAGCTGAATACTCATTAATCAAACATCAGGGACACCATTTGTTTCACAGTGGCACAGTATCTGGGCAGTCCTGATACTAATGGGACTTTTTATTAGTGTCTGAGTGAATTCTAAGAAAACACTGTTTACTGCCCTTAAAACTACCTTAAAATGAACCACTGCACAAAAATTGTATAGCCACCAAAAAGTCTGTTTTTAGGATACTGTAATAACCCTCTCTTTGACCCTTTCCATGTGTATTAGCTGGATTCCGAGTTGACCGCACGCCATGAGCTGCAGGTGGAGCTGAAGAAACTTGAGGGCGACTATGAAAACAAACTGCAAAACTTAAGCCAAGAGAAGGAACAGCTGGCCACATCTAAGCTGGAGCAAGAAAAGGAGAACCATGAATTACAACAACAGCTAGGCACTCTGCAGAAGCAGGTACACACACACACACACACACACACACACACACACACACACACACACACACACACACACACACACACACACACCTGTCTATGTGGGGCTCAATGCCTTTTTAATTGAAAGAACTCACATTCTAAATGAAGCTTAAAGGCAGTTTGCCGTGGAGTATTGAGCCAATTACCTGAATGTGTCAAGTTCCCTTAACAAGTTTTTCAATATGTGAATTCATCCTGAAGTAAATGTTTGAATACACTGAATTCAAATTGAGTTGAACCCAGAATGACCCTTACATAAGAGGTCTTTGTGGCGAGCTCAAGCAGGCTCAATACAGTATCTCTGTGACTGAGGCCATTGTCAGTATAAAATAACCAAAACATTTGGACCGAAACAATAAAGACTGGGCCGGATAATTGAATCTTTAGCCATGCCTTGTTTAATGTCCTTGAATCGTACACACAAAACAGAAACTTCTGCTAAAGCTGCAGGAAGTAGACTATTTCAAGGCTTAGAGAATTGCAATATTGCAGAACTCTAAGCATCAAAAAGTTGTCAAACATCTATGCACACCCACACAAACACAGAAGCCCCCTGGCCTTAAATGCTTTAGCCAACTGCTAGCATGGCATGAAAGAGGGAAAAAGAAACTAAAAGAATATTGTGAATAGAAGCCAAATCTTTAGAGATTAAGAAACTCAATAAAAACAAGGAAAGTGGAGCAAAGTGAGTATAAAGAGTGACTAAAGGGAGAAGAAAAATTAAGGAAAGGAAAGGATGGAGATCGGACAAACTGACTTTTTTAAGGCCAAGATACACACGTAGGGTGTTTTTTATGTGTGTGTGTGCTGGTGTGTGTACACTCATACAGTAGGGAGGCCAAGATGAGGATTGTTTAGCTGTCAGTGTCCTGCTGCCACACCAGCTGGACCCTGCCTCACAGTGACACCCAAACTCACAAACACACCAAGTGACCCAGAACAGTCTGCCTCTGTGCATGTGTGCTCAGAACCACATGAATATGTTCCTCTGTGTGTGTGCGTGTGTGTGTGTGCATGACGTATGTGTGTGTGTGTGTGTGTGCGCGTGTGTGTGTGTTCAGTAAGCAAACTACAGTGCTTCAAAAATGAGCCTCATCCAAAGTGGCTGATGCCAGCAGAGTCATCTTCTCTCCACACAAAAGCCCAAATGCACACACACGCACATGCATATGCACACACAGTTGTCCAACGCATCAACAGCATCACCAGCCAGGCATCTAACAAGCTTCTCATACTAAGATGGCTCACTTTCTCTGTGTTTGAGGCACTGCCCATCGAAGATTTCTTCACATGTAGAGATCTCTCACTGTCCCTGTGTGTGATGCTGTGCCCAATGCTTCATCTGCTGCCTCACTAAGAAAGCTTGCCTTGGAGGCCCTTCATGTCTGTTACTATCTTTTTTTCATAGTCGGACAAGGAAACAACACAAACAATTTGTTACACCATATACAGAAACTCTTTCACACACATACATGCACTCTGTTAACACATAACGCATCTGAGAACAGAAATGGTAAAATAAATTCTCTATACTTGTGACTTGCTTTAGACTGCACAAAGTATATTTCCATCTGTATTCAACTCTTCTCTCATATGCCAGTATTAGCTGGCTATCTCTATTGACTTGGACAGTTGTATCAAGAATTGGAGCCTCGCTGATGTAAATACTTGAATTAGTATGTCAGTGTTGCAATAAAAAATGTATTTCAGCCTCACTTCTAATTTAGAAGTTCGCGTTCCTCTTTAAAACTTTTTCTTTTGAATTCCTCTGTGGACTTAATTCCCCCCTGCCATGTTTTTCCCTCAGCACCTCGCACTCCATTCTCTTCACATCTCTCCCAAAATGCAATCCTGCCCAGACTTTAATCCCTTTTTATGTCACTCTTTTCCATCTTTTGTTCTGCCTTTTGTCTCAAATCTAATCACTCTGTTGGCATGGCTGTTTATTGGAGATGGTGAAAATTGGCAAATCTGTACAAAATGTATTTTAATTTGAGAAATGTACAGCACACAATGTACATGCTTATGTGATACAATGCTGTATATGGTGTGAATATATACAGTAGTGTGCCAGGTTGTGGATTAATCAGTATTCATGAGAACACTGTTTTCTTACTTCACTGCAGATTGAAAACCTGTCTAAAGATCTGGAAGAGGCCAAGACTAAAGTTATCACCGTTACTGTTCCTGTGCCAACACCCGGTTTGGCCCCCCCTCCACCGCCTGCCCCTCCTCTCCCTGGCCAGAATACAGGCATATCCCCTCCACCTCCACCCCCACCCCAACCAGGCCATGCATGCATATTTTCTCCCCCACCCCCCCCTCCTTTACCTGGTAATGCTGGAATTCCTCCTCCTCCTCCCCCTCCTCCTTTACCGGGCATGCCAGGACCTCCACCACCTCCACCCCTCCCTGGCATGCCAGGACCTCCACCACCTCCACCCCTTCCTGGCATGCCAGGACCCCCACCACCTCCACCCTTACCTGGGATGGGACCTCCACCACCGCCACCACCGCCTGGGTTTCCTGGTGCCCCTCCTCCACCGCCAGTCTTCGGCATGCCTCCAATGCCAGGCATGGGGGGCTGGGGTGCACCTGCACCCCCCCAATTGCCTTATGGACTCCAGCCTAAGAAGGAGTACAAGCCTGAGGTCCAGCTGAAGAGAGCCAACTGGAGGAAGGTCAGTCCTAAGATAAATGGTTCAGGATAATCGATATTCTAAAAGCAATGCAAAACTGTCAGTTATTTAACTTTTCTTTTTTTTTAAATTGCCGAAGGAAATTAGCGTTTATATCCTACATACATATCCATCCATATAAGATGATATGACTAACCCTTTGCTCCTTTGGAAGAACATGTATGTATTTACCATGGTTCCAAATAAGTTGGGAGACTGTATTATAAACGTAACGTTTTTGTGTAAAGTGCGTGCTGTAATCCTGAGCTCATGTAGTAATGTCCTTCATACAGTCACGTGTTTCACATAGCGTTAACCTCGCCTGATCCTTGCCTGTAAACAGCCAAGCCTTTCGAGGATGCCCCTTCCATACCCAATCACGATAGTCTCACCTGTTACAAATTAACCCGTGGAATGTTTTCCAACAGGTGTTTTTTTTTGGATGATTTCACCACTTTCAAAGTCTTTCATTTGCCATTTCACAATTGGTTTGAAATGTGTTGCAGGCATCAATTTTAGAATAAACACATATTTACAAAAATCAAAGGATCTGCATAATATCAAATCTGTTTTTTTAATTTCTAATACAGTGTTCCAACTTTTTGGGGATCTGGGTTGCATACACTTGGCTTGAATGTTTAAGAACACTACATGTTGCAAAGTAATTTTGGTGGGTACTTCCTGCCACAGATGTTGAATTGGGCCCATGGCATATTCAGAAATGTCTCAACTCGTTGCGTTTGCTTGTGAGTATGATCATATATCTTGATCCAAAATATCTCAGGATTGAAAATGGGATGGTTCTTCCATGTGGGCTAATATACCACATTGTATTTAAGCTCCTCATTATTGCATCAGCATATGATGCTCATATAAAGAAAGGGGAGGAATTCTATCATATAGTTTGAATATAATTTAAAGTGTGTAGGTGTCTTTACTGTGCAGTTATAAATAGCTCAGTGTCTAATTTGTGTGCAACAGTGTGTGAGAAATGTGAGATGGAGCTTTAACAGGGAGATTTTGACCTAAAGTGACTTGCATGCATACGTGTATCTCATGACTATGTGCTTCATGTTCTTCTCCTCCCTCTCATCTGTGATGGTTAAAACATCAAAACGACCCTCTGTCTTTCTTTAGCCTAAAGCTACTGTTTAATGGCTTCACCAGACTTCATCAGCATTTAGCTTCTCTCTCTCTCTCTCTCTCTCTCTCTCTCTCTCTCTCTCTCTCTCTCACTCTCTCTCTCTCTCCCCCTCCCTTCCTCCCTCTCTGGCTGGTGAGAGTGTTTGACGAGGATGTCACAGAAATTGCTTTTTAATAAGCCTTCTTCTTTTAACGGCGCCACTGAAAGATAATTAAATTGCTGCTAGAAAGGACAGTATTCTTTTGTAATTTAAATTAACTTTTTTTTCTGGCTTGGTCTCATCCTCCTTTTTTGCGTGCTCTTTTGCTTTCTTTCTTGCTCCTTCAGCTCATCCCCATATCACATTTCTTCTCCCCACTCTCTGTCTTTTCTGTCCAACGCCCCCATCCCCGAGGCTTTGTCCATAATGAAAGGACTGATATCTATAAATTTACTACCACTGCTTTCTCACTCGCTTTCTCCGTTTCACTTTCTCTCTTTCTCTTTTCCTTTGATGAGAACACTCGGAAAGTGAAGGAAAAACACACAAAGTTAATTGTGACTTGTGACCAGAATAGAGAGACAGAGCAACACCAAACCCTTTCACTCTGGACAAAAAACACACCAACACCCATTAACATCTGGCTTTTGTCCTGTGTGGGAAAGGGTGCAATCAGATTTAGCTCGGATCAAAAGAGATGGAAACTGACACCGGGGTAGACGCACTGTTTGTGCCCCCCTTTCTGTTGTGATGTTATGACAAGCATTGAAATTAACAATGGTGGTGTATGAGTAGTTTTGGCTGGCCTTATTTGTTACATGGAATGTGACACACCAGAAAAAAACAAAAAAGAGGGAGAAAGGCAATAGGAATAGGAAAGGAGTCGTTCACATTTTCTTAGCAGAGTTTACCCGTTTAAAAACATACCTATGTAAGTTAATTTCATGCAGAAAAGGTGTATAACAAAGGGAAGGCTACAGAGAGAGCTCCTGAGTAAGGCTGAAGAAAGACAGAAAGAGAGGAGGAAAAAAGTGGAACCCTTTCTATGCCTTTGACTTCCTGTGTGTGAAGCTCAAGACGCTTTGTGGTAGGGACAGTGTGTGAAGATTAGAGAAAATGACTGCTTGTTTCCTCCTCTCCCTTTCCTCTTTGTGCTTTCCTTCCTTCCCTCAACCTCCTCCCCTCCCTCTACTATCATACCCCTGCCTCTTCCTTTCCCAGCCCTGCTGTTTCTTTTGTTCTGCCGACTTCTTTATCTGCTCAACTCCTCATTTGCCAGGTGCACAGATGACCATTTTTAGTCAACTTGATGATATGCCTATCCAAGACATGTCTCAATGTCTCCCTCTGTGTCCATCTTTCTCCTTCTGTATGTATCGACATTTCTTCCACTTAGATTGGGCCTGAGGACCTATCCGAGAAAAGTTTCTGGATCAAGGCAAGAGAGGAGAATTTTGAGAGCAATGAGCTCCTTGCCAAACTCACCTTGGCCTTCTCCTCGCAGACAAGGAGTGAGTGTGTGGCTTGTGTTTCTACTACTATTCCTGTTATCATGTTGTGTTTGCCAGTAATGAGCAATGTCTTTCTCCGTTTCTCACCTCTCCCACATCCCTCCCCTCTCTCCCCTGACACCACGTCTATTTCAATTCTCCTGCTCTGCTTCCATCAGCCACTAAAGGTAAGAATATCACGCATACACTTTCCATTTAGTTCTTTTTTTCACACATCTTCTCCAGCCTTTCTCACCCTTCCCTTCCCCTGCTCGGAGGACACGCTGCACATTTACATTATTCAACAACGCTGTGTCAAAACAGCATCTCACACAAGTTCATGAATAAACCACCCACACCTGTGTTTGTGTGTGTTTGTTCATCTTCTCAATGTGCCCATGACTTGTTGTGCAGAGACGCTCACTACCGGGTAAGATGAAGTGGGACTTGGGGACAGAGGAAGAGATGGACAAAGAGAGGAGGGTAGAGGGAGGGATAAGGAGAAGGTCACTGATGTCCTTTGACTAGCCACCTGCTGTCCTGGCACAAAGCGCTGACACACGGGCGTACGCTCACACACGCACACCTGTCCACTCCTATCACCTTGTCCCAGTGTCACTGAGCCTTCTGCTCTAACTCCTCCATATTCATTCCATAACCAGGACACCATGAAATCGCAGACAGACAGTGTGTGTGGGTGTGTATATAATTCCATCTGACCTTCAGATTCAGTCTTCATGCACACACAGACACACCTCTCATGTCATATACATAAACAAAAGTGCACACGCACACATGGCTGATGCTAGCTGTTGATGTCAGTTAAATGTCAGCACTGGCAGCTGTCCCATCTGCATTCACCTGTATGGCAAGTCCTTACGTCCGCCTGTCACTCCTTGATTTGACCCCCACACACAAACAGCCTCTTGGTTGGTGCACCCACGCCTCCACTTTTTATTGGCTGAGACAGCCGCCTGTTCCGGTTGATGTCTAATAACCTTTTCTGAGAGCTGACTATAAAGACACCGTGGCCTTTTCATAGCCCCACACCTGTGTGTGTGTGTGTGTTTCTGTGTGTGTGTGTGTTTCTCTGTGTGTGTGTGTGTGTGTGTGTGTGTGTGTGTGTGTGTGTGTGTGTGTGTGTGTGTGTGTGTGTGTGT
>CAEMYA010001339.1:2149916-2167052 GCA_903131615.1 Diplodus sargus
GTGTGTGTGTGTGTGTGTGTGTGTGTGAGTGAATTAAAATGTATGTGTTTATGTGTCAAGGATATGTAGGCACAAGAAGTCAGATTTAAATGCATTGTTTATGTGAGTTTCAATAATACTGTGTGGGTACTGCTGTATATGCTACTTGGTCAATTACA
The DNA here is from genome assembly GCA_903131615.1 of Diplodus sargus. Classification (NCBI taxonomy): domain Eukaryota; kingdom Metazoa; phylum Chordata; class Actinopteri; order Spariformes; family Sparidae; genus Diplodus; species Diplodus sargus. The sequence goes on from CAEMYA010001339.1 coordinate 2,150,075, forward strand.
GTTGGTTTGCTCCGATGTCTCTGTGCTCATAGCTACATGTGTAGTGTGTGCTTGTGTGTATGTATGTGCGTTTGCAGCCAAAAACCCTTGCTCCATTACTCAGTATCTGCATGTGTCGTGTTCTGTGAGACGTGGGTTCTGCTTTGCCCTGCAGGCACCTTAATTTTTCACCATGCTGTGTGCTACACTACACTACACTGCACTGCGTGAAAGTGTACGTCTACACCCTCTCCTGCTCTCTCTTCCTCTCTGTCTATTCATCTGCCTCCCCCGGTCCTCATACTCTCCTACCACAACTGCCATACACACATGCACACACGGGCCTAATCAAAGCAAGGAGCTCTCTAGATTAGCACTTGAGAAAACTCCCTAAAGACATTCCTTCATTTTGACCATTTTCAGGTACTCTCTTTCCACCCCTCCACCTCCTCCCTCCTTGCTTTGAATTTTTAACCTCCCCACTGAATAAGAGATGTGGCCGTCCTCATGGGGAAAGGAAAAGTCGGAGGCAGGGCAAGTAATGAAGCAAGGGAGAAGTAGGGGGAGGCTGAAGGGAAAAGGTTGTCCCTAAACATGCTTTCACATTTATCCCCTAAAAACTCCACTCTGTATATGCTCAATAATGCATGGCCAGCTCTCACTCCCCATCCCCCTCTTTCTCTCATTTCACTCTGCCTTCATCTCCTTCATCTTCCTCTTGTCGGTTCCCCAAGCGCTCATCACTCCACCCAGCAGATTAACTTCTGGGTGAAACTGAGACTGGCAAAGCGGGGTGATGGTAGCAGGGCATTTGGGACTAAAAAGAGAAAAGAAAAAGGGAGAGATGAGTAATTTGTCATTGTGTGAATGGAGTTACCACTTTTTAAGTATTGATCTGTGTGAGTGGGCTTTGGAGTTGTACAATTTCAGAGGGGCCGTCCAGCTTGACTGGGCCTGAAAATTGAAGTCCAACTTCACCCAAAACCCCTGAAATTCAATTTTAGCTTGAACAAAGCCTTGTGAAGTGACTAAAACCCCGTTGAATTCTCTAATAATTTCTCAGCTTGTTTTTGACCACTTTTAGAGACAAAACAATTCCTCCCTAAAAAATCTGCCTGTTCCTTTTTCATTTCAAGAATATGAGGTGCAACACAGTAGACACAGTACTTGTAGTTTTCAGAAGGAGGGCTTGAATCAGTGCCATTTTAACAAAGATTAAATGACACCATCCATTACAAGCTATAGTACATTGACATACAGTACCTATGCAAACGCAAGTCACGAGCTTTGCATGTGTACTGTCTCTGTCTTTGTCTTTGGTTCTATGTATTGTACTTATAAGTGCTTTGTCTGCCAGAACCTTTCCACTGTAGATGTGCAGCGAGCCGAGGAAACCTTTCAGGTCTTGTTGTGCATTCACACAGCATCAGCAGCATCTCCTGTCTGTTTGGGTGAATGGAGTGGTACACAAGAGACTTCTAAAGATCTCTCCAAGAATGTTTTTTAAAGTCTGTTCTGGAAAGTTTTTTGAAAAACCCGAAGAATTTTTTGCTTTTCAAAGTTCCATGTTGATATTTGCTCCACAGGTTTTCCCTACTCACTGGTTTCTTTGATTCTCGCCTCAAAGAAGATGGCGGTTTAATACTGCAAGAGCAACAGACTATAACAGCATTGGAAATTATACTGATAATGACAAGATAGAAATAAAAGTGTTGGCAGCTCTTGAAAACAAATCTCAAATCATTAAAGTGATGTATTCTCTGTATAAAGACTTTCTTTTCCGACTGGATTTCATTTGAATAAAAATCTAAAATGACACTGTCATTGGTAGGTATTCAGGGCTGTAAATCTCTCTGCATAGAATTACAAACATGCTTCCTTCCCTTTCCTCAATAATCTGCAAAATAAGGGTTGCACTTGACGCAGCACTACGGCTTTTATTGAAGAAAGTTACAAAAAAATAGTTTGTTTGTTGGCTCACAAGGTAGTTGGCGAACCCAAGAAAGATAAAAGCCTGCCGCCACTATGAGAAAGTGCACATTTTTGCGAGCTGGATTGATGATAACAAGTATGCTGCTTGATTGAAGTCAGATGAAGGAAACAAACATGAAGGCCACTGCATTGTTTGCGAGAAAAAAACCCTTTTTTTTTTTACATACAGTGACAGATGAGAGTGGTCGGTTCCCACCTCCATTCTGAAGACTGCTTTGAGAGCCCAACGGATCACTATTTGTCAGGTTAAGGCTTTTCAGTTTTTTCTTTCTTTTTCTTTCTTAATTATTGTTAGATTTATTCTAGATACTATTAATTGACTTTCAAAACCTTCAGGAAAAAAATGGGAGTGATTATTGTCAAAGGTACAGATGGATGGAGACTAATCTCAGCTCGCTAGACGAGATGACGGATGGCGTTATTGAGGGAAGAGTGAAGGAGAGAGGCACAGAATGAATGAGGCTCACAGAAGGACGAATGGAGGCAGGAGTGATCTGTGTATGCTGGAAGAGAGCGCCAAGGGAGGGAATGAGGGAATGACAAATGATCAAAAGGTGGAGAGACATGAAGTGACGAGAGTGATTGAGGAGAGGTAAAATGAGGAAACTGAGTTAAGTTTGGTTTGAGAGCTTCTGAGTTTGAAAAGGTGGAATGAGAGAGTTGGGCAGAGTTCAGGTGTTCAGGTTGATCATAGTGATGTTGTGCATTGCTGGCTGCTGTGATAGCTGTAGAAGAGACAAATGGGCTGCCTTTATTGAAATGCGAATTGATCAACATGAGTGTCCTGCATGGGTTTCCTCTGTCAGTATTGACAGACAGGATGGAGGGAGACCAGTTAATGTCTCTCTCTGTGCCTTTCTTTTTCTCTGTGTTTTTCTTCTCTGAGGAGTGAAGCGCGTCACAGCAAGCATTTTAATGCATCACTCGTCTGTTTGGCTCTCCACTGAATCTCTCCACTTTCCTCTTTCTGCTCCCCAAATAGGTTATTTAGGGTCTGGTACTTAACTGTACACAGTTAGCGGTCAGTCAGCACGCACCGCTCGCACACTATGCCACAGGGCCTCCATAGAGATTGTCTGCTTAATACTGCATAGCACTTAGAGGCATCAACAGGCCCTGTGGTGCTCCACTGAGGTGTAGAATGCATGAAAGCATGCTAATTCTCCCCCCAACTCACTCCATCTATCCCTTTTTGACCCCCTCCATCCATCCGTCACACCACTTCCCCTTTCTGTGCCCTCCACCCCCCCAGTCTTCTCTGTAGCGAGCATGATTTAATGAGCACGGAGAAAACAACGTTGTTCACACTCTAACACAATACAATATGTTGCACATTATTAATTGATGTTGTGGTCCAAATGTACCTAGTAGACATTCACTTTCAACTTGCACTTCCCATTGGCTTTTATGTTTGTCTACTGTAAGTGATCAAGTTTTTTTGCACGATTACATTGTGAGCACATGAAGTCAATGCAGTCACCTGTTGGGTGCAAAGAATAGTTTAAAGGAAAAATAATTAACAGCTCGGTCACTCTACAGCTGTCATTCTACCCTCATCGCTTATGAGATAATCCTATATAAAGGCCATCACTATCTTAACAGCTGTCTGTGACTGCATGGATAACACAGTTATAGTAACATCCAATGGTTGGATGATTGTCGTAGCTTGTTGACAGCAGGTTAATGGTTAAATGGTAAACTCCACAAATGTTGTGGTTATACGGATATAATTTCCCCTGGTAACAAGTAAAGCGTTTCTAATTGATGTCTTAGCATTCTGTACATCAGTACATAATCCTAAATTCATGACATGCACAGGGGGTCCAATCGTTTGAGACTATTCTATTTTGCATTTGTTTTACAATGTAATACTATATACTTTTTTTAAATTGCAAATGATAATATCAGCTTCGCATTTTGAGTGAAAACTAAGAACCCTATAATGCAATAATTTCCTGAAAATGTAATAATGCCTGAAAATGTAATAAAATGTGCTCATATTTCGATCAAAAATGTAGTAAAACCCAATAATGTAATGACTTCAGCAATAATGTAATAACATATCCTGACTGATATTGTAATAACATTTTACCGATAATGTAATACCTTATTACATTACATTTTCAGATGGGTCTTTTTTTCTTTTTTTTTCAAAACTGATAATGTAATACTTGACAGATAGTGTAATATACATGTTCATTTTCAGTCCAGAGTTCTACATTTTGTGTTTTAAGAATCTAAGAATGTTATATACATTGGATTTGAAACAACAGAATGACTATTGAGTTAAATTGCAGACTTTGAGTACACCTAGCACTTCTCCTTTGCTGAGATAATCCATTCTACCTCACAGGTGTGGCATATCAAGATGCTGATTAGACGGCATGATTGTTGCACAGGTGTGCCTTAGGCTGGCCACAATAAAAGGCCACTCTGAAATGTGCAATTTTATCACACAATACAATGCCACATATGTCGCAAGTTTTGAGAGAGCGTGCAATTGGCATGCTGACTGCAGGAATGTCCACCAGAGCTGTTGCCCGTGAATTGAATGTTAATCTCTCTACCATAAGCCGTCTCCAAAGGCGTTTCATAAAATTTGGCAGTACATCCAACTGGCCTCACAACAGCAGACCACATGTAACCACATCCAGCATGTTCACCTCCAAAATCGTCTGAGACCAGCCACCCGGACAGCTGCTGCAACAATCAGTTTGCATAACAAAAGAATTTCTGCACAAACTGTCAGAAACCATCTCAGGGAAGCTCATCTGCATGCTCGTTGTCCTCATCGGGGTCTCGACCTGACTGCAGTTTGTCGTCGTAACTGACTTGAGTGGGCAAATGCTCACATTCGATGGCGTCTGGCACATTGGAGAGGTGTTCTCTTCACAGATGAATCCCAGTTTTCACTGTTCGGGGCAGATGGTAGACAGCGTGTGTGGCGTCGTGTGGGTGAGCGGTTCGCTGATGTCAACGTTGTGGATTGGCCCCATGTTGCAAGGATCTGTACACAATTCCTGGAAGCTGAAAACATCCCAGTTCTTGCATGGCCAGCATACTCCCCGAACATGTCACCCATTGAGCATGTTTGGGATGCTCTGGATCAGCGTATACGACAGCGCGTTCGAGTTCCTGCCAATATCCAGCAACTTCGCACAGCCATTGAAGAGGAGTGGACCAACATTCCACAGGCCACAATCAACAACCTGATCAACTCTATGCGAAGGAGATGTGTTGCACAGATACTGACTGGTTTTCTGAGCCTCCCAGACCCCCCCAACAAAGCAAAACTGCAAATTTAAGAGTGGCCTTTTATTGTGGCCAACCTAAGGCACACCTGTGCAATAATCATGCCGTCTAATCAGCATCTTGATATGCCACACCTGTGAGGTGGAATGGATTATCTCGGCAAAGTAGTAAAAAAAGACCCACCTGAAAATGTAATAAGTCCCCAATAATGTTATAAGGTATTATATTATCGGTAAAAATGTTATTACAATACCAGTCAGGATATTTTATTACATTATTGGTGAAGTTATTACATTATTGGGTTTTATTACATTTTCAATAGAGTTACGTGCATATTTTATTACATTTTCAGGAAATTATTAGATTATAGTGTGCTACATGCCTTTTTGGTTTATTGACGGCATGCACTGGAGGTGGCATGGAGGCAGAACTTTGTGTAAAACCTGCTGAGTCATTATATCCCAGCATGATTTGACAGTGTTCCATAAAGCCTCTTGGAATGTCACAGAATGCATGGCCTCCCCCATGAATGTGAGTAGGGTTGAAGTCGGGTGACTGTGGAGGAAAGTCTATCACAGTCGGGACTGTTTTCATGTAGTTTTTGCAAAGCTTTGAGGTTTGTTTGGTGCTCTTTATCCTGCTGAATCCTATTCCACAAAGATGCTAACCAGAGGGTATAGCATGTCTCTGAAGAATAGAGACTAGTTGGCTTCAATGGCTCTGAAGTACTCCAATGGGGCAGCTGTCTTGCATTTTTTATTTTTTACAAATTCTTTGTGATTAAGTTAACTAAGCTTAGGTGGTATGGTGTGATCCCCTTGGGACTGCCTTATCATCCTTTGGATACAAATAATCCAGTTTATATACAGTTCAATGCGCTCTGCCCTTAGGTCTTTGTTTTGAATAACAGTTTTTTTCTTCCGGTCAGATCATGGCTAAACCCAATTTGACCTCTGAAAGATTCACTTACTTTCTGAATAGTCAAACATCCTGATTATTTCCTGGTTTACTTGACAATATTAGAGATATTCAATGTGGTCTCATTCCTTTGGACCCCACTGTATGTTGTATGTATGTCTAGTGTTAGTACCCCATATTTGTACATTATGACCCTATGTTCCAAGATTTACTTCTGACATAAACCACATGAAGTCTGCTCCTGGTGGTCCATCACTCCCTTTCTTTTTCCTTTAGTTTTAGCTTCCATGCCCCCGCAAAAAATGTAGGAGCGAACAGAAATAGAAGCTATTTTGCTATCAAACACTCTGCTAATTTACAAAGCACAGAAGAACATATAATGGATTCATGAGTATTTGTGTCTGTGGAGCCCATTGGTTTTATTCCAGACTGCAGTGTAATGCAAAATACATCACATGGGACAGTTTCTGTGACAGCTTTCGAACCAGGACAAGTGTGTATGTCAGGGGACCGGTGTCTTGTTATGTGAGTAAGCACATATCCCCCATGAGTCCTCACTTAAAATGTGTAAAGTAATGCTTAGAGTTGTTGCCACTCAACACAATAATTCATAAGCGTTTTAAGACCTGTAGTCTGGGGACTCCTTGTGTATGTGTGTACAAGACAGATTGTGTGTGTCTGTGTGTGAGACTGTATGTGTGTGTTTGTGTCATAGGGGACCACTGACACACTGTCAGCTTCATTTCCCAACATCATGTTACCGAGGACAGGCTAGCCTTATGAGACCTCAAGCTGAAAAACAGTAAAGTGACATTCCCCGCACACGCAGAGACAGAGACACACACACACACAGACGCACACAGACACACACACACCAGGGTGAAGGATGGAATCCTGGCCTTGTCATGCTCTGCACCATAATCCAGTTTAGAAGGATTAATTAGGAATTAAGGAGTGTAATGTTATCGGTGCGTGATCCGTTCCCATGCATACACATACACATGTCTCACTCTGTTTGAATGCATATGTAGGGCAAGGATTATTCAGAACTAAGAAAAGAAAAGTAGTCATTTTTTATGATTTTTCTGACTTTATTACTTTCTCATTCAGTTTTTCGCTCTTTTCACTTTCTCTCTGCCGTCTCTCCCTCCTTCTCTGAGTGCCTTACTTATTACCCTCCTTGTTACTTATTACCCTTCCCTGCTCTTCATCCATCCTCGCACACTTTTTCCCTTCAACTTCCTTCCCTTCTTATTTGGCAGGAACGTACACGAAATGGCTTTCTGTCTTCTCCTCGCCCTTGTTTTCTGCTGCTCCTTTTCTGCTTTCTGTGCCACCATTATCCTGGCTTTTGAGGTCCTGTGTAGACTTTTATTCAGTGCTTTCACCCCTCCATCCTAGCTTTGTCAAAGGGACTCAGAATGTGAGAGAGATTTCTATAGCTTTGCTACTCTTTCAAGGAGGCTACAGCATTCAGGTGTGCATCTCTGGATGTCCATTTTGTGTCTGGCATTTTTCATAGTTTTTTCTTTATGTTTTTTGTGGTGAATGGTGTGTTTGGGGAGCTGCACTGCTTACAATTGCTTGACTCAACTCTCAGCCCCTTTGCTGTATGAAGCAGCTCTGCTTTCACACAAGAGTTGAGTGGCTTACCTTTGTCCTTGAGGCAATGCTTTCAGTCTTGCTGCTTTTTTGCTCCTCCGCCCATCTAGCTGCTCATTTGTGGATGTTTGTGTACTCGTATAGCCGTACTCTGCCTGTGCTTTATCTCACACAATGATTTAAAAGGTAGATGAAAGGCAATAGAAAAATGAAAGGATGAAGAAGGGATCAGAGTAAAAACAGGGGAAAATGTGATGAGGTTGTTTATGTCTGCATGAGTGTTTCTTGGACTGCAATATTGTGTGTGTGCCTGCCTGCCATATTCAGTGAGGTGTGTTGATATTTCCTGAGGCAGACAGTAATGATATTGTTTTTATTAATGCCTGATTAAAGTTTTAGCGTGTGGCTGCTGGAGCTCTTAGTGCTTTTATAGCGCACTGCCTCTATCAGTCGTCTGCTCTCTTAACACACAAATACAAAGTGTTCAACCCTCTCTAATGTTCCTTCTGTCAGGTTTTTACATAATGAGCACCAAGCATTCAAAACAAAGCAAGCAATAGTCGTCTGAACACTGTGCTCACCATTATCCATCCATCTCTCTTTTAATGCCTCTGGTTTATGCTCTTTTCTTTAGCTGTCTTCTGCTCCCTCCTTTCTTCTTTTCTTTCTCACTGTCTGCCACCCTCCCTCTCTCTTGTTCCCTCTGGCACTATTGGCAGCACTCTGTCTCTGTCAGGTGTGTGTGAGATAGCCTTCACGCCATTGACTTGGAGGAGATAGGCTTTTGGATGCCTCAGCCCCTATTCGACTGCTTCCTTAACTCTTTCCTTCCCTACTGATAAGAAGATCAGTCACTTGTTCTGGTAGCTCTCTGTAGATTTGATTGAAAGTTAATAGATATTTAATGGGTTGTAGTGCGTGCACCGCACGTTTTCGCCCCCCTCCAAATCATGTACTATAAATTGCCGCTATCGATTTCCATTGTCTTATTTTATGTTTGACTGTTTTTTTTCTTGCCTTCTAGGCCTCTTTTTGTTTCTGCTCATGTCAGCGCGGTAAACAAATCAACTTGTAAAGATTTTAAACTGGATTTAAATAAGTAATCCATCAATAAACTTCATGAACTTTTTATTTTATGCCAGAGTTGTCTTTGTATAGTAATGTTAGGGAAAGATGTGAGAGCTGGCTGCTTCACACTAATACATTCCTGACATATCAGAGGTTGTCAGAAAATCATTACCTGGAGACAAACAAAAGGATGAGCATTATGTAAGGAAAATTTGAGTTCATGTGAGTTAGATAGCTGCTCTCCAGGCCATAAATGCATCACAGTTGCAGTTTCACAGGAGTTTCACCAATGACAATAATGTAACTTTGTGGCAAAGGCGAAGAGCAGGCATAGAGTTAGCAGTGATGGATTATGTACCTCAAGCAAGTTTCAAGTATTACAAAGTTGACTTTCATCGTCAACTGAATCAAAAAAGTTTCCTAAACTTACTCAGAACAGCAAACCATGCTGCACCATCAGCTTACCAAAATCGCATGATGATTGTGTTAGCAAATAGCTGCAAATGTCACTCCTGCAGCAAACACAGGGGGTCATGGGGAGTCATTGTGGCCACTTGATGTTCAAAATGTATTCACCTTTTTCCCCGGGACCTCTCACAGAAATCCTAAAAGACAAATATGGTCTTTTTGAGCCATTTATTTCCTTGACCCCCCAAATATTTTGTGTTGACCAGATAACATGTTTGTTTGTAATGTAAAGGGGTAGTGGTATCTCTCTTCTCTCCGACATGAAGTCGAGGCACACACACACTCACACACACACAGAAACACAAACACACATAATATCGTGACAACGCTATAAAGGGAGTGCCCACAGTTTCATACAGAGAGCTGTTGGGTCACAACTGTACAACCTGATGAACCAAAACAATAAGCTGAAGTCTGCACATAGCCCCAGAATGGGGTGTTGATTCTCAGATGGATCAACAGTACTGGAAATCCTTTTTTAATTACACGGATCACAGGATTTTGTCAGTTTGATAGCAAAAATATCATGCAACAGAGCTTTAAAGGCTACAACATGCAGGCTCACACACAGTAAATATGCCTTTAAGTATCCATTGGCCCAGTAATTTCTTGGGGGACATCAAGATATTTTAAACTAACATGATCTGTTTCTGATATTGTTATTTATGAAACAAGTGCATATTCTTTCTAGATATTTTAGCATCTTAACTGTTTTTTTGTGTTAGCCTTATTGTTATGATCTGAGGTTCAAAATGCTGGGCTTGTTACGGCGGCTGTGGCTCTGTTTGGTTTAAACTGAGATTGTTTGTGTCTGTGAGAGAGAAGAAAGGAGAGAGTAACAAGGCCAGCTCTGCCTCCAGGCTGTTTGGCCCCAAACTCTCATCAGCCTGCTGGTGCTGAAACAGAGAAACCTTCTGCCCCTTGCCACTGTACAACCACACACACTTATACACAACATAGAGCACTACAAACACATCCACACGTCAAGAAAAAAAACCCCACATGCATTCATAGCATACACACAATCAAAGTTTGTGACTAAATCGTATTCCCAATCTCTCGCCATCCTCCTTACTCGTTTTATCAGTGCATCCCATCTTCTTTTATCCACCTCCCTAATCTGTCTGTGCCTCTATCAGACACTTTCTATTCCCATATCTTGCCTCTGAGACGAGCTCTCTTTTCTAGCTCCTCCACTCCCTTCATCCTTATCTTGTTTCCTCGCACCCCCATACATCCACTAGCTTTAGATTACTTTGAGAATGTTTCATGTCCCCTCTCTCCTCTTTTCCATCTCTCCCTCTCTCTCTGTGCCTTCGTTCCTCTCTAACCCCCCCCTCCTCATCTCCTCTACTTTCCATGTCTCCCTCTCTTCTCAGCGGTGGTTTTAATGCATTATGAAAATGGACTGGGGCTATGAAAGCGAAACAGGACAAGTTTGGCTGTTTAATGTGACTCCTTTCACTCCTCATCTGCCTCATTGGCAGCCTGGGTTTGTGTGTGTGTATGTACGTGTGTGTGTCTGTGTTTGTGTGTGTGTGTGTGTTTTCGCACTGCTGTGTGAAGTTGTGCTTTTTGTGTGCATATTGGTACGCACACACACGCACATTCTCTTGCAGCACTTTTTTTTGTTAACACTGAAAGCTCAATGCGAGGAACCACATTAGCTGGTCTTCAGATGTGTAGTGAAACGTTCCTGCTTTTTAACATGAACGTCCGACACTCTCAACGGACACATGTATATACACACTCTGGGCGAGCATTAAACTGCATGAATAATAGAATAGCCGTGCAGACAGCGTGGAACACATGTTTCTCCGAGATGTGTGTTAATGGAAAAAAGTGTTCGGGCATGGATAAGAAACGGGGAAGTGGTGTTTATGAGACGGAGCATAAGTTCTACCCTACAGGGTGGTGTGACCTGGATGTAAGTCTCCTCATTTCCATCTCTCTTACTCTTTCTCTCTCTCACACACATTTATGCAAACCTCTCCTTCACTCCCTGCACTATATTCCCTCTTTGTTAATTTGTGTGAAGTTAAAGCTCTTCATCTCTGGAGAGAGGGAGATCATCCTGCAGAGAGATGGAGGCAGATGAGCTGATTAGATGGAGACGAACTGATGGTAGATGCAGAGTGGGAGGAATACAACCGAGAGGGAGCATTAATGTGATAAAGTATTTAGGCCAACCGGTGACATTACAGCAACCGTTGGTTAGCTGGTGTGTTTGACTTTTAGATAAAGGTGGAGAACGTGTGGCTGTGAAGAGGTCACCACGCCAACTCATTCTATAATGTCAGCTTACAGTGTTTAAATAGATGTGATGAAGCTGATTGTGTTTGAGCTAAAGTTTAATGAACTTTTATTGTGCTACTTGAGAGAACAGTAGCATTGATTTAAAATAGCCTCAGTCTTTTCTTGTCATTTCTTTTTTTTTTCTGCCTCTCTGCCACCTCCTCTCTTGCTTGCTCTTTCTCTCTGATGATGTAGAGCGAGTGTGTGTGTGGCTGGCGGTGGATATTCTGAGCGAAGGCGGCGTATGTGTGTGCGTCAGGGTTTAATTGCGGTGTGCATAGAAACGAGTGTAATTAGCCAGCGCTCGCTTCCCCGCCGCCCGGCTAACAACCAGCATCCCCTCTGTGCTTGCTCTTTCTCTCTCTGCCTTTCTTCTTTGTCCCCCCCCCCCCCCCCCCCCCCCCTTGTCTCATGCCTGTTGCCACAACGACAAGCCCCACTCCGCCATTGTTCCCTGCTGTTCTCCAAGAACAAAGGAGGAGGCTATTAGCTCCCTGAGAGAGGAGTGGTGGAAATGGAGGAGAGGGATAGAGAAAGAGAGAAAGGATTGCTGCAAGGATGGGATGGTGATATGAGAGTGCGAGCGAAAATTTGCGGACAAGTGAGGGAAGGAAATAGACGAGCATGGGAGACGTGAACAAGAAGACAAAGGGAGAGTGAGAGGAGAAGAGTTTGGGAGATTTACACCGAGGAGGAGAAAGAAAGGGAGGAAAAACTAGAGAAAGACCATGTGAACAAGACTTTGAGAGAATTAGAAGAGGAAAGACTGATTAGTCGAGGAAAAAGGCTTGTGGGGCAGCAAAGTGAGCGAAACCTGAGAATCGAACAAGTTATTTGATTAGATTCAGAGAAACATGGTTAGCCTCACTACAGTTTCTTCCCATCTACCGTTCCTCTCTATAATATCTCTTTCCCTTCTCCTTCCCCTTTTTGCCCTCTCTCAGTCCATTACAAGCAGAATTTGAGTCTTTGTGTAATGCTGTGTGCAGTTGCAAGGTTACTCGTATACACTTTGTACTTTTTTTTTATACACTTGCAGCTTGTGCGTCCTTGCTCTCCTTGCTCGTGAGTGTGTGTATGTGTGCACTCTGTGTGAGGGTCATTAGCAGCGAGTGTAGGCGGGTAATGCGCTGTCTGCAATGCTGGCCATCTGAATGTTAACAGATTGTAACGCAGGACAGAAAGTGAATTTGGTTTCCCAAGGAAAATGGAGCAAATTACACTTTTATAGCTCTCTGCCACTATCCTTTGCTCCCGCCATTACTCACTGGGTGTAGCAGGAGAGAGAGATGAGGGGAGGGAGGGAATGAGAGAACAAGTGATTGGGAAGATGTCCTTACTGAGGAGGACGGCTGAGGTGTGATGGTGAAACGGTGGTTTATGGGGAAATGCAGGGGCAGCTTTTTTACGTAGTTGATGACCTCCATCTCTTTTTGACCTTCTTATAGAGATATAGCTCAGGGATAAATGCCTGCCATTATCCCTAGGGAAGTTTAGATAATTGTCAAGATTTCCATCCCCAGATGGGATTTGTAGTATCTATACGCATTTAATCCTCAAAGTATAATCCAAATTTGAACATGCCCTGTACAGTTATTTTATTTTGTTTTGAAATATCGCGGTGTTCTCATGTTTAGAGTTCTTAATTTTAAATTTAAGTCTGATTTCAGTTGACAAGGGCAATGTGAGTGCTGTGGTTCTTCAGACATTTCCATTTCTAATGGTGATGTAATGGCAGGCAATGTCATTTATCACATATCTCGTAATAGATTACAATGATGTTTAAACCAGCAAATGTACTGTGTGAGTATGTGTGGGAGCTTAGTCATGGTTTTAACGTGAGAGACATCTCAGTCTTGCTAGAGTTAACTTGGACACACAAACTTGTTTTCCAAGCATTTGTATGGAAAGCCAAACAAAGTCTGTGTGTTTGTATCCTCGATTTTTTTCTTTTGTTTCGTCCCAGATTCGCCAGTATTAAACTATTTACAGTTATCTTTGTAATTACGGATTTTTGTTTTTCTCTATGCAGCGTGTGAAAAGCTCCAAAATTAGTTTTATTATTTATTCATTATTTTTATTTAAAAAAAAACCATTCAGCATGAAACAACTAATCAGGCTTTGTTATGTGTATTAGTGTCACTGGAAAAACATTGTTTAATAACAAAATGAAAAGCAATTTCACTAATAAACCATATGCCTGCAAAACTGATAAGAAATACTAATTTTCACATTTATTCATTAACATCCTATGAAAATTCCCTTTCCTATTTGTTTCTTGAAAAAATGCAGCATTTCTGAATCTTCTGCCTGCAGCTTGGCCCAACATGTTTATTGTTGTCAAAAAATCTTCCTTTCCAACATATGTTAAGGTAAATCAAGGTCACATGTGAATTGAAATAATGAATTAAAAGGTGATTGTAAAAGCCTTGACACCTGAGAGCTTTTCCTGTTCTGTGATCGTGGGTTGGTGGTTATAAAATTGGTTCTCAGATGCTGCTGATGACAGTGGAACCAACTCTGAGGAACAGTACAAGATAACAATTAGATAACAACAAGACATCCAAAAGTCTATTTGTGACAGCTACAAGTGTTGTGAACTACCTCTAATGGTGACAAACTACCAAACAGTAATTGCTAATGATGACTGACAATCAGTTAATGGTTTTGACAGATCTAAACTCAACTGTATCTGAACCTAGAATTAACTTTATAGTGTGACAGTACAAGTTGCTTCACAGCTCCGAATTCAGGAGATCTCAGTCAGTACTATGTGCTTAAAAGTTGTGAGAGTCTGACTACTGTTTATCACCTGCCACCTGTTGGTATTTGCACTCAACTATTACCTGAATCGCTTTTATGTACCTATCTAAAAATGACACGGTCACTGAATGTTTGACTCAAATAAGATTCACCACTTTCTGAACTGAACTCTCTGAACAAAGTCTGCTGAAATATCAGAAGGAAACTTCTGAGGTTTCTTTAAGAAACCATCTTTGATTAAAGATTATGTTGTGCAAAACTTAAGTGGACTTTTAGTTTTGAATAACCTGGCTCTACACCATTGACCTGAGGATAACTTGAAAGAACTGTTTAACTCATTAAAGTTTGATTTCCTTTTAAGATTCACAGCGCTCATGTTCACCTTAAGAGAATGCATATATTATCCAATTCACTGCTGACTTTTCGTCTGGCTTTTTGACACTGTTGAGTGTTTAAATTTTAAAGACGGTGGCCAAAGTTCACTTACTTTAATATTAAGTTATAGAATTGTAAGAAACAGACAGATTTCAGTGTTTTCTCCCCCAGCTGTACTGGTAATGCCCTAGTTCTCAAAACTTTTGGAACTCTGCATTGAAATTAAACCAAATCTACATACAGTATGTAATTTATTTGAGGAAAAAAAGCAGTTTAGAGTCCTTTTAATTAGAGATATTAATCACATCCATGCTCTGTTGTCACTTCTAGCATCTCTGCATCTTCTTGTAATGGGCAAAAAATAAATACAAATCTACAAGGTGATTGTGAGAGACAGTCAGGATCCTGTCTCACCATCAAGTCGTGATGAAGTAACATGGGAGAGAGGAAGAGAGATGGCTTTTGATATGGGAATTAAAGGGAAGCGTAGCTCGAGTGAAACAGCAGTCAAGGTTGGCTCAAGGGCAACATTTCCCAGCCAGGCAGCGAATGTGTTAGTGTACCAGCACACACATTTACGCTGCGCACACGTACACCATCATATGAGGATTCACCCTCCTGACCTGCCGGCTCTGTTTCCCTCCAGTGGGAGATTGGGAATATCTTTCCTGGCGATGTGTTGCTTCTTAGCATCCGAAAGATTGTATTCCTTCCTCCTGGAGGGAGCCGTGTTGGTGTCTCCATCACTCCAGCCCCACCTGTCTCCTTCTGGATGTATCTCTTCTCCTCCCTTCCTCCTCCCTCTTCCCTCCTTCCACTGTGTCTCTCTCTCTCTACCTCCATCTGCTACCCCTCCTGAGCTGACATTTGCTGTCAGGCAGCCTTATTATTTTGTTCCTCAGATTCCTGATTAGGATTCTGTCTTTCTCTCTCTTTCGCCTCATCTTTCGTCCCCTCTCTTTGTCTTCTTCCTCCTGCCCTCCCCCACAAACAACTCCAGTCCAGTAATGTTTCCCTCCCTGCTCGTTCTCTCACTTCTTTTTGTTCTTTCTTTGCCGCATTCAATTGAGCATAATCTAATTCAGTCTATCTCCACAATCCCACCTTCTATTACACCTTTCTCATCCCTCACCGTTTCGCGCTGTCTCGTTCAGTGTTTTTAAAGGTCAGTTTTTTTTTCTTTCCCTTTCTCACCATAAAGTTCTTGCCGCAGTCTCTCCCAAGGACTCTGTGTCTCTGGCTTTTAATTATACTCTGTGGGCCCTCTACCCTGTCCCTGTAGAAACAGGCACACATACGGGTTTATGCACCCGCCCACATGCATGGACGTGCGCAGAGTAAACAAAGTAAGCTCAACCATGATCGTCCAGCTGTTAATTCTGGGATGTTTTGTATTGTCCTTGCTGTCTCTTCAAACACACATCTCGTTGTAATTAGTTTTTTAAAACTGTGTTGAAACTTGTTATTGCTGACAATTTAACCATCGATTTACAATCGGGCTGCAATAGTGAGTGGAAGTTGCGTCCGTGCTGAGGTCCACTAAAGTAGCGTGAGTTCATCATGCAACTGGACAGCAAAGGAGACAGGAGAGGGTTGTCATGGTGATAAAAATCTCCTGAGGGTATATTTTTCCCCCTCATTCTCTCCACAAGTCTGCATTCTGTCCACTTGCTGTATTTTTCTTTTTCTCTCATTCTCCCTGTCTTTGTCTTCCCATCCCTCTTCTATCTGCGCCTGTCACACTCTGCTCTACGATTGTTTCTTTGTCTCCACGTCTCTCTCAGGCTTTTTCCTCCCTCTCTCTCTTAATGTCTTCTTTTGTTCGCATCTTTCTTTCGTCTTTCTCTTTCCCTCTCTCTCTCTCTCTCTCTCTCTCTCTCTCTCTCCTTTCTTCCGTCCCTGTGGTCCTCACCTCTTGTCCAGCCGTCGAGGGAGGGAGAAGCAGAGGAGGGAAAGGAATGCTAATTTTATCACCACAGCGACGGAGTCCAGAAGGAGAGACAGAAAGAGGGAGAGAGAGAAAATGTCACTCGTCTGAGGAAATGAGATGGCCATTGCACTGTGTATGTGTGTGTCTGTGTGCATGTCAACAGAAAAGATCAGGGAGACAGTCTGAGTGACATTTCGTGTGTTTTTCCTCCGCTTTGCCTCGCTCCCCAACTGAGTAAATGATATATATATATAATAAATATATATATAGGTGTGCGTATTTCTGCGGAGGGGGCAAATGCTAATGTATATATGTGTGTGTCTACGCTTTTTTTTT